>JAJIBD010021536.1:215000-526983 GCA_021461705.1 Cryptotis parvus
GACTCAAATATTTACTGAGTAATGATTTTGTGACAGAAATAGTCTAAGGTGCTAACTATACAGTATGGAAAAGAAACACACACAGCGTGCCCGCACACACATATTTTCTCTGATGGACATAGCAGAGTTCAATCCTAGTTTGATTCTAGGACCTGCATGCCCCATCATACTCACACAGGCTGTGGCCCTAGTCACCCCCTCTCCACCAGCACCTGGGGTGCAGAGTACAAGGCAGATGCTATCAAGGGCATTTTAGAACGTTTGGATGGGGGTCCTTGCAGTGTGCCATCTGTCCATGTGGCCCAGAATCACTAGTGGTGGCCTTCACCACTGATCTCTACTTAAATGGCGACCCCCAATTTGTTGAAGAATTATAGCCCTTACAGTTTATAGTTGATAAAAGAACAGTAAGTCAAATGACTTATTAGATAATGACAAAAACCATGGAGGAGATAAAGTAGAAAGAAAGATTTGGTGATGTTGGGGAGAGAACAGTAAATAAGTTTCTGGTTAAGTTATAATTTGAAATGTGGCATTTCAGTATTATTAAAGAAAGTGATAGAGCAAAGCATGGGTATTCAAGGCAGTATTGAGGATCAGGAGAACTGAGAAAACTAATGCTTAGTATGTTTCAACAAAAATAGGCAGGAAATTGTGACTTAGCGGGATGAGCCAAAGTGACAATGATAGAAAAGGAACGGAAGTGACATAGCCACATCATGTAGGCCCACAGGGGTCATTTTAAGGATTGGGCTTTTAACTCCGACAGGAAGGCACCAGAAAGTTAAACAGGAGTCGTCATGTGAACTGTTTATATTTATCAGGGTTACTGCGGATGATGCTCTGAAAAGTGACAGCATAGGGAAGTAATAAAAGGAAAAACTAGGTGGGCAGTTGACAGCTGCAAGGATCTAAGGAAGATGAGAGCAGATTAGATCACAGAGGTATTTGTGGGACTTGTGAAAAAAGGACACATTGCCAAGTATGTTGTAAATAAAAAAATAACTTTTGGTGATAGATTAAAAATTAGGGAATGTAAATGGAGAGAAAAGAATGACAAAGGGAGGGATGAGTTAGGAACAGAGGGAAAGAGGAAGGTAGATGGATGAGAAGATAGAGCAAAATAGGAGGGAGAAAGAAAGGAAGAGAGAGGGAGAGAGGAAATGAATTAATTCATCAATTCCAAGCAAATTAAGGGAGGGATTTCTATCAGCAGGAATTGAACAATTCCTAACACATCACAAGTACATAACTTAGAACCACTTGATACCTATTAAACATTCCAGTGGGGTGGTGGTAAAGTGAAAGTTTAGAGTATAAGAGTTATATAGACCTCTGGCACCATGTAAGCTCTTTCACTGGCCATGATTCAGACTCATAAATAAATATTGAAAGAGATCATCAAGGTGCAGAGATTCTTCCAGACTCTGCACTAGGCTAAGTCATTCAAGGTACCTTGGGGGAGTGGGGCAGCCTTGTACCCATCCAAACAAGCCCCAGCAGCTGAAAACCTCCATGTTCCATAATCACTGCCATGCTCTCAACCAGATTCCACTGCTTAGGACAAGTGTCATCCAGAAGTTAGATATATTGAAAAACTTATGTTTTGGGGTGTTGTGACTGGAATCCCCTGGCTTTCAAGTGGTTGGAATGAGATCGCTTCCCTCATCTCTCTGTACTCTCAGAAGCCATGACAGTCATGCACACAACCCAAAAAAAGCCACCCAGTTAAAATTTAACTCCATGTTGTTTCACTTATCACTTGTCACTTGTCTTCCCGTTGTTCATCAATTTGCTCAAGCAGGCACCTGTAACATCTCCATATGTCCTGTTGTCTTGTTTTGTGCTAGTGTAGCCCAAGGGAATCTGCTCACTCCAGGAACACAAAGAGTCTCAAATCATTCCTTCAGATCATGGGAATAAGGTCTATAATTGTTATTGGGTTTTGCCATATCGAATATGACATGAGTAGCTTGCCAGACTCTGGCAAGCTGGGTGGTATACTCCCAGTGTTAGGCTGGGTGGTATACTCTCAGCAGTAGGCTCTCATCCTGTGCATTTAAAATGCACATATTGTTTCACCACATTAACATTTTTTAAATTCTTGGACACTTAACCTCTACAGCACTGGTAAATCAGGCTAGCATACCAGATTGGATGGTATATAATATAGAAGGCATCCAATCTTAATTAACAAAATATCATCACAGAAGATTTAACCTGTAACAACACCTTGGTAATATATTATACAGGGATTTATAGCTCCATGGTAAGATACACAATCTTCACTAACTTTATTCCCAGGAAATATTTTTTGATCCTTCTTTTTTAGTAAATTATAGAAAACAGAAAACAAATTTTAAGAGCCTTCTCTGGGGGCAGGCTTAAGGGCTGGTTGGGAAAATTGGAGATAATGGTGATGGGAGGGTGCAATGGTGGTGGGATTGGTGTTAGTATTCTGCATGTCAGTAACAAACTGTCACAAACAACTTCGTAAACCACAGTGTTTATGTAAGGTGTGATGGACAATAAAATTTAAAAGAGAGTTATAAAAGAGAGACATAAATTTGATAGTTGCAAATATATACTGTATGTAAATCCCTGTCAGCAAATGCTGTTGGTATAGTTACATAATAAGAAAATGGTTCTGGATCCTAATCTCACACCATACACAAAACAATTCAAAATGGATTAAAACATTAATGCTAGAGATATAAATTAATAAAATACATAGGGAAACTTATGGGCAGAACTCTATGTGATACTGTATATAGATAAATACTCAATGACCAATGCAATAGGCGAAGAAATTAGAGACAAAAAGTGGGACTATATCAAATTAAGAAGCTTTTCACTTAATAGATACAGTGACTCAAATTAAAAGATACCCTACTTGGGGCTGGAGCGATAGCACAGCAGGTAGAGCATTTGCCTTGTATGTGGCCGACCTGGGTTTGATCCCCGGCATCCCATCTGGTCCCCCCAGGCACCGCCAGGAGTAATTCCAGAGGGAAGGGCTAGGAGTAACCCCTGAGTGTTGCTGGGTGTGACCCCCTCAAAAAAAGCAAAAAAAAAAGATACCCTACTTATTTGGAGAAATTGTTTGCTTATCACTGACAAAGGGCTAATATTTGCTTATCACTAACAATGGGCAATTATAAAGCCAGTATTCAAGCTTTATAAAGCACTTACAAAACACCAACAAAAATCCTATAAATATACTGGAATGAAGAACTAAGTAAACATTACCTCAATGAAAACAAACAGGTAGCTTGCAATATATGAAAAAGTGTCCTTCATAATTTATCTTCATGAAAATTAAAATAAAATAGCAATGCCACATCACCTCACATTAATGACCAGGACACAGAAAGAGCATAGATAACCATGCTATCAGTGATTTGGGGGAGAGGGCATCCTTACTCACTGTAGGTGTAAGTGTTCTTTGGTTCAGCTCTATGGGGAAATAGTAGGGAGATATAAAAACACGAATAACTGAGTTTACACAGACCCAGCTATTCTATTTCTTGGCATCTGTCTTAAAAGCTAATATATATATATATATATATATATATATATATATATATATACACACACACACACACAATAAAAGTACTACTCAACTATAAGAAAAAGAATTAAGAAATTTAATGTTACATGGATGGGACAAAAAGGTATAATGCTGAGTGAGATCAGTCAGAAGGAGAGGAGCAGATGCTCTCTTCTTTATATCACTTGGGATATAAAGAAATGTAGCATTATAATAAATATGTTCAAAATCAACAAGAATAAGAGATCTGTTTTACTTAACTGAACTTACAAATGGTGGGACAAGGTGATAGTTGGTGTTAAGCAACCCTAAGACAATGGTGGATGAAAATAGACACTGTGCTGGTGGGTGTACTGAGATGTTGTATACCTGAAACACTGCCATTAACAAACAGTGTTGTAAATATGGTGCTTCAGTAAAAACATTCTATCATCCCTCTGTCTGTCTGTCTGTCTGTCTGTCTGTCTGTCTGACTATGTGTGTATTCACTGCTGTGTTATTTGCAATTGCTATGATGTGGACCCAATCCAAGTGCCCAGGAGCAGAGGAACGAACAAAGGAAGTGTGTGATAGATGCATAGTGGGTTACTGCTTAGGTATAAGAAAAGATGAAATGCTGTTTACTGCTTACAAAAACAGAACCAGAGAGTATTGTGCTGATGAAGTCGCCAACGGGAGAACAACAAGCACAGAATAATCTCTTTTAAATGTGCAACATAAAGAACCATAGGAAAGGAATAAAAAGCATTCAATAGACTGACCCTGAGAATTAGCAGCAAGGTGAAGGAGGGAAGATAGAGCTATGGTGATGGGTTACTACCAGTGGGTGTGGTATTGGGGCATTGCTTACTTTAAACATTGCTATTAACATTATTATAAATCATGGTGCCTTTAAAATCCAAGTCAAGTTAAAAACAAACACACGTACACACAGAAAACCAAAATAGATCAAATCGAAAACTTCTCCAGCTTCTTTTTCTATAGAAACCATGAGTGTGCAGGCTAAATAGTTACTTTGAAGACATGAGCCTGCCACATTACAATCTGTCAATATGTAATTAATAACGCTCTTATTTGATCCATTGTGGAAAAAATTGGTGCCTGGGATTGAAGTAATATAGGAAGGTGAAGAGTCAGGAAAGGATACTCTGGAAACCAAATGAAGGAACTTAAAGCAAAAGGACTCATCAGCTCTCCCTGATGTTCCTGAAAAGTTAAGTAAGATGGGGAATATGGGTTATTTATTAGATCGTGCTCGCAGCATTTATAAGTAAATGAAAACTGGGAAATCCTGACTATGTAAATATAGTTATGCTTTTCTCATGCCATTTCTTCTAAGGGACATGACATGTTTTCGGTACCAATTATCAAGGATTATGGTGATTTGCAAATATGACATCAATTATTTGGTAGAATATATTTTTAAACTTTATTATAATTGTTATTTTTTTTGCTTTTTGGATCACACCCAGTGATGCTCAGGGGGTTACTTCTGGCTCTTTGCTGAGGAATTACTCCTGGCAGTGTGCAGGGGACCATATGGGATGCCAAGGATCCAACCCGGATTGGCCGCGTGCAAGGCAAATGCCCTATCCACTGTGCTATCGCTCCGGCCCCAAGTTAAAACTTGACATTTTTACAAGAAAAGATAAATCCTACAAATGTAAAATTTATTAAGTGTGAAAAAGTTAAGAAAGTTTTGAGGAGAGAATCTTAATAGGTTTATAGGAGTACTAATGTGTGGTTTACTTAAGAAAGAATTCTTCAATGAAATTTCATTTCATCTAAGAAAGAGAATATTGACTTTGTATTACAAAAATGTTGTGTTATACATACTGCCTAAATGTATGCATTAATAAATAAAGAATTGTAATAAAAATCTCTGTGGTTAAAAATTAAACACCTGATCATGTACATAACATTTAGATATAAATAAAATATTAAATCATTATTATTAATGTTTAAAATACCTTAGCAGGATAAGAGTAAACAAATATTTCTGAATCTAGTAGAGGGCACTCATAAGTGACATGAATAAATGCCATACTCAATGCCAAGTGTTCAGGAATTTATCTTGCCTTTATTTTTTTTAATATTTTATTATACCACCATGAGATATACAATTGCAAAGATGTTCATGTTTGGGTTTCAGTCATACAGTGTCCCAGCACCCATCCCCCAACCAGAGCCCATTTCCCACCACCAATGTCCCCAATTCCTCCCCCCTCCCTAGCCTGCCTCTATGGCAGGTTGTTTATCTCTTCTCTTCATCTCTCTCTCTCTCTCTCTCTTCCTTCTCACACATTGTGGATTGCAATACATACATTTAGAGGTTATTGTGTGTGTCTTTTTTGTCTATATTCAATGCTCAGTTCTAGGCTTGGATTATCATTTTCAACGTTTATATCTTGCCTTTAAAGATGCTCTTTTTAATGCTGCTTAAAAGACTTTCAGAGATATGAATTCGCTAAGTTGTTTCCTTCATCTGAAGCTTGGAATTGTTTTTTTATTACGAGCAATAATCTCACTAGATAGACTATTCTTGTTGACATGTTCAGTTCACTGAGTTTTTTACTCTATCTATTCTATTCTGGCTCATAAAGTGTCATTTAATAGTTCTGCTGTGAATCTTAAAGACTTTCTTTGAGTGTAAGTTGTGTTCTTTGATTGTGATGCTTTTATATTCTGTCTATCTTTGGACCTTATCATTTTGAGAACAACGTATTTTGGAGATTTTCTATTTGAGTCTATTTTGCTGGCACCTTTGGGCATCTTGGTGCCTGTATTCTTCAACTCTGTGACATTTTTATCTATGATTTCTTTAATATGCTTCTTCATTGAATTTTCCTTCCTATTTTATCAAGTATTTGATGATTTTTATATTGTTGCTCTTGAAATTAATGTAGTTCTATTACTTGCTGTTAATTTATTTTCAGATTACTGTCCACCTTCTGTTATTTTCTAGAAGTTTCTTTCTTCTCTTCTTGAAACTCCTTATTTTTCTGGGCTGCTCTTAATAGGCAGCTCAGACCTTCTGCTGAGGATTTTTTTTTTTTTTTTTTTTTTTTAAATTACAATTACAAAGATATACAATTAAAAAGTTCATATTTGAGTTTTGGTCATACAGTGTTCCAGCACCCATACCTCCACCAGTGCCTATCACCCACCACCAAGGTCCCTGGGTCCCTCCCTGACCCCAGCCTTCCTCCATGGCAGGTTCTTTATTTCTTTCCCTTTCTCTCTCTTTCTCTTTTCCTTCCCTTCCAGACGATGAATTACAGAACATACATTAAAGGGTTGTCATGTGTATCTTTTGCCTCTATTTAATGCTCAGTTCTAGGTTGGTATTAGTACCCTCGACAATTGTTAGCACCCTGCTCCATTTTCTGTCTTACCTAGCCTCTGACTCCCACGCGTTTGTGATAATTTCCACCTTTGAAAAGACCTCCTGATCCATGTTTCACTTGACCTTGGATATTGGTATCATAAGATGTACATATATATTTATGTCATGCAAATAAATGCAGTCATTCTGTGTCTGTCTCTCTACTTCTGGCTAATTTCACTCAACATAATCTTCACCATGTCCATCCATTTATAGGCAAATTTTATAACTTCATTTTTCCTAACAGCTGCATAGTATTCCATTGTGTAGATGTACCAAAGCTTCTTTATCCAGTCATCGATTTTTTGGGCACTCTGGTTGTTTCCAGATTCTGGCTATTGTGAATAATACTGCTATGAACATAAAAGTAGGGATGATGTTTCCGCTGTGTATTTTTTGGATTCCCAGAGTAGATTCCCAAGAGTGGTATGGCTGGGTCAAACGGGAGTTCAATTTCTAGTCTTTGGAGGAATGTCCATATTGTTTTCCAGAAAGACTGTATCATCCAGCATTCCCACCAACAATGGATGAGTGTCCCCTTTTCCCCACATCCACGCCAGCACTTGTTGTTCTTGCTCTTTTGCAATATGTGCCAGTCTCTGTGGTGTAAAGTGGTATCTCATTGTTGTTTTGATTTGCATCTCTCTGATGATTAGTGATGATGAGCATTTTTTTCATATGATTTTTGGCCATTCGAATTTCTTCCTTGCTGAAGTTTCTGTTCATTTCTTCTCCCCATTTTTTGATGGGGTTGGTTGTTTTCTTCTTACAAAGTTCTATCAGTGCCTGATATATCCTGGATATTAAGCACTTATCAGATGGGTATTGGGTGAATATTCTTTCCCATTCTGTGGACTGCCTTTGTATCTTAGTGACTGTTTCTTTTGTGGTTAAGAAACTTTTTAGTTTCATGTAGTCCCATATGTTTATCTTTTCTTGTAGTTGCTTTGTTAGTGATGTTTCACCTTTGAAGATGCCTTTAGCTTCAATGTCGTGGAGGGTTTTTCCTATATTTTCTTCAATGTACTTTATGGATTCAAGTCTGATATTGAGATCTTAATCCATTTTGATCTGATTTTTGTGCATGGTGTTAGACACAGGTCCAAATTGATTTCTTTTTACATGTTGCTGCCCAGTTTTCCCAATACCACTTGTTGAAGAGGCTTTCCCTTATTCCATTTTGGACTCTTTCAACCTTTATCAAAGATTAAATGATCATGTGTTTGAGGTTGGGTGTCAGGATACTCAATTCTATTCCATAGGTCCACAGGTCTGTTTTTATTCCAATGCCATGCTGTTTTAATTACTACTGACATGTAGTACAGTTTAAAGTTGGGAAAGGGATGCCTCCCATCTTCTTTTTTCCCGAGGATTGCTTTAGCTATCCTTGGGGGTTTATTGTTCCCTACAAATTTCAGGAGCGTTTGGTCAATTTCTCTGAAGAATGTCATGGGTATCCTTATAGGGATTGCATTGAATCTGTACAGAGCTCTAGGGAGTATTACCATTTTGACAATGTTGATTCTCCCCATCCATGAGCAGGGAATGTATTTCCCATTCCTGAGGAATTTTAACCAACTACTATACTCTTCATTTCTACTTGTAATTTTTTTTAAATATCTGCACTCACATTTTGTTATGCTTTGCTAACTTGACCCTCGGCACTCACCTTTCTTATCTTTACTAACTTGACCTGTGCCATTGTTTATTTGAGTCCATAAAGCATTTCTGCAATAGTGCTAGAAAGTCATTGTATGAGGATTTTCTGGGCAGGTTGGTGCTGGTTGAGACTTTTGTGCTGTTGTTTCACTCATGGAGCTTGGTGGGTGTTTGTCTTCCTGGTTGGATTTGCGGTGCTTCTACTGTGCTGAGTATGAATCCTTGCAGTTAGTCCCCCTAGGACTTCACAGCCAAATGTTTCTTTTAAAATTTCAGAATTCTCACAATTATACTTCTGATAATGGGTGAGAATGGGCAGGAAAAGAAAAGAAGAGGATAGAAGCTGTTGTGTGGCCCCAGCTTCAGGAGCCATGGAGCAGGGTCCGCAGAAATGTCAGTGGCTGGGTGGTAAGGCTGCCAGGCCCAAGCTGCAATGGAGGGGGAATAAGCCTCTAATTCTGGAAAGCCCTTAGGGTTGTCATTTGGGAAATTGATCTATCTAATAGGATGTGGCAGTGCGCCAAGCTTGGATCAGTGATTGTGGAGCTGGTCCCATTGAAATAATTACATAATCTTATAGAGTGAATGAATATTCTCCTTCTTGTGTAGGTATTGATCTCAGTTGGTCTAATTAATCTAATACAGGTAATAGAAGTGAAAGTATGTGATGCTGGTACATGTGGTAATATGTTGGTATAGTGCCAGAAAGGAAAGATGAGTCCTTGGATGCTGCTCCTGCGTGCAAGCAGAACCAGAACCCCACTCTCTGCTGAGCGGACAGAACGGCGCCTGTGAGTCTGGTCATCTGGAACAATACAGGCAGGGCTTGTCTTAACAAGTTATATATTGTCTCTACAGCACGCAGCCTTGATCTGTCCTTTGCCTGCACATTCTTAATCTAGCTTGAACTTTAAGCCTGTGTGAAACCAGGCTAAGGAATGTGCAGTTGTGGGCAGTGGAGGATCTGCACATACATTCTCTGGTGGTCTATACATCTGGTTATTTCAATTCCTTGTAAGTGACATCAGTCTGCCTATCACTGTCTTATCACTGTCTTCCCATTGTTCATTGATTTGCTCAAGTGGGCACTAGTAACATCTCCATTAGTCCTGTCACAAGCAAGTGCAACCCAAGGGCATCTACTTGCTACAGGGACAGGAGGAGCCTGAAACCATTCTTCAGGTTATGGAACTGAGGTCCATAATAGTTACTAGTCTTTGGCATAAAAAGTAAATAAAACATGGTAGCTTGCCAGGCTTTACCGTGTAGGTGGTATAGTCTCAGTAGAAGGCTTTCAACCCGAGCATTTACTGATGAAACTTAAAGGGGAAGATCAGGTTTACTCTTGGATGGAGCTCTGAGGAACTATGGAGTCTGGATGTTGAGAATGACTAACTGCATGATGTGTGGTTTGTTCTGGCTTCTTGCCAGGCTTACTGGTATCAGTTAAAACATGTCTATAACTGTTTACTATGTATAAATGTGAAAGAAATTGGGAAGAACCTTATGCAAACTTCAGTATCCTATAAAAATATTGCGTGGTCTCAGAGCAGCTGCGCATCAAGGGAATTGTGGGTCTGGCATGGGTGGGTCTCTCTCTTCCAGGGCAATTGGCAGGGAGGCGGAGGAAAGGGCAGGGCCCAAAACTCCACTCCAAGTCTGGCCAGCATGGTCTCTCCCCACTCCTGAGAGCAAACCCTTGGAGCAATATTGGACTTGGCCAGGGGATGGCCAAGCCCCTTACCAGGAGGTCAGCTCCAGAGGTTGCTTCCACCTGGGTCCGGCCAAGCAACGCAGCTGTGGGTCTGAAGTGGATGGGTTTGGATCTCTTCCGGGGTTGCAAATTAGCTGAGTCTGGCATGGGTGGGATGTATCCTGTGCCTATATCTGATGAAAAATGTGAATAAAAGGAGACCATATTTTGCCATTCAAGGCCGCAGAGCCAGAGCCAGCCATGGTCCTCTGTGGTTCTACCATTCCTCTTTACCTCTGTACCTCTGACAAATAAAATATTCATGCAACAGCAAACTATTGTGGCTTCTCTAGGACTCTACTTTTACCTTGTGAGATACTGTGATTTTGGTTCAAATAAAGAGACCAGAACTGCAATTAGGAACTTTGCTTATTAAACTACTTCTGAAAAGTTCATCCCAACTCTATCTATTTGTATGAAAGCATACTGTTATTTTTATTTTAATTTTAGCACTAAGGTTTACAATACTACTAATGGTTGGCCTTATGCATAATGTTTTCAAGTACCACAATCCACCAGAATGTCTTCTTCCTTCTACCATTGTCCCAGTACCTCTCCTCTCTTCACCTCCACATTCCCTACCAGCACCGTCACTACCAGTAAGTTTCCTAGTGAAGACCACTTCTCAGTTTCTTTGGACTTTGGGCATTTATTATGGCCTTACTATATTTCCTTATATAAGACATAAGAGAACATTCATTCTGTGTCTGTCTCTCTACTGACTGCTTACTCAACATTCTGAATTTTATACTAAGATTGTAGCAGAGCCCTTGGGAGACAGTGATATATACATAATAAATTGTGGCTAGAATATAAATTGCAGTAGTTTTTAAATGTGTCTATAGATTCTTGATATGTTCTAAGATATAGAGTTTAATATTCCTCTTGGGTGTGAGCTGGACTTAATGACTCATTTTTAATGACTAGAGTAAGGTGGGCTTGACAGAGTGTGACTTCTGTGATGAGGACATAAAAGGCACTGTAGCTTTCTCCTTTATTTCTGTTTTGCATTGCTTGCCTGGGGAAAGCCAACTGCCATATTACAAGGATACTCAAGCAGCTTTATGGGGTGAGAACTGAGACCTTCAGCAAACCCCAACTGAGGATGGTTAGAAGCAGACCATCCAGATCTAGTCAAGAATTCAGATGGCTAAAGTTCAATCTTAGGTTCTCATTTTGACCTCATGAGAGAAGCTAAACTGGACCGACTTACGTTCATGATCCACAGAAACCAGGGCCGGAGCGATAATCCAGCAGGCAGGGCATTTGCCTTGTATCGCGGCAGACCCATGCCGGCCTGGGTTTGATCCCCGGCATCCCATATGGTCCCCTGAGCTCTGCCAGGAGTAATTCTTGAGTGCAGAGGCAGGAGCAACCCTTGAGCATTGCCAGGTGTGACCCAAAAAAGCCAAAAAACAAACAAACAAACATGATACACAGAAACTGAGATAATAAATGTTATTTCATGTTATAAAGTTTTGGGGAAACTTATTATGCACCAACAATCGACCAATATGAGATTTAACACTAACAGACTCACTGGAATTCTATCCCTGAATTTTACTTTAGGAATATGCTCCTTCCTCTACTTTTAAAAATTTATTATATTTATTTTTAGATACTACTGACTTTAGGATCAGTTCCTTCCTAGGATCTTTCACATTTATGCACTTTATACAGTTCTAGGTAGGTTCTAACTGATACTTGTCATCCCAGTAAGCCTAGTAAGAAGCCAGAGCAACTCATACATCATGAGGTCAGTCATTCTCAACATCCAGACTCCACAGCTCCTCAGAGCTCCACCCAAGAGAAAACCTGATCTTTCCCCTTTTAAGTTTCATCAGTAAATGTTTGAGATGAGAGCCTTCTACTGAGAGTATACCACCTACATGGCAGAGCCTGGCAAGCTACCCATGTTTTATTTGATATGCCAAAAACTAGTAACAATTATGAACCTCAATTCCATGACCTGAAGAATGGTGTGAAGCTCTTCCTGTCCCTGGAACAAGCAGATGCCCTTGGGCTACACTTGCTGCGACAGGACATGTGGAGATGTTACTCATGCCCGCTTGAGTAAATCCATGAACAACGGGAAGCCAGTGATACAGTGATACGTATATGTAGGGGAGAATGGACTAAAATTCCATTCACGAATTCCATTCGATAATTCAAAAATGGTGCTATGTACCATGCTTCCATTTTATTTTCAGTATTCGTTTTGGGGAGTCTTGTCCTGGGCCACACACCATATGCCTTGTTTTAGTGATATTCTATAATAGTGTAGCAGCACTGATCACGCTGAATAAGAGAACATTTCTTCCTTCCCATTTAAGTTACTAAAGATTCATACTTACATATGTATGTACTTGCTTTGTCTAAGAGAATGTGATTATTTTATCTGTCTGCATTAGGTTTTATTTATTATTGTATTAGTTATTGTTATTGTTATTATTATTTTCCTTTTTTGGGTCATACCCTGCGATGCTCAGGGGTAATTCCTGGCTCGGTACTCGGGAATTATTCCTGGCAGTACTCAGGGACCATATGGAATGTCGGGGATCTCATGTCTGCCATATACTAGGTAAATGCCCTAATCACTGGACTATCGCTCTGGCCCCTGCTTTAGGTTTTAGCCTCCTTTCCTAGGTGGCAAACAAAGTTGTTCCTGAAAAATAAGCTAGAAAATTATCTGAAAGGAGCATAGTAACTGTCTTCTGATACCCAGTCATTGACCAGATCAATTTTCTGAGTTTAACTCCCCTAATTAGTCCAATTACTATTTAAAATGAACATATGCACAGCAATCTAGTTAAAAAAGATAAAAATAGATTTTAACTTTAAGACATAATAAATGGCTAATGATATACTATAAAATAACTTACTAGATGATTTCTTCATAAAGTACATGTATTTAGTATTATGATAAATTATTATTCATAATGATATAAAATGTGATTCTTTAGCAGAAATGAGACTATTGAACCAACAAACATTCAAAATCTCATAGATACTCTTTATTACATCTCCAAATGAAGTGGATAAATTGGTGGCTCATTGGCAATCAGTTTCGGAGAAGCAATGAAAGCAAGATGTGCTCTGAAATGAAGTTGACTCTAGTCTTTTGCCAACCCAAAGATTGTCTGATATCCACTTCACTCTCTGCCACTTGAAGACACAACTTTATAGGAACTAGGGGCAGATAATATTCTGAATGACACCAACCCAAATGGCACTTCTCAGGAGACAAAATACTTGAATAGAAAAAAAGACCCTGTAAATCCTGGAGTTTAAAAACAAAGCAAAACCAACAACCCCAAATCAATCCAAATAAGCCCTAGTAATAGCAAGACATGCATCTCTATAGAAAATCCTCCAGTTAGGAAGTTTGAAACAGTCCATAAAAAAAAAAACTGGTTTTTCACACGGGGCCCAGAGCAATAGCCCAGTGGGTAGGGCATTTGCCTTGCACCACGGCCGGCCCATGCCAGCCCAGTTCGATCCTGAGCATCCCATATGGTCCCCCGAGCACCTCCAGGAATGATTCCTGAGTGCAGAGCCAGGAGAAACCCCTGAGCATTGCCGGGTGTGACCCCAAAAAGCAAAAAAAAAATTTAAAAAAAGCTAGTTTTCACAGCAAGGGGCTTGTACTCCATTTCTGGGATTCCCATTAATTGTCACTTGTCATTTGTTTTCCCGTTGTTAATCGATTTGCTCAAGTGGGCTCCAGTAATGTCTCCATTCATTGGGAATGAATCCTGGTTTTAGACAAGCCTGTCTCCTGTCTGCCACCTGCCAAATGCAGTTGGGCACTGTAGCCACACCTGCAAAACCTTGAGGGGCAGGATCCCATTAATTGGGGCTCACAATTCCTTTGTAAGTTCTCTCTTCTCTCTGGAGAATGTTATCTCTTGAAATGTTTCTGTTTTTTCCTTAAAAAAAAGCACCTCTGGCCCTAGCTCCAGCCTACAGTCCTGATAGACATCTTTTATATTTGGTTATTAAAATTCGGGTCCTGTTATTTCAGTGTTATTGACTGTGGTTTGGATATTTGGCTTTATCTGTCTTTAATACCACCAAACTACCTTAATTCCCTTCACACGTGCCCCCCCATTACTTATATGAAAACAGGCAAGGAAGCTAGAATGCCTGGATTGGGGGTCAGGACCTGACTTCTTTTTTCCTGTAAACAGCAAAATCTCACGCCAGTATGGAATCCATAGGTCCTAGAGAAGTTACTGGCAGGATCTAGTTCTCGTGCCATACACATCATGTGTGTCTCAGAACCAGCAACCAGACCATTGCCTTTGTGAAATTGGCAGGACAGTAATGTCCATGTTAGGCTAATGGACAGCATTTTATCAGTGCTGACACACCTAGGCATTTTACTGCAAAAACAATGTGGGCCAAGCAGGAGGGCAACAGTGTTCTCGAGCTATTGTTCCTACTATCTCTATTCTCTAACTGCCCATACTCTCTTCAAGAATAACAGCAATAGTAGCACAAGGAATATCTTTTTTTTTGTTTCGTCTTTTTTGGCTTATACTTGGCAGTTTTGTGCTTAAACCCACTTCCAGTGGTGTATATTGAATCATGTGAGGCCAGGAATTAAGTTCTGAGCTTCACATAAGCAAGACATGATAGACCTCTGAGCCCCATCATAATGTCAAGTGATATTCTTTTAATAAAAAATTATTATCTTAAGCAAACATATGCAAAAATGACTCCATAAATACATGTTGTCAAACCTTCGACCATTGTATTTCGTCTTCCCAATCATTAAGCATTATACTATTAGTTCAAACACATTCACAGTTTCTTCTCCAGTCTGCTCCGATGTCTCTGAGGTGACCTGACAAGAGCAGTCTACTCAGTAGGATGATTTGTGCTGATAACACTCTCTAAGAGAAATTGAGTTTTGATGGTTACTTCTGATGCACTAAGAAAGATAATAATAGCGCTCAATAAAATAATAGAACTCAACAAATGCAGAGAGTTGGAAAAGAGTTGTGAATTATGTAAAAGACAACTTCAACTGTAGAGTAGAAGCAGAGAATATAGCAGAGTTAGGGAAACAATGATTTGCTGGACTGGTGATATTGGGGCTACAGGAGAGTCTGAAAGTTAAAGATCTCAAATGTTAGAGCTCTTTTAGAATTTGTCTAGCAGGCTTTCTGTTTTCTACCGGAAAGCCCCCTAAAAAAAAAGTTAAAGATCTCTTTGAGTCTTTATTACACTACTCAAGAAATACAATCTCCCTCCCTTCTTTATATACATGTGACTTTGTATTTAACTGCTATCATTTGGTTCTTTTCTATGAACAAAGTCAGGTGCAGCAGCCTCAGTTGCTGGAGCCAGTCAATCTCCTATGTTCAGCTGGTCTTCTAAGACTAGTTTCCTCATGTGTCCATAAAAATAACCCCTGGTTGAGAACTTTTTCTTTTTCCATGTCCAAATGAAAACAATACATTTTTATTGAGTGAAGCTTTGTTTTTGATATATACCATCTCCAATAATTATAATCTTACAGTTAATATCTGAGCTTTTTATTTACTTATTCAACATAAGCATTTAAGGATTTATGTTACCATTTTTAAAGTGAGAAAATTGAAGCTCAAAGATTAAGGAATAGCCCAAGATTACACAGATAATAATTACCAGAGCTGGGATTCAAACCAAGTATTATTTGGTTCTAAAATATCAACACTTTCCAAAACTGTTTCAGACGTGAGGACTAACTCAACTATTAAATATCAAGAAACCAATATATGCCAGTCTAGGCAGTATTGATTAATCATGGACAAAATACATAGAAAGAATTTATGTGCATAAAGGTAGAGATAATCAACAACAACAAAAAAATTACCTTCATGACAGAGTGATAGTATGGCAGGTACAGCACTTTTCTTTTTCTTTATTTTTATTTTTTGGGTGAGTGTCACATCTTGCGATTCTCAGGGTTACTCCTGGCTCTTCGCTAGTAATTATTCCTAGTGGAACTTGGGGGACCATATGGGATGCTTGGGATCGAACCCGGGTCATCTGAGTGCAAGGCAAACACCCTACCTGCTGTGCTATTACTCTGACACCTACAGCACTTTTCTTGAAATGGTCTATCCAGGTTTGTATAGCCTTTCCACACCCTCATTCCCACCTCAATGATCACTCCTTTGCCAGCAAGGAGTGATCACTGAGTGCAGAGCCTAGAATGTGCCCTGAGCAATGCTGGGCGTGGCGGCCAAACAAACAAAAAAGATTAACTAAGAGTCTTAAAAGCCAATATTCTCAGATCTTAGTCCTAAAGATCATTCTTTAGCAGGTCACTGGGATCCGCATATGTAATTTTTAAGTGGGGTGTGTGTGTGTGTGTGTGTGTGTGTGTGTGTGTGTGTGTTGCTGCTACGTCCAGCATGTGTGTCTATTTGTTAGTAGCGCTGCAAAGTCAACTCAGAGCTTCAAATAAGCAAACCATGCCCTGAACTACATTCTCAGCCCCTAAAAAATTTTAGTGAGTTTCTAGGTTGCTTTTTTGGGTAGGGGGTTGTTTTTTATTTTATTTATTTATTTTCTGATTATTCAATGACCATGAGATACACAGCTACAGAGCTTTCAAGGCTGGGTTTTGGTCATACAATGTCCCAAACCCATCCCTCCCCCAGTGTACATTTCCTATTACCAATTTGATACTTAGCTTTTTAACTCCATTGTACTAGAGAATGTTGACTCCTTCAGAATGAGATTAAATTTATTATGAATATTCACTTTTGATTACTTCTTTTTTTTTTTTTTTTTCAGTTTATTAAATATTTTAGTACACACCGTGAGATATAAAATTACAACATTGTTCATGTTTAGAGGTTTCGTCACATAGTGTTACAGCACCCCGCCCTCCACCAGTGCCCATTTCCCACCACCAATGTCCCAAATTTCCTCCCCCTCCCATAGCCTGCCTAAATGGTAGGTTCTTTTATCTCTTTTCTCTCTATCCCTCTCTCTCTCTTTTCCTTCTCTTACACATTGTGGGTTGGACTACATATACTTTGAGGCCATCATGTGCAATTTTTTGCCTGTATTTAATGCTCAGTTCTAGGTTGGTATTAACCCTGTCGACATTTTTTTTTTTAATCTTTTTGCCTGTATTTAATGCTCAGTTCTAGGTTGGCATTAGTTAAATTGTGTTTTTTTATTTTTAATAGAAACAGTAAGATCTCTAAAAATGAATATTTAGTTGTAGTATACAGTAACCATGACAAGGACCCCAGAAAGCACACTTTCTAAATATCTGATTACCGTTAGAAGGAATTTATAAAGCATTAAAACCACTTGCAAAGAAAATTTTGATTTTAAAGGCAAACCACGTGGTTTTTTATAAAAGTTTCTCTACTGGAGTTATAACTTATACATTTATATTTTAGAGACATAGTACCTGAAAAGAAATAAAAATAATCTCTTAGGATAGGCCATGAGTTGAAGGAAGTAAGTGACAGAATTATTGTCTGGAATGGAACTCAGGTGTAGGTAGGAAGGGGAGAGATAGAAGGGGAAGCAGAACAGTAATCAGAGGCCACCAAATCTGCCATATGCTTGGATTTACTATGGGAAATGTAGGGTGATATTTTATTCCAAACCAGGAAACAGGAACTAGGCAATTTGAGCACATGGTTTGTCTTAGGAGAGGCTAGCAATTGCCAAATTAATTTATTTGTTTAGGGAATAAGTGATTTCTGGTGAGTCCCTGGCTCTCCGGATGACTTGCCTTATTGTAAAGAGATCATTGCAAGGTCCAGAGTTGAAGACCTGGTCCTTCAAGCATGACCTTGCCAATTCTTTAACATTGTTCTCTATTTCCTGTGTCCCTAGCCTCCCTGGAGTGACCTGGTAGAGAGATGTACTTACTCTCCTAACTATGACCTGCCCATTAAGTGTAATACTGGGATTTTCAAATTAGGACAGCATGTGGAAAGAATATTCTCAAGCCCAGATAATAAAAGACAAACTGCATTTTTCATTGTTTTCCTCTCTTTTAGCCAGGACTCTAGAGTATATGTTGAATAATAACTATGCAAGAAATTACCAGCATGAGCCAGCCTTATTACAGATGAACAGTTCATTGCTAATGTATTTAACTCAAGTTCTTGTTCTAATGAATTAACTGCACTTAAGTGGCCTGCAGCTGAGAACATGTTTTGGGAAAATGGTTTGGAATCAAATCCCATCTCTAATCACCCTTTTAAAACATTTAATACTTCTGCAATATTTAAAACAAGGATTTGTTCCAGTTCCATTGTCAGCACATCTTAAAGAAATGTAAACATCTTGTGTTTTTTAGAAATAAATGGAAATTTGCAATGCACACAGATGACCATTAGGCATAAGTAAAAACAAATGTAAATGGCCTTTATAATTGGGATCTCTTTTCCCATTTGGGCTGTGGATAGTATTTCTGTGCAACTTAATCATTTTTTTCAGAAAAAAAATTCCAACTGCTGATTATATTTACAAGGCACAAAATAATATTACAGATCGGCTTTAAATCCTGTGAAGTCAAACAACCCATTATTTGATTTCTAAGGTGTATAGAAAGGAGATACACATGTCTAAAGTGATTCTTGGGAATTAATATCAGAAGTGCCGTAAGCTCATCTAATGTGCTGTTCATCATGTAGTGATTTGAGCAGCATTTGGAAAACTCTTGTCACTTCATTGAAGGAGAGTCTATAAATAAACACTGTTTAAAGTGTTTTTCAAATGGGCTGACAATGTCAACGTTGTCTAGAAAGAGTCAAAATCTGAAAACTCAAGGAAACTTCATTTGGTCAATGATTACAGATACCATTCTATTGATTATTCTGTATTCAAGAGGGTTTAGTCAGATTTCTGTGCATTATTGCAAAAGTTCATGTCAATGACTCTAAAGTGTTAATTAAACACAGAAACATATATGTTATCCAACATTGTTTCAGACCTTAAAAAACATCTTTCACAGTTTAATTTTAATGTGTTGAGAAAGACGCCTTGGAATGGATGTCGGGTATAAATGAAACTAGAGGAATGATTAAAGATCAGGGCTAAATAATAGTACCTGGAGAAGCAGAGAGAATTGAATTATTACTTTTTCTGAAGAAAACAGGCACGGGAAAGTTCCTGAATATGATTTGTCTTTTTATGACAAAATGTTACAAAGGTAGATTGAGAAGCTGTCTGTGACAGTACATAATATACATCCATATAGACAGTACAAGAAAATGCTTTCTAAGCTTTGTAAATTTTTCAAATGTAGGAATAGGTCATAGAGGATGGTTTGGATGCCTTGTTCCTCTGTTCATTGAAAAATCACCATTTTCAGAAGCAGAATTGGCATTGACTGATTCACTTCTACAATTTTTAGTCTTACTTCATTTTTATTATAATTTCCCATAGCATTTATTTGTGTGTTTTTTTTTTTTACCAAAGATGAATCTATTGTGATCATTTCTTTTCTAGTCCTATTTGCTGGGATTTTTTTTCTGTTGATATCTTATACATAAAATCTTGGGCTAAAACATCTGAATTATGCAAATCTGAAATTTTTAACATTTACTTTTGCTCAGTCTTAATTACTCAACAGCATTTCAGAGCACCTACTTCGATTTTATAGACTGCACATTAGTAACAGGAGGAATCTTTAGTCTACAGGTCAACTAAAATTTCATTCTGATTGCTTGTTCCACAGAGATAGATGATATACAGATCACACAGATTTGATATACAGATCACAAAGTTATTGCTAAATAACCCTGTCTAGTCCATATAACTGTATTTCACCTAGCTAATTACCAGAATTTTCTCAGTATACTTTGTACTCATGGCCATACACATATGAGGTCTGATTTTACTTCTGAGCCATAACTCCTCAATAAAATTTTTTTTCTGGTTTTTGTGCTATACCTGGTGATGCTCAGAACTTACTCCTGGCACTGTGTTGAGAGTTATAATATAGCTATATATAGTTATTTTTACTCTTGGCAGGCTCAGGGAACCATATGTATTGCTGGGATAAGCCCAGGTTGGCTGCATAGAAGGCAATTGCCTTAGCCTCAGTACTATCACTTCAGTTCTATAAAATTATCCGTTTTATTTTGGGTTTGGGGACAGAGCCATTAATGCTGAAAGCTTTGGATCATAAAGTCTTCCAATGACAGAACCTGTATTGTCCGCATGCTACTTACCTGCTGCATTATCTTACCTGCTGCATTATCTTCGTCCTCTCCTCAATAAAATTATTTTGACCATATCGTAATCTATGATTAGTCAACTAGCTTTTTTTTTTTTTTTTGGGCCACACCCAGCAATGCTCAGGGGTTTCTCCTGGCTCTGCACTCCGGAATTACTCCTGGCGGTGCTCGGGCGACCATATGGGATGCCGGGACCGAACCCAGGCCGACATGGGCCAGCCGCGTGCAAGGCAAACGCCCTACCCGCTGGGCTATCGCTCCGGCCCCTCAACTAGCTTTTATAAACAGAGAATACTATTTTATCTCAATAAAATGTGTTAAATCCCATTGAATAAGGATGCATATGCTTTTATAAAAATATTGAATAAGTAGACCTTATTTTTAAAGTACACAAATTATTTTCAAATAATGTATAGAAATGAAAAGTTCATGTGGTCAAATTAGGGTCATTGCCCTAATTTTTGCCTTTTCTTTTATTGAGCAAGAAATGCTCAATGAGGACATTCTTTTCCAATTCAAATTGGTAATCAATTCAACCTTTTTTCTCCCCTTAAACAATGAGTAACAACAGTTAAAATATATACATAGATTAGAAATAGTATTTTATAGCTATAGCTCAAGTATAATTCTATAAATAATGAATCAAAGACTCCCATTTACTTCCTGTACATTATTGAATCATCACGTGCTTTAAACTGTACTGGGATGTGCTTAACAAACTTTTAACCACATCCCAAACTATTACTCATAATTTAGAAATATCATAAAGTTTTGCATTCTTGCTCTAAAGCGAACCTTTAGATCAGAACTAAAATGTTAAATGTGTTTTATGTAAGTAGAAGTGATGTGAATTCATACATTACTAAGCATTTTTATATTTCTTTCCATTTAACCATTAATGCTTTCTTCTTCCATGGCCATTAATTTTTTGTTGTAACCAACAGATAGTAAATCACCTCCTACTCACTTGTAATGAAGCTTAGAGATACAGGAGTTTAAAAAGGAAAAAAGAAGGGAAGAAAGAAAGGAAGAAAGAAAGGAAGGAAGGAAGGAAGGAAGGAAGGAAGGAAGGAAGGAAGGAAGGAAGGAAGGAAGGAAGGAAGGAAGGAAGGAAGGAAGGAAGGAAGGAAGGAAGGAAGGAAGGAAGGAAGGAAGGAAGGAAGGAAGGAAGGAAGGAAGGAAGGAAGGAAGGAAGGAAGGAAGGAAGGAAGGAAGGAAGGAAGGAAGGAAGGAAGGAAGGAAAGGAAGGAAGGAAGGAAGAAAGAAGGAAGAAAGAAAGAAAGAAAGAAAGAAAGAAAGAAAGAAAGAAAGAAAGAAAGAAAGAAAGAAAGAAAGAAAGAAAGAAAGAAAGAAAGAAAGAAAGAAAGAAAGAAAGAAAAGAAGCAGTAGCTCTTATACAGACCTATTTGGTGTCCAGAATGGCTGAACACTACTGTTAATAACTTTGCAGAGGCAGAACTCAGAATGTGAAATTGTGCTGTCATTACTTGCTGGCTAGCCAAACTCTCCTGTACAAATGGGAATGATAAATTATTTTAGGGAAGAAGGTAATGCCAGAAATCCTCATGAAATCATGGCTTTCGAGCAACCACTGAGCCAATTCTCTCCTTCCCCGTCCTCTGTTTCTCTTTCTATGACCTTCTTTCCATTCTCAGTCTCAGCATTCTCAGTAAGATTCATATGTTTTTTCATCCACTCCTGGTCTAACTTCCTTTCCTGAGGTGTTGATTGCCAGTAAACCCAGCCCCTCTGTATGGATACACCTGTTTCTTTTGTTTCTGTCTCATGCAGACGAAATGTTGACTGAAGAGGAGCAGGAGTAATGAGAATTATGACTGAGATTCATTCCATTGTTCTAAATCCATCTATTGCACAGCTTGCTTCCCATGCTCTAATCTACAGTCTTAATTTAGAAAGCATCTCATGTTTGTCTCTGTGAAAGAAAGCTTAAGACCAAAAAAAAAAGTTTAAAACTTAATTATACAGGATTTTGTACCAGGTTTGTGAAAACGCTTTGATCTCTTAAGAGTTAGGTGCCAATATTTTATTCCATAGCATATTTTATCTGTGCTGCTACAAAACAATTTACATAAATTGACTCACAATTTTCATGGATAAGGAATCCAAACATGACTTAGCTGGGTTCCAAAGCTACAAAGTTTTAGTCAGGACTGAGGACTTGTCTGCAGCTCAGAATCTCTGCTGAGCAAATATATTGGTTGGCAGAATTAGTATCTTGATTGTAGGAATAAGGCCTTGAACTCTTTTTTTTTTTTTTTGCTCAGGGATTTCTCCTGGCTCTGCACTCAGGAATTACTCCTGTCGGTGCTCAGGGGACCCTATGGGATGCAGGTGATCGAACCCAGGCCGGCACAGGCCGGCTACATGTAAGGCAAACGCCCTACCTGCTGGACTATCGCCTCCGGCCCCAAGGTCTTGAACTTTTACATGCTAATTCCCTTTCTTCCTCACATTAAAAATTTGCCACTTAGTTTTTATTTTTTAATTGACCAATAGATAAGGTTTCTCTGACTCATCTTATCTCTAACTTTATTTTTGGTGTGGGGAGGCAGAAAACCAGGTGGATGATGGCATCATTTATTTATTTTTTCAGGTTATTTAATTTTCTTAAATTAAAAACCTGTGATTGACAAAGTTATTGATGGTTGAGTTTTAGGCATATGAGCTCTGACTTTTTTGACCCTCCTTCATTAGCTCGTGTAATAAGATCAGGTTTAACCTGCAAAGTATTCCTTCTCAATTAGTTTTAAATCAACTGATTATGGACCTAATCACTTGTCTTCCCATTGATCATCGATTTGCTCAAGCGGGCGCCAGTAACGTCTCCAATCGTTGGGAATGAGGCCCATTATTGTTACTGTTTTTGGCATATCGAATGCACCACGGGTAGCTTGCCAGGCTCTGCCGAGAAATGACCTAATATACCATTTATACATTAGAAATGACCTAATATATTACGGACCTAATATATCTGCTAATTTCTCATCTATGCTTTAAAAGATAATAGAATCATGGGGAGGATATCCCCTCACTTATGTGTATTTTGTTGATCAGAAACAAGTCCCATGCATGGGCAAGAGAGGGGGAAGTCTACAAAGTTTTGGGTCCTCAGAGAATATTTTAGAATTTGATCAATGTGAGTCAATAGGTTGAAGAATCTTTTTACATCCCCAATTTCCTTAGTAGAAACTATGAAAAAGGTCAACAGCTATTTCTAACTTACACATCATCATCATCATGAAAAGTGATTTCAATATCCACTTCTCTAATAATATCAACATACTATATTCATAAATTTTATTAATCAAAAAGTTTCTCATGAATGGTATTTATGCCACGTCCATTTATAGGAAAATTTCATTACTTAATTTTTTCCTAATAGCTGTATAGTATTCCATTGTGTAGATGAACCACATTTTCTTTTTTTTATTTTTTAATATTTTATTATACCACTGTGAGATATACAATTACAACGTTGTTCATTTTTGGAAGTTTTGGTCACATAGTGTTCCAGCACCCCACCCTCCACCAGTGCCCATTTCCCATCACCGATGTCTCCCATTCCTTCCCCGTCCCATAGTCTGCCTCCATGTCAGGTTCTTTATTTCTTTTCTCTCTCCCTCTCTCTCTCTTTTTCTTCTCTTACATATTGTGGGTTGCAACACATACACTTAGAGGCCATCATGTGCATTTTTTGCCTGTATTTAATGCTCAGTTCTAGGTTGGCATTAGCCCTTTGAACATTTATTCGCTAAATGATCCCTTCTCTGTCGTACCTAACCTCTGACTCCCACACGTTTGTGGTAATTTCCACTTTTGGTAAGACATCCTGATCCACGTTTCACCTGACATTGGATTTTGATATCATAATATGTATATATGTATTTATGTCATGCAAATAAATGCAGTCATTCTATATCTCTCTCTTTCCTTCTGACTCATTTCACTCAACATGATCTTTCCATGTCCATCCATTTATAGGCAAATTTCAAACATAATTTTTTCCTAACAGCTGCATAGTATTCCATTGTGTAGATGTACCAAAGTTTCTTTATCCAGTTATTACCTTCTCGGGCATACTGGTTGTTTCCAGGTTCTGGCTATTGTGAATAGTGCTGCTATGAAATAAAAGTGTGGATGGTGTTTCCGCTGTGTGATTTTGGCTTCCCAGGGTATATTCCCAGGAGTGGTATGGCTGGGTCAAAAGGGAGCTCAATTTCTAGTCTTTGGAGGAATGTCCATATTGTTTTCCAGAAAGGTTGTACAAGTTGACATTCCCACCAACAATGTATGAGAGTCCCCTTTTCCCCGCATCCACACCAGCACTTGTTTTTTTTACCCTTTTGGATATGGACCAGTCTCTGAACCACATTTTCTTTATTCTGTCATCTGTTCTCGGGCATTCAGCTTGTTTCCAAATTCTAGCTATTGTGAATAGTGCTGCTATGAACATAGAAGTGCAGTAGGTGTTTCTCATTTTTGGCTTTGCAGGGTATATTCCCAGGAGTGATACTGCTAGGTCAAACGGGGGCTCAATTTCTAGTTTTTGGAGGAATGTCCATATTGTTTTCCAAAAAGGCTGTACGAGTCTGCTTCAGTACACAGTTGCCCAAGGTCTCTGCATCTTGCCTGGAGTTGCCTCCCGCAGGCCACTTTGTAGATGTGAGGAGGACTGTTTGAATGTGCCAGTTTATCTTACCATGAATTCTTTGTTATCCGGTATAAATATTTTCTCTCATAATGCCACAATCATTGTGGGACTAGATAAGATCTTACCAGTATATTTACCTGGCCAAGTTGGAGCTCTAAGTAATTAGACCAGAGAGAAATGCTGGCTCTTAGTGTTCCTGGAATGTGCAGATGCCCTTGGGCTACACTTGCTTGCAACAGGACGCATGGAGATATTACTGGTGCCCTCTCGAGCAAATCGATGAACAACGGGAAGACAAGTGATATAAGTGATACCAGAACCTGTGAGAGCAAAGTCTTAAAACTGCGCTGCATTCTTGAGTTTTTACCCGTTTCCCACCAGCTTTGGAGGTAGAAAGGAACTCGTTCCCTGGTATTGTTGGGGACCCCTGCAGTTCTCTGCAGTCAACATTCTCACCAACAATGGATGAGAGTCCCTTTCTCCCCACCTCCATGCCAACACGTGCTCTTTTGGATAATGCCAGTCTCTAGTCAATGTATTCAAACTTTCTTCATTTTCTAATTTTTTCTTTATTTTTAATTTTTTTTAATTTTTAATTTTTTAGACCACCATGAGATATGCAATTACAAAATTGTTCATAATTAGGTTTCTGTATACAGTGTTCCAGCACCCATCTGCCACCAGAGAAAATTTCCCACCACTAATGTCCCCTGATACTCATTCCCTCTCCAGTATGCCTATATGGCAGACACTATGCCTCTTATCTCTCTCTCTCTCTCTCTCTCTCTCTTTCTGAGTCTTCTCTTATACATTGTAGCTTGCAATACATACATTTAAGGGTTATCATGTATAGCCATTTGTCTACATTCAATTATTAGTTCTAGACTGGTATTACTATTTCCAGCAATTATTAGCATGCTGGTCCCTCTCTGTCTAAAGAAACTTCTGACTCCCACACACTTATGGTAGATTTCAACCACAGGCAAGACCTCCTGGTCATGTTTTCCTGGCCTTGACTGTTAGTATCATATTATTTTTTATATCCCACAAATTAATGCAGAATTCTGTATCTGCCCCTTCCCCTTTGGCTAATTTTACTCTACAAGATACTCTTCATGTCCATCCATTTATAGGCAAATTTCATAACTTTGTTTTTACTAACATCTGCATAGTATTCTATTGTGAATATGCACCATATTTTCTTTATCCAGTCATCTGCTCTTGGGCACTCGGCTTGTTTCCAGATTCTGGCTATTGTGAATAGTGCTGCTATGAACATAGAAGTGCAGACTACCACGGTAACATGGGGAAACTATGCAAACCCCCTTATGAGAAATGTATGAAAATAAGTCTTGAAGATTCAACAAGGTAGACCCACATACATAAGCTATCTTACAAAGAATTCAGAGATTATGTGTTGAGGATGTTTAATGAATCTAAGAAACGGTGGAACTGACTTCCAATAAAAGACAGGAGGAAATGAAAGAAGCAGTGGAATGGTCAACCAATAAAATACCGTTGGAATGAAAGTAGAAATAAGAAAACTGCAAATAGAAGTGTCATTACTTAAAAATTCAGTAGATAAAATGGAAAATTCACTGGGTGCCCTCAATAGTAGATTGACAGCAGCAAAATACAGAATCAGTGAGCTTGAGTATGAGCTTCAGAAAGCACTCAGGCAAATAGAGAAGATAGAAAAGGATCTCAAAATAGCTCAAAGGTGGGGGCAGAGGGTGGTGGTAAGAGAACACTGGGATGAATTCAAGAGAAACAACGTAAGAATCATTGGAGTTCCAGAGGACAGGAAGGCAACCTGAACGAGGTAGAAACAGTTAAAGACGTCATTGCCAGAATATTCCCAGAGTTGAAGAATGTAGGTATCTAGATCCAAGAAGCCTGAAAGATACCACCTAGAAGAGAACTTAACAGAAAGAGTCCAAGACACCTCTTAATTAGAATGACAAATTCCATAGATAGAGATGCAATATTGCAAGCAAAAAGATCAAAGAAGGAAATTTCATACAAAGGAGCATCCCTTAAATTTACAGCAGACCTCTCAAACAAAATACTTAGAGCCCAACCACAGCAGTGGGATATTGTGAAAATTTCAATGAAATGAAGGCTTCACTTATTCTTATCTTTAAATTTTTGTTTCAGGACTACACTGATGTTTCTCAGGGCTTACTCCTGACTCTGTGCTCACAGATCACTTCTGGCAGTGTTCAGGGACTCCGGTTTATTGCCAGCCCTGTGCAAGGAAACCCCCTATATATTGTACCATCTCTCTCTGGCTCCTTGATCCTCACCTTTTTTAAATGAATGCTGTTTTTTTTTAACCAAGTGAAAATGTAATATCACTTCATTTTTCTTGCATAATTCTACCTTATTCCTTCAATTCATTGTGTTCATATCCTTGCTCTAACTGAACCTATTTTTACCATATATAGACAGTCACTCTATGATGGATCTATTGTTTTATGTATTTCCATTGTTTCTTGTTTATTTATTTTCCTATACTGAAACTGCTTTTTTAATTTTGACCTGAATCACTTTTTTCACTAACACCCTCAATGATTTTAAACCCAATATTTCCATCATACCTTCCTTTTTATAAACCTAAAAGATTTATTTCAAAGCTTTCAATCTCTGAAGCTTCTTAGTATGTAGGAAAACATCAACTTATATGTCTTCTAAAGTCTTATCAAGCCTCCTTCCACCCAGTCCCTACATTCTTTAAGTGGCTATCACTTATTCTCAAAAGTTGATGCCTCCAGAAAGGATCAGAGTTGTCTTTATATCAGCTGTGACATGTATCTTTAATTTCACTTATTACTTGCCATCACCCTTAAGATTAAAAATCATCCTCATACTCCAATAGAGGCAATCTTCCTTCCCTTCTTAATCCTTAACTTTTGATATGAATACTCTATCTTCTGATTAGAATAAAGAACTCCATTCTTTTTTACCATTCTTCTAGATCATGTTCTTGTTATCTATTGAGCTGATAGAAATAACCTCTTAACCTCTCTGCATTTGCCAATGCCATAAAAGTACGTAAAATAAACTGATCACTATATCACTATATGTTTTAGGACACTAAATAATTCTCCTTTACTTCTATACCAGAAGTATAATATACGCATCCCTACCAAATACATATATCCCCAACTGTAGTCCCATTTCCATTATTTCTGTATACCTTGATGTTCTACTGCTACAGATCATTCTTAAGCTTTAGTTTTTTAGATAACAGTAATTGTTCAAAATGTTTGTTAACATTTGTAAAATGTATATTTCTGTTTACTTCATAATGTTGTATTATAACATGAAAAATTCTTTAATAATTAAACTGCACAAAAGTCATAACTGCTTCTTCAAACTAGGGATTTCAAAAGTTACTGGTAATTTAACCACTCACTTTTTCCCCCTTTGCCATTAGACTGACATGTTCTATTTCTTCCTTCAGCTTGATTCCAAAATTAGAGGATTTTTATATCCCACAAATGAGTGCAATCATTCTATGTCTCTCCCTTTTTGACTCATTTTACTCAGCATCATGCTCTCTATGTCCATCCATATATGTGCAAACTTAATGAGTTCGGTTTTTTTAATGGCTGCATAGTACAGATGTATTATAGCTTCTTTATCCACTCAATTTTTCTCTGGTACTTGATTTTCTTCCAGATGTGTGCTATTATGAGTAGTGTTGCAATGAACATAGGAGTGTAGAAGACATTTTCTGCACTGTATTTTTTGGGTCTCTAGGCTATAATCCCTGGTGTATCATGATCACTCTGGACAAGAATTGAGTGCTGAAAGGAGATAAAGTGATATGTATGATGCCCTTTCAGTAACAGTATTTCTTACTACAGTACCAACAAAGAAAAATGGAGAGAGAGAGAACAACAGAGAGAGAGAAAAAGAGAGAGAGAAAGAGAGAGAGAGAAGAAGAGAGAGAGAGGAGTGCCAGCCATAGAGGAAGGATGATGCAGGGGCAGGTCAGGGGTGGGGGCAGGAGGGAAAGTGGGGACAATGGTGGTAGGGAAATGTGCACTAGTACACTAGTGATAGGATGGGTATTGGAACATTGTATAATTGAAACTCAACTTTGTAACTCTGTATCTCAAGTATTTAATTAATTTTTTATTTAAAAAATAAGAGGATGTGTAACAAACCACCACCAATTAATAATAAACATCAATATGAGTGAGAGAAATATTTTTTGTTGAAAACTCTTAAATCCTGGGGATTGTTTTCAATTGTAACAGAATTTAGAGAAATTTATTTTATATAAAATAAAGAACAAAAAAAAAAACATAGTTGTGGGCCACATAGGGAGACTGCTGAAATTGAGGAAATATGTTCAGAATTAGGTACATTTGTTATTTCTGTCTTTAGAGTAATTAAATTATAACCAGATTGTGATATTGCAGTCTATAAATCAATTTTATTTCAATAAATTTTAATAACTTAGATATACATTTTTATGTTTGTTTTTTATGTTTTGAATCTTAAACTTATTGGCTGTTGAATCTGTGGTTTATCTTGCAAACTCTCTATACCATCAATGTTCCAGAAGCGACTGGTGATTTCCCATCCACCTCTTAATACTTCTTCCCTTGATTTCTTCCTTCTCTGTTTTAATTTCCATAACCTATGGTCAAAGGTAATGTAGGTATCTTCCTCAGAAACCTTGCATTCCCTAGTCCTGTTATTCTATGTAAAACAGATAAATGAGATAATCTGATATGTGTGCTTCCTTCTTCTGACTCATTTTATATAATCAAAATATTATTTGGTCACCATGGACTACAAAATTATTCATGGTTGATTTAAGGCACACAATATTTTAGCATCAATCTATTAACCAAATGTTCACCAATGTTCCCTATTTCTCTCTCTCCCATCAGAGCACCTCTAAGGCAGATGCTTTTTAATAAAAAAATTTGTTTTTGCACTGTAGTAATGTAATGTAGTTTACATTACTGTTACTGATGGGTTTACATTACAGTTTACATTACTGTTATTGATAGGGTTCTAGCCCTGGCGTCACTCCAGCAGAACCTCACAAGAAGCCAGATGACCCCTCCCCCACTCCATGAGGGCCCGCCATTTTCCACATCAAGACTTCCCTCTCATCAGAATTCCACCCAGCAGGAACCTATCACAGCCTGAATCATCGAGACTCACCCTGCAGCAGTCTTTTTTCAAGAACGGCCCAGGTATGCTGATCCAGAGGCCCACAGACATGGGCAGAGCTGCTACAGGCTCTCCCTGTGCCCAGTCACTCACGAGGCACCCAGGAAGAATGGTGGGTTAAGCCCTGGCCCACCACCCCAGTAGAACCTCACAAGAAGCCAGATGACCCCCCCATTCCATTCCATGAGGGCTGCCATTTTCCACATCCGAATTCCCTCTTGTCAGAACTCTACCCAACAGAAGATCCTATCACAGCCCAGCTTGCGCAGTCGCTTGTGGCTGCGCAGTTCATCAATAAATGCTGGAGATCAGAGGTTACTACATAGTATGCCACCCGCACAGCAGAGCCTGGCAAGCTACCCGTGTCATATTTGATATGCCAAATACCAGTAACAATTATATACCTCATTCCCATGACCGGATCGAATCATTTGAGGCTTTTTATGTTCCTGGAGCAAACAGATGTTCTTGGACTCTACTAGAATGAGACAGGACATATGGAGATGTTACTGGTGCCCGCTTGAGCAAATCGATGATGAACGGGAACACAGTGATAGTGATACAGTGATACTGATAGTGTTTAACACATAATACTTTGAATTTTTTCAGCATCCTCTCCTCCTTCCATTGACCACTTATTTTCACCATAGTTATTATCTCATCTCTGTCCTATTACTGCCACCTCTACCCTTAGCATGCTTCCTACTGAAAATCATTTCTCATGTCCTTTTTTCTATTGCTTTTGGGCAATTGTTATGCCCTTATAATGTTTCTTTATATCTTGTATATGAGAGAGTTAATTTTATGTCAGCTTCTTTCTCTCTGGCAAAACTTTACTCAGCATGATAATCTCCAGATCTACTCATGTAGCAACAAATTTAATGATTTATCTTTGTTTTTAAAATGGCTGCATAATATTCCTTTGTGTATATGTTCCATAATTTCTTTATCCAGTAATCTGTTCTTGGGTGCTTGTGTTGTGTCCAGATTTTGGCTATTGTGGATAGTGCTGCAATGAACATAGGGGGAACACTTTTATTTTCTCCACTTCTGGATAACTTCACTTAATATTATATTGTTCATTTTGATGCAAATCTCATATAATTGCATACTTAAATTGTTCCTTTCATTTTCATAGTGTATCTACTCATCTGTCATTGAACACCTATGTGGATTCCATATTCTAGCTACTTTGTTATGTAGTGGAATGTAGTGTCCATATGTCACTTTGAATGAATATTTTTTGTGTCCTGGGCTATATGCCAAGAAATGGAATTTCTTTTCCCATTTTTTTTTTTTGCTTTTTGAGTCACACCCAGAAATGCTCAGGGGTTACTCCTGGCTCTGAACTCAGGAATTACTCCTGGCAGTGCTCAGGAGACCATATGGGATGCGGGGATCGAACCCAGGCCGGCATGGGTCGGCTGTGTGCAAGACAAATGCCCTACCCGCTGGGCTATTGCTCGGCCCCTCCTCTCCCATTTTTAATAGAACTTTTGGAGATATTTTATTGATATTTGTGAGTCCCTTATATATATTGTATATTAACCACTTATCTGGTGTGTTTAGTGCAATAATTTTCTGCCATTATGTTGTCTTTTAGTTTTAGCCTGTCTTTCTTTTTTCATAAAGTATTTAATTTGATGCAGTCAATTCTCCTCTGAATTTATTAAATTCTTTTTTTAGTGATTGTTTAATTTCCACTTTAATTACATAGAGTCTTAATTTGAGGTCCTCCTTGACAAAGCTCAAGAATTTTCATGAACTCTAGAATTCGCCTGGACTTCTACCTTGCCTGCCGTTGCAGCTGCAATCTTTGTCCCCCTATTGTTCGTTGAGTTTTGTGGGTACAGACAGTGGAACTTTAGATTCCTGGTTTTATAATTATTGCTATTATTCATTATTTTATACTTATGGCTCTGTTATAATATTTCCAGTACATCAAATAAGAAGTAGAATAAATGGGACAAGCAAGTATAGATCTAATCTCTTTCATATAGCTACCAGGGATTTTATGGGTAAAACCAAAATGTATGCATTCATTCATTCATTCATCCATCATTGAATCACCATGCATGTATCATTAAAAAGCTCTTCATGATTGAGTTTCAGTCATACAGCGTTCCAACACCCATCCCTTCACCAGTGAACATTTCCCAACATCAATGTTTCCTGTTTACCTCACACCCCAAGTCCCCAACAACCTGCTTGTATAGCAGGCTATCTATCTATCTATCTATCTATCTATCTATCTATCTATCTATCTATCTATCTATCTATCTATCTATCTATCTATCTATCTATCTATCTATCTATCTATCTATCTATCTATCTATCTATCTATCTATCTATCTATCTATCTATCTATCTATCTATCTATCTATCTATCTATCTATCTATCTATCTATCTATCTATCTGTCTATCTATCTGTCTATCTGTCTATCTGTCTGTCTGTCTGTCTGTCTGTCTGTCTGTCTGTCTGTCTGCCTGTCTGTCTATCTATCTATCATCTCTTTCTATCTCTCTTTCTCTTTACTTTTTCAAATTCTCTAAACCCATAGTTTTATACCAGCCCTTAGAGAGGATAAAGTTCACATAGAAGTAGAGAGTACAGAACTTTGGGTCCCAGGTGTTGGCGTGGCCTGTGGGGCTAGGGAAGGTCTTGCCTGGGCTAGGTAGAAAGGAAAAGAAAGGATCTTAGGTCCTCCTACTGTACCTGACTGAGAGGACTGAAAATTAGTCTTAACTGCTGTGACTGGACCGATTGAGAAAACAGGTGCAAGGAGAGACTTCAGGTTGGCAGCTGTGAGAGGACTCCCCAGGCTAAGGTGGTATAGAAAAGGCTGTTTTACAGGTACCATCAGCACATTTGATTGGAATGATTTAAAATTGACATCAGAGGTATGAACCCCTATGGCTCAATGGTATGTACATAGGAGCAAACAGTACCCCCCAAAGTTGGCAGCTAGAGGAAGTCTGTCCAGCCAGAGTGTACTTTATAAAAACTGGGGACGGAGCAAAAGCAAAAAGGATAGGGTGCTTGCTTCCTAGTATGTGGCTGATCCAGGTTTGATCCCTGACATCCCATATGGTCCCTGTGAGCACCACCAGGAGTAATTTCTGGTGTAGATCCAGGAGCAACTACTGAGTATCACCAGATATGACCCAAAATTAAAAAAAGTGGGTAATAAGCATGGCAGAGACTATACAGGGAACATAAATTTCTGGACATTTGAAATAATTTATATAATTTTTGAATATTAAAGTGTAAATATATATAAATATAAACTGATATCATTGGGTAGGGTGGCTTTGGGACATACCTAGAGCTCGGAGATGCTGGGAACCAAATCTGAATCAGCTGGCACACAAAGCAAACACCCAAGCTGCTGAACTATTGCTCCAGACCCAATATAAACTGATATTAAACATACATTTTGTGAGCTATTTTCCCAAATAATACTAACATATATTGATATATATACAATGATTATTTGAGTCTTTAAGTTAAGGATTACAAGAGACATTTCCACTTTATTTTCTGCATAAAACCACACAGAGTTTTACATTTTTAATTAGAAAAAAACAATAAGAAAAGATAAATAAATTTTAAAATCTTTTAATATCTATTTTGTAAGTACTGCTTGTACTATCTCAGATGGCAGATAATGTAATTAATGAATGTATGGCTTTAGGCAAATAAAGAAGCAAAAGGAATGTTGGAAACATGGTTGCAATTGATTTCATTTGACAAAAGACCATAGGGAAAAGATAAGCTCAGAAAACCACCAGTTGATTTCCACAGAATTAAAAGGAATATAGAAATTCTAGAAACCATGCAGGAGTTCTTAACTCTTGTACACCTTAGGCTGGTCCTAGTCTGTGGACATACCAAAAGTCGGTTAGAAACACTTGTCAGTATGGTCCAAATTGAGGATGCTTCCATCAGACTCTATACTAAAAATTTATGATTTGAAATATGACATACATGACATAAATTAATCCTTAAGATCATTAAATTCATAAATATTTCTGAGTTAACATATGGCATAAATTAATATTGACTTCCAAAGATAGTAAAAATATGAAGCAAGGAAAGAATACTTTTGAGACCTTTAATGTAATCTTCAGCTCTAGACAATTCATTAATATTTTTTATTTAGGCATTCTCTGATGTCCAATACTATTAATAGCAATGTTTCAAAGATATAATTTCCAACATCATGCACCTGTCTTAGAGTATAAGTGTCCCTCCATCAATAACTTAAGGTCTCCTCCCAGATACCCCTTCCCCTTTCTAACTAGGCCACTTCTATATGCCACCTTTCAGTATCTTCCATTTCCACCAATTATAGATCAGTTATGGGAGGAAATATCAGTTATATTTTGTTTCACTATCTATCACTATCTTCCTGTTCATCATCTATTGGTTCGAGCAGGCACCAGTAACATCTCCATATGTCCTGTCTCATGCTAGTAGAGCCCGAGGGCATCTGCTTGCTCCAGGAACATAAAGAGCCTCAAACCATTATATTAGGTCATGGTAATGACCTAATATAATTGTTATTGGTATTTGGCATATCAAATATGACACGGGCAGCTTGCCAGGCTTGCCATACGGGTGGCATACTCTTGTAGTCACCTCCAAATAAAGCATTTATTGATGAACTGGGCAGCTGCAAGCAGCTGCACAAGCCAGGCTGTGATAGGCTCGTCTGCTGGGTGTAGTTCTGACGAGAGGGAAGTCTGGATGTGGAAAATGGTGGCCCTCATGAAGTGGGGTGGGGGGTCGTCTGGCTCACTGCAAGGCTCTGCTGGGGTGGCGCGCCAGGGCTAGAACTTCGCCATCCTTCCCGGGCGCCTTGAGAGTGCCTGGGCACAGGGAGAGCAAGTAGCAGCTCTGCCCCATGTCTGTGAGTCTCTGCATCAGCATACCTGGGCAGGATTGAAAAAAAAAACTAATGCAGGGTGGGTGTCAATGATCAGGGCTGTGATAGGCTTGACTGCTGGGTGGAGTTCTGACAAGGGGGAAGTCCAGATGTGGAAAATGGCAGCCCTCATGGAGTGAGGGGGTTGTCTAGCATGTTGCAAGGTTCTGCTGGGGTGGCGGGCCAGAAGTAAGGAATAGTTTCTGGAAAATCCTCTGGTATATAATAACGCTGAGTATATGTTAAATTAATAATCAGTCCAAGTTCTTCATTCTGTTTTTGAATTTTGTTTAAAAGATCCAAGGGAGAAAAACATTCTTCTGGAGCGAGTTTCTCTTGAAAGCTCTTTTTCAAAGAGCTGGGGTCAGGATATTTTGTTTACAAGCCATTAAATCAAGGGAGAGCCTCTTATAGGTTCAATACAGAGACTATCATAAGACCTTGTATCTTGAACCTTGTTGGGAAATGCCAGTTGGCAAACTGTTAGTCCCTTGAGGCCAGGATTCTGAACCTGGAGTGAGGCTAAAAATAGAGGCCCCAGGAGAACACATGAGGGGATGGGGGAGGCTCCCGAATGGAGAGAGCAGTGGTCCCTGGTGTTTGGGCCATAAGGTGAGCACCTGGGCCATAAGGCCCCTGGTGACTGAGCTGGATTGCCAGCACCAGGTGAGAGAAGCTGCTCCTGGTGGCTGGGCCCAGTGATTAGCACCAGTCCACAAGGGCTGGTGCCTGAGTCTGTGGACTAGCCCCAAGGCCTCAGGACTACAAGGCACAGGGCAACAGGGCAACAAGACCAAATAGCAGGGAAACAGAGAAATAGACTTGGGACACAGAATAGAGAAACAGAGGCAACAAGCCAAAAGAGTGAAACAGGAAACAGGGATTTAGAGAAGCAGAGAGAAAAGAGGCCCTAAAATGGAAAGCTCTGAACAGAAAGGACCTAAGAAGAGGTCCTAGAAAGTGAGATCCTGGGACCTGAAAGCTAATGCCCTGAACAAGTACCTCCAGAAGAGAACATCTCTGAAGAAAGAGGTGCCTACACAGATGCCCTAGAAGAGTAGTCTCCCTTTTTTGTTTTCAAAAAATATAAAAAATACAAGTATCACTGTATCACTGTATCACTGTCTTCCGTTCATCATCGATTTGCTCGAGCTGGCACCAGTAACATCTCCATATGACCTGTCTCATGCAAGTAAAGCCCAAGGGCACCTGCTTGCTCCAGGAACATGAAGAGCCTCAAACCATTCCATCAGGTCATGGGAATGAGGTCTATAATTGTTACTGGTATCTGGCATATCAAATACGACACGGGTAGCTTGCCAGGCTCTGCCGTGCGGGTAGCATACTCTTGTAGTCATCTCAAAATCCAGCATTTATTGATGAACTGCACGGCCGCTATGGTTCTGACAAAAATACAAGAAGTATTCTAAATAATACATACAGAGAAGTGATACAGAAAGGGAACAATTCCAATTACAAGGTAATATCATATGTTGTCCCAATGTCCGAATTCATTTTGAACTGAGTAAAGTTCATAGTAAAATGTCTCTGGCTGTTTGGTCATAACTGACTACAGCCTATATTGTCTCTGGCTGTTTGGTCATAACTGACTACAGCCTATATTGTCCTAAATTAGTGAGAGTCAATTTCCCATGAAGTCACGTCTCTGGAACAAGGTCCGAAGAACTGATTCTGTAGCAGCAGCATCGGTGAAGACAGGAATGAGTCTCGGGAGAGCAATCATCAGGGACTTGATGTATTATCAGAAACACTGGATCAGGTTTCAGGAGCACTGGAACAAACTTCTCAAGCACTGGAAAAGGTCTCTGGAACAGCGGTGCAGGCATTTCGCAAGGCTTCTTCAGCAAGGGAACACTGGCACCGGTAACCATACCTATAACTTAATTTTAGGTAAGACTAAAACACTTTTCATAATTAGTCACAAATAGAGATCATGAGGGGTTTGGCAGGAATCCAAGTCTGGTATGGAGAGAAGAACATAAAGAAGCCAACGCAGGTAGAGCAGTGAGATAAGTATGAGAATTGACGAATCCAAAATTGATGAGTCTGATAGGTCAGCGAAGGAGCTGATAAGTCCAATTGAGAAGACAGCAGTTTAGACATAACATAGACACAACATTATTCACAAACACAATGGCCACCACAAGAGCGCACACACACCTTGTGAAAGAAAACATAAGGAACAACTTTTTTGCAAATGATTAAGTTTTTGTAGTAAGCACTGTTTTAGGAATCTCGGAGTATTGAGGATTGTAGCACAAGTTACTGCATTCCAACATCTTAGCCTGTGAACAGAATCATTAGAAAAACTTTTTCATTGATTTAGCAAACTTTTTTGTAATGAGCACTGTGAACAGAATCCAAAGCCTCGAACATCATAGAAGGAATTGCAGCAGCCAAGTTCTTTTCCTATAAATCTCTGAACAAAAGCATTAAAACATGTTTATTAGTTTTTAGCAGATTTTTATATTGATCACTATACTTGGAGTTCACCCTTTTTTTCTCCTTTTTTTTTAGTTTTTTTTTTACCTGTAAATAGGACATTAGAAAACTCATTAAGTTTTAAAACCTTGACACTGAACATCGTATCAGGAAATTCATTTCATTTCTCTTGAAACATTAGAAAACTTCTTCGTCATTTTTATACCTTAGAAAATTCTTACAAAATACCTTCTCCTTGAGGATTATTCATGTGCTTTCACCTTTAAACACTTCAAAGCAGTAAGGAAACATTAAGACACACTCAACACTTAGAAAAAATATATATAGTTTTTATGGTACCTTCTTTTTAGAGGGTTATTTAGGTGCTTTTACCTTTAAACTCACTCCAAGGAAGTTTTTTTTGTTTGTTTGTTTGTTTTAGAAAGAAAGGGGTTATCTCCAGCTAAAGTATCAACAGGCTGCAATGGAAGGTTATTTTTATTAAAGATGAACCAAGATCAACAGGCTGCAAAGCAAAATTATTGTTATTAAGGATGGACCATGTTCAACAGGCTGCAAAAGCAAGATTATCATTATTAAACAAATGAACCAATCTGGGAGGTTAGAACAGCAGTTCGCAATTTAAAGTTAAGACTTTATACTGAAAGAAATTAGGTGTTTTTTTAGACCTGTATTGAAAGAAATGAGGCGTTTTTAGGCCTGCCACCCATTTATAATTAATTTTTACTTAGTTGACTTGACTGGTTTTTGAGTCTGCATCAGTGTTTTCCAGCGGCTCTCCTGAGACAGATTTAAGGTGAATATTGTTAAAGATACCTGTCTTTTTGTTGTTTCAACAACCGATTCTGAAAGTTTTTTGAGCACGTTTAACAATTCGTCATTAGTCATAACATTACCATAAATCATTGGACAAAACTATTTATTTGCCAGAAGTCGTTTGCCATAAATATCCAATCACATAACTTAATTGTCTGCAAAACTCCAACTACGTGGGACGGAGCACAGACAAATAAAAAGTGGACAATTTAGTTCGGTTTGTCTCTATGGAAAACTATGGTGCACATGAAGGTGGCAGGGAACTGTAGATAGAGCCTAAAGCTCTTTCCAGCTGAATTAAATAAAGATGCCACCAAGAAATCTGACCTTTTCATTTCCTTAAACCAAAGGTCCGGGAAAACCTCTACCTTAAAATTAGCAACTTGCTCTCCAGAACTTGCACTCAGCTCCTGTTGGGAGAGGTGCAGTTTTATCACAAAAATCACAAGAGTTAGCACCAGAAAAGGCCAAAATAAAGAATAGTCATGAGGAATGTAGCGAAGCTTCCAGAGTTTTTGCTCTTTGACTATTAAATTGAGAACAGGAAGAACAACAAGGCTTTTGAGACCTGAACGGGACCGGGAATTCCGTTCCTCCACTTGGTCCTCATCAGAGCTTGTAAGAGCTCTGGGGAAACCCTCAAACTGAGCATCCCTTTCCGTTAGAGGGGCACTTTCGCCTTCGGAGGTATTAACTCCAGGCAGATTTTCGGTTTGAGAGTCTGCCTCCTCTGGATGCTTCTTTTTCTTTCTCTAAATTATCGTCAAGCCTTAAAATCTGTTTGCTAGATTTAATTTCATAACTCTCTGAAAGACAAGCAGGAGTTACAAAAGTCGAGACTACTGCTATCACCTAAAAAAAGCAGGTGAAGCCAGAACAAAGAAAAAACTTCCAAGAAGTAACCCACTTTAATTCACGGTTGTAGTTCTCCCAGCTTCAGGAAAAGTTGATCAACAACTCGGTGGGATCTTCAGATTTGGGGATGCCCACTCAGGAACGCCAGATGTCAGGAATGCCGCTGGGGTCCCCGACAGTGTCAGGATCGAAGTTCTCTTCTACCTCTGAGGACGCCCGGGGGAACAGATGAAAACTCCCGAGCCCATTGCAGTTCCAAATAGGCTTTTAATAGTACAAAAGGTTTTCCACACCACTCCAAATATAACAAACAAACTCTAGCTCTGGTCCGAACTTAGACCATACCAAAGAGCCTAAGTCTCCCACCAAAGAGAGAGGATCTCACCCGAGCTGAGTCCTACCCAGAAGAAGGAGCAAAAGGCCAAAGATCAAAAAGCCAAAAGCCAAAAGCAAAAGGCTGAGGAGCCAAAAAGCCAAAAGCAAAAAGGCCCAAAGTCCAAAGGGTGAAGGGGCCTCAAGTCAGTCCCCTTATATACACCAAAGTAATCCAACCCGGAGGGTCACGCCAACAAAGAACTCTAAACAGAGTGTAGTGCCACACCCTATTGCAGGTATAAACAAAGGTTATGCCAAGGACTAATCCCGAGATTATCTCTTATGTAAAACACTGGAGAGAGAGAGAGGGCTGCTATAAAGTAATACATCTTAACTTCATGAGCTTCATGTAATCTAGATGGTACCCACAAGGTCCTTCTTATTATTATCTGCACCAGGGTGATTCTGAGTATCTTGTTCTTGTGTACTGAAAGGGTCACAGTCGCCTGCTTAGAGCAAACTAGTATGATCCTTTCTATAGTCTTCCCTATAGTCTCAACGTAGCCAAGGTGGTAGTCTCCTGGTAAATTCTAACTGTCCCACACTGGGTGCAGTTAGTATAAAGAAGGAGGTGTGCCCAATCTAGAAAACATAGAAGTCTTAGTAGATGTATAAGTCAGAAGTTATTCAATCAAGGTGACTTCTGTAACTGCCACACCCTCTAGCAGTGTTTACATAGAAGAGAGGTCTCATTAGAATGAACCTTGGCTTAAATAAGATTAAGCTGGGAGTGGGCAAAACAACAAATCTCCCAAGTTAGCTAAACCTGTCCTCCAACAAGTACCCTACTGGAAAACCTGTCAGGGAGAGAGTCAGAGTTCGCTGGAGAAAGGTTTCTGCAGCGAGCAGAGAGGTGAAGCAAAAAGTAACACGTAATAGAAGACCTAATAAAAGTAAACTTCAGGAACATCTGGACTTGTTCTTTCTCTTCTGTCAATGGATCAGGGAGAACAGTGTCAGCCCTGGACACAGTCCAGGTCTCTTCGGACTGTGAGTAATGTGTGGGACACAGTTAGTCCCCAGCATCTGCTGCCATAGTTACCCCCTGACCCTCAAGTACTGCTAGGGTTATAGAATCCACAGAGAGTCTTTTGATCCTGGGACCTTGGGACCCCCAAAGGGAGCCACAATCCCCCATCCTCTTATTTTATTTATAAGCCCTAAGAGAACCTCAATGAGCTTTCTGTGTACTTTCTGTTGGAAAGAGGGAGAGCGAGTGAATGTAGTGTAGAGAGGGATAAAAATGATCATGAATCTATAATTTATTCCTTTGAAGTTTATGCAGTACTTCCATATGATAATTACACAATTATTTCTTGAGATTAGACTTGTCTACTAGACTTTTTCTTTTGGATCAATGAAGCATGAGAGAAAATGTGCTTTGTAAATGTCCCAAGTAACTATAAGAGTCCTTGTATACTTTGACAATTTGGTCTTTCTTTCTGTACTTCAGGACAAGTAAGTCTTAGGTAAAGAGTGCTTTTTCAGTTTAGAATGAAGGTTAGGAGAGCTGTAGTCAAAAGAATTGGATTGTACCGTGAACAAACCAAACAAGCCTATGTGAAATTTTTTGAATTTGTCATAGTATAAAATAATGAAAGTGCATTTACCTGCCTGTAAAAGTTGATTTATATATAGTAAAATTTGATTTGCATGGCTCTCTTAACCTTTCTTTAATGAAACTTCATTCCTATAATTTGGTATGTCCTATATTTTTAAATGTATAATTTATAATAACTAGGTTTAGAGTTTTGGGAAGGGCATAGAGACTAGAACAGAGCAGTCAATTATGTCTCTGAACTAGTACTCATCCACAAAAAAATATTGAAAACCATTGTTATATAATAGAGTGTCTATGATGGCTTCATGATGTGTCAACTTGGTTAGCCTGAGCCAAATATCCAACATTTGCTTTCTTTCTCATATATTTTCTTTTTAGGGTGAGACACAAGAAGACCTTGTCCATGTAATCGTACAACCCTTCCACGAATCATTCCTCAATGTGTGTGTGTGTGTGTGTGTGTGCTATTTCTAGCAATATGACGTCATTGTTAGCAGCAAAGTAATAAGCAAATATGGAACATAATTATCTGTGGGGGTTCTAACCTTTCATGTGTAATGTGCAAACCTATATATAATCTACCCTGTATGCATTATCTTCAAATTTTAGTTAACATCAGATAGTAAAACAAAGTTTTTGCTTCTTGTTCAAACTTAACTGCTCAATAAACTTCCAAAATGTGTAAACCAATGCCTACATTATACAGATTTCCAGGCATGTCTTCTGGTTCTGTTTATTCTGGTTGAAACCTGACTGATATATGGAACAAAGCTTATTTTTTAAGCATTGATTCTTGACTATTTAAAAGACAGCTCAAGGTGCAGAGAAAGTATAGTAGGTAAGGCACTTACCTTGCACTTGTCCCTAGTTTTTCACCACCACTGCATAAGGTTCCCAATTCACACCAGGAGTGATTCTTGATCCCTAAGCACAACAGGTATTTTTTTTTTTTTTTTTTGCTTTTTGGGTCACACCCGGCAATGCTCAGGGGTCACTCCTGGCTCTGCACTCAGGAATTACTCCTGGCGGTGCGCGGGGGATCATATGGGACGCTGGGGATCGAACCCGGGCCGGCACAGGCCGGCCGCGTGCAAGGCAAACAAACGCCCTACACGCTGGGCTATCGCTCCGGCCCCATGCACAACAGGTATTAAAGCCCTCAAAACATATGACAAAGCAACTCAAATTCATGGCCTTCAACTTCATTATTTTTCTAGACTTTGTCTCAGTGAATGGTACTGCCATTCATCCAAACACCAACTTAAAAAACTCTCCATGACACTCTGCTTTGCCTCTATCTTCTGCATGTAAGCCTATAAACTAGACTCTCACCAAGACCCTCTGTTTTTCCTCTCTCTTCCAAATGTAAACCTAAATTTTACCAATTATGCCTTTTGCAGCTCTCAAATAGTCACCCTTTTATATGTATACTGCCAACAACTGGGTCTAAGCTAATCTTTGAGTGTTTCACCTCATAGGTGCAAAATTCTTCTATCTGAACATATTGTAAACAGCTTCCAAGTAAGTCTCTCATTTGTTATATGATGATATGTTTTACACACAACTATGACATACTGGTCTTAAAAAAGAATGACCCACATTGTTAACAGATTTTACAAAGCCACCTGCAGGCTGCTTCCCCTTAAACGTCCTACTTGCAACTTCCTTTCAAATTCTTTGGATGTTTTAAATCTCCAGTCCAACCCATCCAGGGCTACTTCCCATTTTTTTTTGTTTATTTTATCTATTATACATCTCTACTCTCACAACCTAGTTTACTTTAAAAAAGATGTCTAAGTCTTTGATTTAGATTCAGATTTGCACCAAACTCTCCTACAAGTTAGCCAATGTCTATTATGCTATTTATATACAATTTCTTACAAAGGACATTTTAAGAAATTAGGCTTAATAAACTTTAGTTAGATAAAACCACTAATGAAAAATGTAATTGATGATTTGTGCTTTCCTAATTTCTGTAAGCTCCTATGGGCAGGCAGGAATTTTAATTATTCACTTCAGTATTCTAAAATAATCTAGTGCATTCTTTTGCATCTAATAGATGTTGATTAAATGCTAGGCAAACTTACTTTATATATGTCTTTGTTGTTTATTTACTTATTTATTTGCTTAGTTTACTGCTTATTTATTTACTTCATTGTTTGTTTACTCACTTAACTGTTTATTTGCTTACTTGGTTATTTGTTCCCACAAATAGAAGTCAAGTTTCTTGAAGGGAAAGTGTTTATCTTGTAAACATTTTTTTTGAGCAGTGTCTGACATTTAGATAATTGTTAAATGGATGAACATCATGTGAGAATACTTGGCATGTAATAAGTAGCCAACAAATTTATTACATGCATTTGATCAGGCTCCAAGTGAGGAAGAATTTAGTTAATTTCTCTTTCAAATAGGCTCATATTGATATTTATTTATAGAGAAGAAATTTTCATTTATGAATATATCTAGGACATGAGACTCAGTCATCAGAAAAGTTATGTAGGCATTGTTATTCTTCTCTGATTTTTAAAAACTAATGCAGCATAAAACATGTCTCATTGAATGACACAAGCATTATCCAAAACACACAGGGTGTCTTAGAAGGTAGGTTTAGGCATTCAGTAATATGATTACATTGTTTTGAAGTTTCATTACTTTTTCATCTGAGTGAGCATGAAACCTAGAATATTAATATAATGAAGATTGGCAGTTGATGACCTTAAAGAGTCTGCTCCAAGTTGCTGATAAAACATAGACTGTGATACTTCCAAATATCAGTCATTTGTAGATGTTTTATCTGTAATCAGAATTTGCAAGTGATAGTGAATGAACCATTCTCTGGTCATTGTTATTCAAGTCCATCACCTACTATTGTCTACAATCTTAAATGGGCTGTCTTATCTATCAAACCTCCCCTTCCCATAGTCAAAAAGTATCTGGAGGATCAACAAAGCATGCAAAATCAGCACTTTACTCAATTCTTGAGAGGTCCTGCTTCTGACATGATGAGAGTATTTTTGTTTCCTGGGTACTCCCCATGACAATTTATAGACCATTCTGCATTTGACTTTTTGGAAATACCTTCTCCTCAGTATAATGAGGCCCCCTGGGGTTGAAATGTGGAAAGGGATTTGAGTGTCATTTCTTTTTCTGATTTCTTAGATTTGGAGTGCCTTGTGGAAGATTTAATACCAACTATATTCCACTGATGCAGATGACAATATAATATCCTCTAATTGCATCTGTTATGTCTTTGTATGAGAAAGAAATATATTTTTTACAGCAAGAAGTATGAAATAATATACATTATGACTGAATATTCAGGTATTAAAATAGGAGTTTCTTCTTGTAAGACAAAAGAAGACATTAGAAATTGTTTTTAATTTTATTTGGAATCTTATGTACTATGGGTGGAATTCTGATGAGAGGGAAGTCCGAATGTGGAAATGACGGCCCCCATGGAGTAGGGGGTCATCTGGCTTGTTGTGAGGCTCTGCTTGGGTGGAAGGCCAGGGCTAGAACCCACCATGCCTCCCGGGCACCTCGTGAGAAGCTGGGCACAGGGAGAGCAAGGAGCAGCTCTGCCCCATGTCTGAGAGTCTCTGGATCAGCATACCTGGGCAGGATTGAAAAAAAAAAAACTGCTGCAGGGTGTTTATCGATGATCCGGGCTGTGATGGGCTGGTCTGCTGGCTGCGCAGTTCATCAATAAATGTTTTATTTGGAGGTGACTACAACAGTATGCCTCCCTCCAGACGGCAAGCCTGGCAAGCTGCTCATGTCATATTTGATATGCCAAATACCAGTATCAATTATATTAGGTCAATCCCATGACCTAATATAATGGTTTGAGGCTCTTTATGTTCCTGGAGCAAGCAGATGCCCTTGGGCTTTCTAGCATGGGACAGGACATATGGAGATATTACTGGTGCCTGCTCTAGCAAATAGATGATGAATGGGAAGATACTGATGTACTATGGGAATAAAGGATTTGGGTTGGGTAATTTTACAGGTGTTTTAAAATAAATGGTTCACAGATATTTGACAAGAATATAGAGATGATGTTACAAAAATCTTCCTTCAAATAAAGAATAAATACATTTTAATGCATTCATATGGTAGCATTTTGATAATATAAGGGGGAAATTAAAGAATGATTAAGTTCTGTTCTTTTTCTTATTTTTTAATTAAATATGATGGGATAAAAAGTTACAAACCTGTGCATAATTTGGTTTCAGTCATACAATGTTCGAATACCTGACCCTTTACCAATGTACATTTTTGATCACCATTTACCCAGCTTTCCTTTCTGCCCCAACACCTATCTGCCTCTATAGCAGGTATTTCTCTGTCTCTCTGTCTGTCTATCTCTTTTCTCTCTCTCTCTCTCTCTCTCTCTCCTTTTTGGGCATTTTGGTTTAAATAAAAATAATGAAAGACTATCATGTATATGATTTAACCTGCTTTCAACTTGCAGAGTCTGAAATTTTTTAAATGTGAAAAATGAAGTAGTAAAATTTGCTTATACATGGATGGATATAGAGACTATAATGCTGAATGAAATGAATCAGGAAGAAAGGGACAGTCATGGAATAACTTTATTCATTTTTGATATATATATATATCACATATATGTATCCCCTTGTATCACTTGTTTTCCCATTTTTTATATGCATACAAATGGTAGCATAATTTTTAATGACTGCCTAGCATATCTCATATAATTGCACCATAAGTGAATAGAACAGGGGAAAACACAAGACACATTCATTATCAATATATGAGTCCAATTTTCTAATCTTAAGTCTTGCAGTTTAAAAGCATTGCATAATACATCAACCTTGTAAACATATTATTGAATATAAATTTATAAGAGAAAAGTTTACAAGCATATCCGTGATTATTATATGCATTATACAAAGATAGAATTTCTCGACAATTTACATAATTTTACCTTTTATGCATTAAAAATTAAAATAATAATAGTTGTTTTTGCTATTATTATTATCATTATTATTATTATTATTATTGGTTTTGGAGTCACATCCAGCTGTGCTCAGGAATTACACCAGGTTCTGTAATTACAGGATCACAGATTCAATGCAATCCCTATAAGGATACCCATGACATTCTTCAAAGAAATTGACCAAACAATCCTGGAAATTTGTATGGAACGATAAACCCCCAAGGATAGCTAAAGCAATCCTCGGGGAAAAAGAAGATGGGAGGCATCACCTTACCCAACTTCAAACTGTACTACAAGGCAGTAGTAATTAAAACAGCATGGTATTGGAATAAAAACAGACCCGTGGACCTATGGAATAGAATTGAGTATCCTGACACCCAACCTCAAACACATGATCATTTAATCTTTGATAAAGGTGCAACGAGTCTAAAATGGAGTAAGGAAAGCCTGTTCAATAAGTGGTGTTGGGAAAACTGGGCAGCGACATGTAAAAAGAATGAATTCGGACCTGTGTCTAACACCATGCACAAAAATCAGATCAAAGTGGATTAAAGATCTCAATATCAGACTTGAATCCATAAAGTACATTGAAGAAAATATAGGAAAAACCCTCCATGACATTGAAGCTAAAGGCATCTTCAAAGATGAAACATCACTAACAAAGCAACTAGAAGAAAAGATAAACATATGGGACTACATGAAACTAAAAAGCTTCTGCACATCAAAAGAAACAGTGACTAAGATACAAAAGCAGTCCACAGAATGGGAAAGAATATTCACCCAATACCCATCTGATAAGGGGTTAATATCCAGGATATATCAGGCACTGGTAGAACTTTACATGAAGAAAACAAACAACCTCATCAAAAATGGGGAGAAGAAATGAACAGAAACTTCAGCAAGGAAGAAATTCGAATGGCAAAAAACATATGAAAAAATGCTCATCATCACTAATCATCAGAGAGATGCAAATCAAAACAACAATGAGATACCACTTTACACCACAGAGACTGGCACATATTCAAAAGAACAAGAACAACAAGTGCTGGCGTGGGTGTGGGGGAAAAGGGGACACTCATCCATTGTTGGTGGGAATGCAGGCTGGTACAGCCTTTCTGGAAAACAATATGGACATTCCTCCAAAGACTAGAAATTGAAATCCCATTTGACCCAGCCATACCACTCCTGGGAATCTACTCTGGGAAGCCAAAAAATATGCAGCGGAAACACCATCCCTACTTTTATGTTCATAGCAGCATTATTCACAATAGCCAGAATCTGGAAGCAACCAGAGTGCCCGAAAATTGATGACTGGATAAAAAGCTTTGGTACATCTACACAATGGAATACTATGCAGCTGTTAGGAAAAATGAAGTTATAAAATTTGCCTATAAATGGATGTACATGGAGAAGATTATGTTGAGCGAAATTAGCCAGAAGGAGAGAGACAGATACAGAATAACTGCATTTATCTGCATAACATAAATATATAGGTACATATTATGATACCAATATCCAAGGTCAAGTGAAACATATATCAGGAGGTCCCTGTCAAAGGTGGAAATTATCACAAACGTGTGGGATTCAGAGGCTAGGTAAGACAGAAAATGGAACAGTGTGCTAACAATTGTTGAGGGTACTAATGCCAACCTAGAACTGAGCATTAAATAGAGGCAAAAAGATACACATGTTTTCCCATTTTTTATTGATTTGCTCAAGCACACACCAGTAACATCTCCATACATCCTGTCACGTGCTAGTGTAGTCCAAGGGCATCTGCTAGCTCTAGGCACACAAAAACCTCAAATCATTCATTCAGGTCATGGTTATGAGGTCTATAATTGTTACTGGTTGTTGGCATATCAAATACTACATGGGTAGCTTGCCAAGCTCTGCTATGCCGGTGGGATACTCTCAGTAGCAGGCTCTCAGTTTGTGAATTCACTGATGAACTGTGTATCCGCAAAGCAGCCACACGCAACAGGGAGAGATCTCTCAGGTTTCTCTTCGGTGGAGCTCTAACAAGCTGTGGAGTCTGGTTGTTGAATATGGTGACCTTCATGGTGCGCGGGGTTCCTGTGGCTTCTTGTGAGACTCTATTGGGATGGCGGGCCAAGGCTAGAACTGCCTTCCCTCCCAGACACCTCATGATCAGCCATGCACAGGGAGAGCCAGTAGCAGATCTGCCCCGTTTATCTGTGTCTCTGGTTCAGCATACCTGGGCTTGAAATAGACTTCACTGTAGGATGGGACTCTGTTAAGCAGGGCTTGAGGTCAGCTTTTCTCTTGGGTGGAGCTTTGATGAGCTATGGAGTATATGGAGTATATATACTCTTTTTGACTTTTGGAAATACCTTCTCCTCAGTATAATGGGGCCCCCTGGGGTTAAAATGTGGAAAGGGATTTGAGTGTCATTTCTTTTTCTGATTTCTTAGATTTATACCTATGGAGTATATATATGTATATATATACTCCATAGGTATACATATAAACTATATATAGCTATATATAAACTATATAAAGACTATATATAGCTATATATAAATGATATATATAAACAATATATATAGCTATATAAAACTATATATAGTTTATATGTACTATATATATCATTTATATATAGATATATAAACATATACATTTATACATATATATATATAAGCATGGCATGAGACTGATATCCAAAAGACAGATAAGACAGGAGTCAAGAGAACTGGTCCAAGTTTGGGAGCTTGCACAAATGTATGTGGGGCATAAGGCAGTTAGGATAGAGAAAAAAAACACCAAGACAATAATAGTTGGAAATGATCACAACTATGATCTTTCAGCAAACACTTTTTATTTTTTTAATATTTATACCATCATGAGATATAAAATTACAACAATGTTCATGATTGGGTTTCAGTCATACATTGTTCCAGCACCTATCCCTCCACCAGTGCACAATGTCACATGATTCCCTGCCTCCCCCAGTCTGCCTCTATAGCAGGCATTTGTCCTATTCCTCCTCCTCCTCTTCCTCTTCCTCCTCCTCCATCTTCTTCTCCTTCTTCTCCTTCTTCTTCTCCTTCTTCTTCTTCTTCTCCTTCTTCTCCTTCTTCTTCTCCTCCTCCTTCTCCTTCTCCTTCTCCTTCTCCTCTCCTTCTCCTTCTCCTTCTCCTTCTCCTTCTCCTTCTTCTTCTTCTTCTTCTTCTTCTTCTTCTTCTTCTTCTTCTTCTTCTTCTTCTTCTTCTTCTTCTTCTTCTTCTTCTTCTTCTTCTTCTTCTTCTTCTTCTTCTTCTTCTTCTTCTTCTTCTTCTTCTTCTTCTTCTCCTTCTCCTTCTCCTTCTCCTCCTCCTCCTCCTCCTCTCTTTCTCTCTCTGTCCCTTCTCTTACACAGTGTGACTTGCATTACATGCATTTAGGGGTTATCATGTATAGCTCTTTGTCTACATTCAATGCTCAGTTCTAATTTGACATTACCATTTCCATCAAATAGTAGGACACTGGTATATATTTATATCTTACAAATGAATGCAGTAAATCTGTCCTTTTCCTTTGACTAATTTCACTCAGCATGATAATATCCATGTACATCCATTTGTGGGCAAATTTTCTGACTTTGTTTTTTTTCCTGACAGCTACATAGTATTCCATTATGTAGATGGAATAGTTTCTTTATTCAGTCTTATGTTCTTGGGCACTCAGGTTGTTTCCAGATTCTGGCTATTGTGAATAGTGCTGCTATAACTATAGAAGTGCAGATAGTGTTTCTGCTGTGTGTTTTTGTCTCCAGTTTATATTCCCAGGAGTGGTACTGCCCAGGTAGGACACTTGGGGGCAGGACCCATGGGCAGCAGCCTCTCCCAAGTTGGTATATTAATCCTCCCTTCCATGTTGCATTGAACCAACACCTTGGTTTCTGTTCTGGTTTATATCCCTTCCATCTTACAGCATTGAACACTGTTGTGCTTAACCCATGTCATATTTCATTAAACACATTCTTTTTTGTCACATAATGAACAACTAGGTTGCAGATATGTCCAAATCTTACCATGTGTACTATGAGGGTAAAAGCTGTGTCATTTATAAAATCTTAGCCACTTGATGGTCACTAAGTAAATATAAACTAATTGCAGCGAAAAGTGTCTCTGTCCTTAACAAAAGAAAACCATTTAGTAAGTATCCACTTGTCTTCCTACTATGGCACCTATTATATTCTTAACCTTTGTTTTTAAAGAATTCATCAGTTCCAGTAGCTGATAATGGCACAGACCAGCTAATTAATGTCAATGGACACATAAACAAACCGGTAATTTGATTTTAAGTAAAGATGCCACATTCTTGACATGTTTGTAGTAAATGATTCCTGCCCAGAATTCACTGTGGAATAGCAAATGACAACACAAAATAATATGATGCCTGAATAAAAAATTCGTCTCTAACATTGGTCATTACATATGGGAATGGACTACATTATCTTATTCTCAACTTTTGAATTAACACAGTTAAGGTAAGATCTACCGCATTCCTTTTTCTTTTCAATTATGGTGGCTAATAAATTGGATTGTTACATGAAAGTAAACTAGTTTGTGTCTTTAAATAATTTTTTTAATAAAGTTATTATGTAGGGTTAGAGAGATGTTTCAGTGGTAGGGTGTTTTTTTTTTTTTTTTGTATGCCACCAACATGGTTTGATCCCTGGCAACCCACCTGGAATAAGCCCTGTGGGGTCTCCAATAGCAACAAGAACAAAATCTTTGTTGTACAACACAACACAGAGAAAAATATATAAACAACTGATCAGAAATGGCTACCTGTTCACTAACTTTGATCAGAGTTTACTCTCAATCTTTGGAACTACACAGAAACAAATAATATTATTCAAAGAAGAGAAAGAGAACTTGGTTTAGATTTGTACTTCTATGGTCTTACAAGCCCTATTAGTAAGAGAAAAAGGTAAAACTCTATTAGTAACAGGGGCAAGAAAAAACTCCACTTCTGTCTGGCTTAATGTGAAATATTAGGCTAGAACTAAGTAACAAAATGAAATATAACAAGTATCACTACTAATAATTAAAATCATGCTTTGAATCTTTTATAAGATCATCAATTAGTGGACAATGATTTCATCCATTCTGCTTTTCCTCATTTTCCTTAGCCGTAACAAAAAGTGATTAAATACTAAATTTAGAACTTTCACACTAAATGATGCCAGTGGGGTCCCTGGATGGCTTAACTGAAGTGCGGAGGAGAGAAGCAGCAGCCTCAAGAAGAAAATCTGATATTTTCTACCTAATTTTCCTACCCAGGGCACTGATGGGCAATCTCGGACTTCAGCCTTGCTCTTTACAGGAAAGTCAGTCCTAGAGCTTGCCCAAGCCCTTCGGGTCGCTGCCTTTCCCTCACGGAAAAGAATGTCAGGAGAAGAGAAAAGCAATGAACTATAACAGATTTTATTTGGAAGTTCTGAGAGGGGGACAGAGAGATAAAGAGAGAGAGTGTGAAAGAGAGTGAGAGAGAGTGAGAGAGTTAGAGGGGAGAGACTGAGAGAGAGGGAGGGAGGGACAGAGAGAGAGAAACACTCAGGAAAGTATATGGGTTTTTCCAGAGTGGAGAGGGAGCCCTATTTGAACTAGCATTCAATATGAAGGTATAAAAATACAATCTCAAGAGGGGAGATGTGGACCATGCATGCTCAGGCACCACATGCTTTCAGCAGCAACACACGGGCATAAGCATCACATGGGCTCGCGCAGCACACGGCCAGGAACTCTTCATCTTTGCTTCCTGATATCAGCTCAGATTTCAACAGCCAATTCAAAGCATGGAAAATTAATTATTACTAATACACTGATTCCATATTGAAATAATGAGAATAGCTTTGGCCTTTATGACTTTTATGATGGCATTGAGAGAGTGGTCTTTTGTTTTGGTTCAGCTTTGTGTTATGTCACACCCAGTAGTGTTGAGGGGCTAATCTCCACATCTTGCTTGGGGGTAACTCCCAGTGGTGCTTGGGGAACCAAGAAGTGCCAGGTGTTATGCATACAAAACACAGTTTGGCTTGCTGGACTATTTTTCCGTACAGAGTGAGCTTTAAAGTAAAAGTAACACAGTCTCAAACTCAAACTCAATAAAGAAAAAGACAGACAGATTGCCTTATTGACAGGCATCTTTCACACTGGTTATTAAAATTTGGTCTTGTGATTTCAGTGTTGTTGACTCTGTGGCTTGTATCATTCCTTAAACACTACCATTGTACCTGAGTCCCCTTGAGCCCTTGACCATTGCTTCTAATCTATATTTTCTCCCTTTTCCTTTCACTATTTATTTCTATGCACTCCCTACTCCCCATTCTCTGGGGCCAGGAGTGATCTGCGCATCTCCCATTGAAGCCATTGAATTTCTGCAGAAATTGCAAGTCCTACAGAAATAACCATTTAAAAATAGACAAAACACCTGCTTTCTCAGAGTGAAAGAGTTAAAGAGTCAGGATAGATAACTGAGATAATGAGCACTTAGGTGTGAAAAGAGAAGGAAAGAGAGAGCTGAAGAATAAGTGGGGAATGTTGGGGAGGTAATAGACAATATTTCCATTTCAAATAGAGCTGTGGGGAAAGACCTTAATGAGGTGAATTATTACAAAGAAAAGGTAGAAGGAGGGAAATGAGTATATTGAGTTTAGTTGGTAGAGGGAGTGGCAGGAGTATACAGAGTGTTTAAAGATGGCAGAAAGTATGGAATGTTTATACTTCAGTAAGAAGACCATTGCGATAGAAATTGAGGAGATGTAGTCAGAGATGTAGCAATGGGCTAGATCACTTGTGACTTTGGGGGCTATAGTTATCCATTTGAAGTTTGGTAGCTTGCCAGGTTCTGCTGTTTAGGTGGTATACTCTCAGTAGAAGGCTCTCATCTCGAGCATTTACTGATGAAACTTAATGGAGAAAGATCAGGTTTTCTTTTGGGTGGAGCTCTGAGGAACTGTGGAGCATGGATGTTGAGAATGACTGACCTCATGGTGTGCGGGTTCCTCTGGCTTCTTGCTAGGCTCACTGTGATGATGGGCCATGGCTAGAACTTGCCTATAACTGTATATAGTGTATAAATATGAAAGATCCTGGGAAGGACCTGATCCTAACATCCAGTACTATCTGAGATTGTTGCAAGCTACTCTGGGGCAGTGTGCCCATAGAGCTGTGGGTCTGGCCTGACTCTCCTCTGGGGTTGCTGGCATGGAGGTGGTGGAATGGGAGGAGGAGCCCAAATCCCCGCTCTAAGTCCGGCCAGTGTGCCCCCACACACATGTGAGTGAATCCTTGGAGCTATGTTGAACTTGGCCAGGAGCTGGTTGAGCCCTTTACTACCCTCCAGATCTCCATGACTGCTTCCATGTGGGACCGAGCGGCACAGCTGTGGGTCTGGAGTGGTTGGGTCTGGATTGTCTCTCTTGAGGGGTTGCTGATGGAGCTGTGGGTTTGGCATGTCTCTCTTCTGGTGTTGCTGACATCGAGGTGTTTTATATGTATATGTATATGTATATGTGTGTGTGTATATATATATATATATATACACACACACACACACACACATGAAGAGAAGAGCTCCACCCAGCAGAAGAGCTGATCACAGCCTGACTCGACACCGACCCACCATGCAGCTGTCTTTTTCAAAGCCCAGCCCAGGTATGCCGAATCAGAGACTCACACAAATGGGTCAGAGCTGCTACTTGCTCTCCCTGTTCCCAGCTGATCAGGAGGCGCCTGGGAGGGATGGTGGGTTCTAGCCCTAGCTGGCCCGCCACCCCAGCAGAGCCTCACCAGAAGCCAAGAGGAACCCCCTACACCATGAGGACTGCCATTCTCCACATCCAGACTCCCTTCTCCTCAGAGCTTCACCCAGCAGAAGAGCTGATCACAGCCTGGCTTGCATGCCCACAAGCGGCCGTGTAGTTCATCAATTAATGTTCGAGTTTTGAGGTGACTACAAGAGTATCCCACCCACACGGCAGAGCTTGGCAAGCTACCCGTGTCATATTTGACATGCCAAATATCAGTAACAATTATAGACCTCATTCCCATGACTTGATGGAATGGTTTGAGGCTCTCTATGTTCCTGGAGCTGGCAGATGACCTTGGGCTATCTTGCATGTGACAGGACATATTGAGATGTTACTGGTGCCTGCTCAAGTAAATAGTTTCCAAAATTGTGTTAAAGAGACTAAGAAGATAGCATATATTCTTTAAAGATGAAGAAATTTAAATCACATAACTTAACCTCAGAATACTCAATTTTTTTAGGGTATATAAGGAAACTTGTGCTAACAAACCTCTAAATTGAAGCAGTTTAACAAATAAAAAGTTTCTATTCACTCATCTTAGCCAATAGTAAACCATATTGTAAGGCTCAATAGGCCATACCATATGTCCTACATGTAGTAGGCTATATAATCTATATTTTTATGATTATATCTTATAATCTTTGAGCTCCACCCAAGAGAAAAACTGATCTGAAGACAATTTAGTCAGAGATCCATCCTATAAAGAAGCCTATTTTAGGCCCAGGTATGCTGAACCAAAGTCACAGATATACGGGGAAGAGCTGCTACCCACTCTCCCTGTTGTGCATGGCCACTTTGAAAGTACATGAATGAACTGAGTGCCTACCTACTACCAAGAGTATCCCACCCACACAGCAAAGCTTGGCAAGCTACCCGTGCCATATTCAATGTGCCAAGAACAGTAACAATGATGTAACTCATTCCCATGACCTGAACAAATGGTTTGAGACTCTTTGTGTTCCTGTAGGAGCAGATGCACTAGGACTACACTAGCATGCAACAGGGACAAATGGAGACATTACTGTTGCTGCTCAAGCAAATAGATGAATAATGGGAAGACAAGTGATACAAGTGAATAGTCACATGATGAAATCATCTAATGATACTTAAACCAAATCCTTCTTGTTAAATGTTGCTTTGAGTATGTTCATCATCAGAGAGAGGCATTCACTGTAGTAAAATAGAAACCTATAACTCTTTCATTGTGTTCTATGTCCTTTTCTCTAAGGGTTCTCAACCTGTTTGGTCCATTAATCTCGTAGTTAGGGAAGAAACCATTTATATGGATTAGGCATGAGAAGCTATACCTTATTCCATGGCACAATACTCAGTACTATGGTCTCTTTTTAAGTAAAGGAAACTGAAAAAGCAATCTAGCTGTGCAAAGGAGGAAAAAAGGCCAATTTTAATGAGAGTATAGCAATCTCTGTCAAAGTCAATAATAGATCATAAGGTATGCCAGGTTTGGGTGATTATTACACAGGACAACATATTCAGAAATTCTATTTATTTCACCTTCTACCAAGTCATTCTGTAGTCATTCTACAGCTTCTCTCAAGAGAATTAAACAAATAGCCAGATAACAGATAAGCAAAATTAACTTTGACTGGATCTTGGAGTCTGAATTCTAACAGGGACACCTCAGTGTCATCATTCTATTAAGTTTTGTTATAATAATGTAATACCATTATAGAAAAGTACTTTGCCTAGTATTGTGACTTATCAATTGAGATGAAAGGGAAAACATTTTTTTTGCCTTTGCAAAACACATGTCAACTTGGTGCCAGCAACATACATCTCACACATGAAGTCCTAGAATACATACTCACTGCAATTCCAATGTTCTTTTTTTTATTTCCATAACCCTATGAGTCCGGATGTGGAAAATGGCGGCGCCCGTGGAGTGGGGGGGGGGGGGTCGTCTGGCTTGTTGTGAGGTTCTGCCGGGGTGGTGGGCCAAGGCTAGAACCCACCATGCCTCCTGACTGCCTCATGAACGGCTGGGCACAGGGAGAGCAAGGAACCTCTCTGCCCCATGTCTAAGAGTCTCTGGACCAGCATACCTGGGCCGGATTGAGGAAGAAACTGCGGCAGGGTGGGTGTCGATGATCCGGGCTGTCCATTTTCCACATCCGGACTTCCCTCTCTTCAGAACTCCACCCAGCCGACCAGCCCATCACAGCCCGGATCATCGACACCCACCCTGCAGCCGTTTCTTCCTCAATCCGGCCCAGGTATGCTGGTCTCTTAGACATGGGGCAGAGCGGTTGCTTGCTCTCCCTTGCTCTCCCTGTGCCCAGCCGCTCATGAGGCAGTCGGGAGGCATGGTGGGTTCTAGCCTTGGCCCACCACCCCGGCAGAACCTCACAACAAGCCAGACGACCTCCCACCCACTCCACGGGGCGCCGCCATTTTCCACATCCGGACTTCCCTCTCTTCAGAATTCCACCCAGCCGACCAGCCCATCACAGCCCGGCTCGCAAGAGCCGCAAGCGGCTGCGTGGTTCATCAATAAATGCTTTATTTGGAAGTGTTTAAAGAATATGCCTCCCGCACGGCAAGCCTAGCAAGCTGCTCGTGTTGTATTTGACATGCCAAATGCCAGTAACAATTATATTAGGTCATTCCCATGACCTAATATAATGGTTTGAGGCTCTTTATGTTCCTGTAGCAAGCCGATGCCCTTTGCTCTACTGGCATGAGACAGGACATATGGAGATTTTACTGGTGCCTGCTCTAGTAAATAGATGATTAACGGGAAGATCGTGATCGTGATCGTGAACCCTATGAGGGTTTTTTGCTTTTTTTATTTTTAATTTTACAATTACAAAGATATACAATTAAAAAGTTCATATTTGGGTTTTGGTCATACAGTGTTCCAGCACCCATCCCTCCACCAGTGCCCATCTCCCACCACCAACGTCCCCCTGCTCCCTCCCCCTCCCCCAGCCCTCCTCCATGGCAGGTTCTTTATTTCTTTCCCTTTCTCTTTCTTTCTCTTTTCCTTCCCTTCCAGACTATGGATTACAGAACATACATTAAAGGGTTGTCATGTATATCTTTTTGCCTCTATTTAATGCTCAGTTCTAGGTTGGTATTAGTACCCTCGACAATTGTTAGCACACTGTTCCATGTTCTGTCTTACCTAGCCCCCTGACACCCACGCATTTGTGATAATTTCCACCTTTGACAATACCTCCTGATCCATGTTTCACTTGACCTTGGATATTGATATCATAATATGTACATATATATTTATGTTATGCAAATTAATGCAGTCATTCTGTATCTGTCTCTCTCCTTCTGGCTATTTTCACCCAACATAATCTTCTCCATGTACATCCATTTATAGGCAAATTTTATAACTTCAGTTTTCCTAACAGCTGCATAGTATTTCATTGTGTAGATGTACCAAAGCTTCTTTATCCAATCATCGATTTTCGGGCACTCTGGTTGCTTCCAGATTCTGGCTATTGTGAATCATGCTGCTATGAACATAAGAGTAGGGATGGTGTTTCCGCTGCGTATTTTTGGCTTCCCAGAGTAGATTCCCAGGAGTGGTATGGCTGGGTCAAATGGGAGTTCAATTTCTAGTCTTTGGAGGAATGTCCATATTGTTTTCCAGAAGGGCTGTACCAGCCTGCATTCCCACCAACAATCAATTCCAATGTTCTTGACCTTCAATGCTTCTTGCTTTCCTGCTCTGCTTTGTGCCCCCAAATTGGAATACTCCATCCTGTACTCTCTCCTTTACTTCCCATTGTCAGGGTTTGGGTCTGTTGCAGTTGTGTGTAGTTTTACCAAGACTTTCTCTAAATATGATTATTGATTCAGCGAACTTTACTTCCTTTTGACTGACTTTAAAGAAACTTGGGGAGTGGGTAGATAACATATATTTAAAGTATTTTCAGGGCTTTAACAATAATACAGTAGGTAGGGTATTTGCCTTATATGCAGCTGACCCAGGTTCAAGCCCCAGCACCCCAGGACTAATTGCTGAGTACAAATACAGGAGTAATTCCTAGAATTGCTGGGTGTGACACCAAAAGACAAAAATGAAAGAAAGAGAAAGAAAGAAATAAAGAAAGGAAGGAAGGAAGGAAGGAAGGAAGGAAGGAAGGAAGGAAGGAAGGAAGGAAGGAAGGAAGGAAGGAAGGAAGGAAGGAAGGAAGGAAGGAAGGAAGGAAGGAAGGAAGGAAAAAAAAGAAAGGAAGAAAGGAAGGAAGGAAGGAAGGAAAAAAGAAAGGAAGAAAGGAAGGAAGGAAGGAAGGAAGAAAGAAAGGAAGGAAGGAAGGAAGGAAGGAAGGAAGGGTGGAAGGAAGGAAGGAAGAAAGAAAGAAAGGAAGGAAGGAAGGAAGAAAGGAAGGAAGGAAGGAAGGAAGGAAGGAAGGAAGGAAGGAAGGAAGGAAGGAAGGGTGAAAGGAAGGAAGGAAGGAAGAAAAAAGGAAGGAAGGAAGGAAGGAAGGAAGGAAGGAAGGAAGGAAGGAAGGAAGGAAGGAAGGAAGGAAGGAAGGAAGGAAGGAAGGAAGGAAGGAAGGAAGGAAGGAAGGAAGGAAGGAAGGAAGGAAGGAAGGAAGGAAGGAATTTATTTTCAGGCAAATCATCTTATCTCATTCCAGATAGAGATAATGTTTATGTTCTCTGGCTTGGCTTTTCAGCAAGTGAGAAGATTTAAGGAATCTGGCTAACTCCATCCCTGCTCTTGCCTCCATAACCTGACCATGGCCTCTGGCCCTACTTGAGCATTTATTCTCCTTTATAAGGGTAAAGACGAGGGGGACAGTTCATTGTCTCACCCTGTGCAAAGCAAGGGATGTTTCTCTGTGCTTGGAACTCAGCCTTAACAGGGTCTGTCAGATTGTTTCTTTTGTGACTAACTCAAATTACAACATTACATATTTTTGTTCTGATTAGAAACAATACTTTCAAATTCTTCTCATTATTTTTTTCATACTTTTTTAGAACTTCTTGCTGCTGAACCCTGATGTTAAAATAACATTTATGCTGAAGGTTTCATCAAAATTTCAGAACAACCTTATTTAACACTTTGTCATTGACATCTTCCGTGACTGGCTGCATTGAGTTTGGGACCAGAAAAGTATTGCTCTTTCAGTGGGCCAATGCTACGTTTTCTAGTCTTACCCTCAAATTGGTAGGGAGAGGCTTAGGACTCGTGACATCTTGAAGCTTGAAGTTAAGCTCCTCTGCTTATTGTTTCCTTCCTTTTTGATAGAGAGTTTTTTTTTAAACTATATTTATGTTTGCACGAGATGAGAGTCTACTACTGAGAGTACACCACCCGCATGGCAGAGCCTGGCAAGCTATCCGTGTCGTATTTGATATGCCCCAAAACCAGTATCAATTATAGATCTCATTTCCATGACCTGAAGGAATGGTTTGAAGCTCTTCAGGTTTGGAGTGAGCAGATGCCCTTGGGCTATACTAGCATGTGACAGGACCTATGGAGATGTTACTGGTGCCCACTCGAGCAAATTGGTGAACAATGAAAATACAAGTGATGATCAAGTGATATTAAAGCACCAAGATTTACATATGTTAGGTGTAGTTAAGTTTCAGGCATATAATATTCCAATACCAGTCACACCACTAATGTTGATTTCCCCCCACCAATGTCCCAGACTAATTCCTACCCTCTCTCTTGTAGGCATATTTTGAAATTTGGTTGGTATAGTTTGAATTTCATGCTTATCCTATTGTTGGCTTTGTAGTTTATATATGTATGTGTAATATATTTTATTGATACCTTGCATTTCCTCCTCCTGTTATTCTTCCATGTACTATAGATAAGTGAAGGACATGAGTAGTTGTTATAGATAAGTGAAGGACATCAGTAGTTGTCCTTCTGGCTCATTTCCCTTAACACAGTAGATTCATAAAGACAAATTTGTCTCTGGTCTTCCTTAGCAGTGTTAAGGACACTCCAGGTTGTCTTTGAGTTGTTCACACCTCTCTCCACAACCCTTTTTCAATTCCCCATCTCTTCCCACAGTCTGTTCTCTCCCTAATATGTCAATTTATGTTTATTCACGATCATTTATGTGGTCCTTCCTTTATTCCAGACAAATTTCTTAGTTATAAATGTGAGTCATAATATCCCTAAATTTCAGAATCTGAAAGTTTAAGGAGAAGAGGGACAATGTTTTAGCAAGTTGTACAAAACTTTCTTCAATGTGTTGTAAGATCATATTAATAGATTCTTCCTTGTAGCCTGGAGTAAACCTTGAAGAGCAGAGATGGCTGAGCTTGGCCCTTGGAGATGAAAGGAAAAGTAGTGAAGGCCATTTGGATAGGGGGAAACAAGTGTGGCATTGTAGCTACAGAGAAAATAGTACTTGGGGTGAACAGAACACTGTATTAATTAACAAACTTACTTAACAAAATCCGTTTTCTCAGTGGCTCAATTGTCAAACAATAGCTCAATTAGAAACCTTTGTTAAGGATAATTTAAAATAATATTTTATTATCATGATCACGATCACGATCTTCCCGTTGATCATCTATTTGCTAGAGCGGGCACCAGTAATATCTCCATATGTCCTGTCTCATGCCTGTAGAGTCAGGGCATCGGCTTGCTACAGGAACATAAAGAGCCTCAAACCATTATTTTAGGTCACGGGAATGACCTAATATAATTGTTACTGGAATTTGGCATATCAAATACAACACGAGAAGCTTGCCAGGCTTGCCGAGCGGGAGGCAAATTATAAAAATTATAATAAAAATAATCTTGTCAAGGATTGAGTTGTACCAACATAGTATTGACTTATCAAGATGCATACCTAAAATTGATATGATGTTACAAAGGAAAAATGCTTTCACAAAAGATTTAGGTTCAAAATTTATCCTCTTTGATCATACCCTTTAGGAACTGTAGCATTAACAATAGGGTAAGAAACTAGAAGATAAAGCAGAAAGAAACTTTCAAAAGTTTTAGTTCGGTATCATTTTTAGAGTGAAGATTTTTTTTCTCATTTGCTTCAATTCTGTTATAAGTAAATCAAACCTCCCTCCGGGAGATTTATTACCACATGGAAGAACTGAGGCAGAGGGAAGAGTCAGACTAGGATAAATAAAGATGTTCCAAAATATGAAGGTCTCTAGAATAGTCCTTTTTATGTTGTTCATGACACAATGTGTATAGTAGCTGCAAAGTGATCAGACAGTAAATTTAGAGCCAATAAAAAGGAGACACTTCACAGGGCATGAAACTTACTTGTGGAAATCTCTGACATGGAAGGTCAAGGAATTAAATACTAGAGTTGGATTTATACTAGAGCTGACTGTTTTTATGGGCAATCCAACATTTATTGGTATGCTAAGATAAAGTTAATCAAGTCCTGTGCTTCGTGGCAGGAAGCAAGATTGCCTTATGAGAGTTAGTAAGGGATCTCTCCGAGACAGCACAGGACATGCACAGGCATTATCTTTTAAGTTTCTCTCCTCTCTAGAGGTTATTAGAAGTTCAGATATTATTTAACAACTCACTGACTCTTAAGAAGAAAATGAACATCAGTCTGAAGTTGTTACTGGGGGCGGTGCATTCCCCAGTAGTTCCTCAATTTCAAACAATGTTTTATTAATACAAAACTTAGGCCTTTGTTCTCTACCTCTTTAAAAAAAAAGTTAATATCCAAGTGTTCTGGCTTTTTTGTGGAGGGTGGGGCACAGTTGGCAGTGTCTATGAAAGCATATAGGGTGCTAGGGATCGAACACAGCTCAGTCACACATAAAGCAAATGCCCTACCGACTATACTATCACTGTGGTAAGCATATAGTTTTCTTAAAAATTAGAAACTAATATATTTAAAGAATGAATACATAGCTATATTAAGCTAATATTTATGCTCTATTATAATTAATATATATAGTATTTAAACTCTTATTTATTTTTGGTGTTAATGATCAAATTCAAATATACACCAAAGGTTGTTCTCTATTATTGAGCCATATCTATAGCCACTAGCCTTAATTATTAATGACTATTTTCTATTATTTAATTCTTAATCTTCAAAGAGTTTATTGATGATGATAGCAATAGCTATCATTCTTCATCTTCAAAGAGTTTATTTATGGTGATAACGTTAGAAAAATAGTTACAACTTTGATTTATTAATCACCTTCTTTTCTCCATGTTTTGTACTTGGGCATTTTGTGCATAACCTTCATTCTTAGTGCAACTTTATTTGTATCATTTTTTGTACCTATTTATAGACAAGAAAATGATGCAGCATGTTAAATGATTTGTTTCAAAGCAGATTTTGAACCTCAGAAGTGTTTGATTTCTGGAATTCTTGTGTTGTTTTAAAAAGTGACTTCAAGCTTTTTACATAATTTATACTATAAGAGACAAGATAAAATAACACATATGACCTTGCATAAGAAAGCTTTGAAGAACAATTATTATCAGTATAGTTCTATTAGCAGATAAATAGACAAGATCCTGAGTCCCAAGTGTTTGAAGTACTTTAGATCTACAAGACTTAACAGGGACACTGCTGTTATTTATTAAAATCTAGTTTTCTGTTGTTAACTAGCTGAAGAAAGATTATTGTTCACCATGTTAACGAACATTTTAGAGGTTATCAATAACCTGATAATCAGACTAGCAATATATAACACACAAGGTCAGTTTGGGGGAGAGACTCAATTTAAGGGTTTGATTGAAACAGTACAAAAAATGTTTCTGCATGGCTAAAGAAACATAGTGTCTAAAACTAATAGACACTCAAATGAATTGGAAAACATTTGCACTCTATATATCAGTAAAAGGATTAAAATCAAAGATGTGAGATGCCCACACAATGACCACGAATCAATTCACAAACACTAAAAATAAGGAAAGGAAATGAGTGGGCACTTATCTGAAAAAGACAGGTGAATACCCAATAGACACATGGAAAATCCAAATCAAAAAAGACATAAAACTGAAAAGAGACTATACAGTGGGTAGAGCACTTAATGTACACACAGTTGCTCAGGTTCCATCTCTAGCATCCCATGTGGTCCACTGAACGTTGACAGTAGTTTCTGAGTGCAGAAACAGGAGTAACACTTACCCTTCACCTTTGGCCTCCAAACAAATAAACAAAAAACCCTCAATAAGATGTGCATGTATCAAAAGTTCTGGGACCAGTCTGTGTAGGTTGGGGTATGGCAAAAAAGGGACTCTTATCCAACTCTGATGGGAATGTTGTCTGATTTAATCCCTATGGGCAATAATATGGAGGTTTCTCAGAAAATTAACAATAGGGTTTCTATATGTCCAGTAATTCCACTTCTTGGTATCTACCCACAGGACAAAAAAGTCATTCAATCAAAAAGGACATTGAAACACTCATCACAATAGCTATGGAGTCAACAACATTGTAAACGTGAGATACAAACTAGAGTAACAAACTGAAAAATATGCCTAGACATGGGAGGGAACCTGACGATATTGGTGGAGGGAAGGAAGTTGACATGAATGGTGAGATTGTTGTTGAAACATCACATGCCTGAACTCAGCTATAAATAACTATGTAAATCACGGTGCCTAAAATTCTAAATTTTTAATATAAGAAAAAAAGACATTAATAATGAGTAAGTAGGTAAACTTCTGATTCTTTTGAGAGGAAGAAGGAGGGCAAGATTAAGAAAGAGGAAGAAGAGAACATTTTGAAAGCCTTCATATGATCTATTTTACTTTCAGCAAATTTTAGTAATTTTTAGTTTTGAGCTAATTAATTTAAGTTTTTGCATCCATGTTCATAATTGTCTAGATGGTCCTTCAATTAGTTTTTAAGGGGTGTTCTATAGAGAGATCTTCAATTTTATTTCTGATACTGATCATGCCTCATTTTTTTCCCTTTCAGTCTTGTAGAGTTTTATAAGCTTTTTTTGACCTTTCAAAAAAAAAATCTCTTAGCTTTATTGATTTTTATCCATTTTTTCTGTTTCAATTTTGTTGATTTCACTCGTTCTTTAAAATCGGGGTTACTCAGTAGTGCCTTTTGGGGTATGGGGACCACTCCTGCTGATACTCAGTCCTACACTATAGACCTGATTGTGCTAAGGCCTGTCATGCTTAGAGGCCACCCATGCTCTACTCTGATACATTCAGAGAAAAATGAGGTGATGCGGATCAAGCTTAGGGCCTTCAGTATGCAAGATATATGTTCTATCCCTTTGAGGTGTCGTCCCGGTTCCTAATTGTTCTGTTTTATTTTTTATACTAAAATGAGGCATACTGTGCACTTCCTTTTCTAGGTACTTGAGATAGACATTGAGATTATTGATTTGATATATTCTTTTTAAAAAACCACATTTAGTCATATCTAGGATATGTTTATATATTTAAAATATTTTCTATTATTCTTAGAATCTCCCCCATCTTCTTTAAACACATGAAATGTGTGTTGCTTAACTTCTAAGTAGTCAGGAAATTTTATGACATTTTCTGTCATTGATGTAAAACGTTATTATTGTGGGAGAGTAGAATTTGTATGAATTAAACCCCTGAAATATATTAAATGGTCAATAAAATCTAGTACATGAAAAATAAAAAATAAAACTGTGATTGCCTAGCACAGGAGGTTAAATGGATATGGGTGACTTCTAATATTTCTCTTGAGAAGTTAATGGAAAGTTCTGAATTCATTGCGATAATTGCATATTTCTGTTAATACACCAAAACCAATGAATACTATGCTTTATATATGACAGATGAATAAAATTATTTTAAGAATAAAAACATTATTATAAAACTCAGAAATAGATACTGACTCTGATATTCTAACGGTTTATTGACTTGCTAAAATTACATTTGAGATGGCAAGGTGAACTTATAAATGAAAACAGCAGTGTAGCAGGGTTCACAGCAGTAAGATTTTACCCAGAACCTAAGAAGTAATGTGCTGCAGTACATTTTTGCCCAGAGACTTTGCCCTTGCCTGGAGTTACCTTCTGCAGGTCACTTTGTAGGGTAAGAAAACAGTTTGAATCTGTAATTTTATGTGACAGTATATCTTATCATGTATTCTATGTTAGCTGGTATAAATATTTTCTCTCATGCTACCACAATCATTGTTGATCTAGATAGATCTTACCAGTATATTTACCTGGCCATGTTGGATCTCTAAGTGACTCTCCAATAAGTCTAAAGGTTAATATACAAAACGACTGTGGAGTAAAGACAAGAATCTCATGAAGGCTTGGAGAAATATATACCTGCTGTAGATACATGCCCTTCTCCCACTCTACATAGGACCTGCAAGAACACTTCCAAGGCAGATTTTGGCTGGGGCAATATTAACATTTCCATGGGGGTAGGTGAGGTCCTGGGAGCAGTTACCTGAAGGGGATTGACCCTAACTGCTTTCCGTTGATGTGGACAGGTATGGGCTGAAAAGTTCTAAAAGCTGTAGCCTGCTTGCTTCCGGGCCTTTTTCGCTTTTTCATGTTTTTTGCCTTTTTTCCCTTTCTTCCTCTTTGCCCTCTGTCTCTTCTCTCCTTTCTCTTCCCTGTTGGGCCTTAGCACATGGTAATGGCCATCTTGGTCTAGGATTCTAAACCTACACATGGCCGGGCCCAGCTAGAAACCTAAAGTCTGGGGTTTTCCTATTACTAAATTGTATACCAGAATGAGTGTGAGCAAGCCTTCTGAAACTTTTCTGGATTCTCATGTCTTTCTCGGTCTATGGGCCGCCAATCCCCTGGAGCAGAAGGGGATCCCCTGATTCTGCTCCCAGATTTGGTCAGAGAGCCCAGTCAAAGAGTAAACTTTGACTGTGAATTTAAAGGTCAGGACCTGAGAGATAGAATAGCAGGTAAAGCACTTATCTGGCTTGAAGTCTACTGGTTTGATCCACAGCATTATGGTTCCTCAACCCCTTCCAGGAGTAATTTCTGTGTGTAGGAGGCAGGAGTAAACCCTGAACAAAGTTGGGTGTGACCATATGAACTTTTTAATTGTATATCTTTGTAATTGTAAAAATAAAAAAATTAAAAATAAAAAAAAATAAAAATATTAATGGAAAAAAAATTTGGGAAAGATAGTGCTGTGATGTGGATGGGCCCAACACTGAAGACTAGCCTAAGTCACCCCAGAAGTCCCTTTCCTCCAAATGTGCCTGTGCAGTGCCTTACAGTGCTGGGATTCTAACTCATTTGAAGTTGCTTATAAGTAACATTCTTGGTCACTAAGTGAAGAATATGAATTCTAAAAAATTGAAGTAATGTAGTATTGGATGACAAACCTAGCTAGCTTTGGAGCTTTGCTGTTTAATCTATTTAATGAATTTACTCACAGCTTAATCTATTTGCATGTTCTTTTCTTTCTTTCTTTTTTTTTTTTTTTTTTTGCTATTTTGGGTCAGACCCTGCTATGCTCAGGGGTTTCTCCTGGCTCTTTACTCAGGAATTACTCCTGGCGGTGCTCGGAGAACCATATGGGATTCAGGGGATCGGACCCGGGCCGGCATGGGCCGGCCATGTGCAAGGCAATCGCCCTACCCACTGGACTATAGCTCTGGCCCCTATTTACATGTTCTTAAACCATGGTTCTTGCTAATGAGATCTCTCTTCTGTGATAACACTGATGTAAGGTGTGGCAGTTACAGAAGTCACCTTGACTCTGAATGAGTAACTTCTTAATTGTCATTATATATATACTATGACTTCTATGTTATCTAGATTGAGCACAGCTCCTTTTTATACCCACTGGAACCAGCATGGAAGTTAGAATTTACCGGGAGACTACCCCCCTGACTATGTTGAGGATATTGTTTAAGATTATAGGAAGACTCATTCTAGTTTGCCCTCAAGCAGGTGAGAGTGACACTTTCAGTGTACAGAGAACAAAATACTCAGAATCACCCTGGTGCAGATAATAAATAAGAAGGTCCATGTTGGTACAATCTAGATTACATGTATCACTTGTATCACTTGTCCTACTGTTCATCAATTTGTTCCAGAGAGCATCAGTAACATCTCCATACATCCTGTCACAAGCTAGAGTAGCCCAAGGGCATCTGCTCACTCTAGAAACATGAAGAGGCTCAAACCATTCCTTCAGGTAATGGGAATGAGGTCTATAATTGTTACTGGCTTTGGGTATATCAAATATGACAGGGGTAACTTGCCAGGCTCTGCCATGCATGTGGTATACTCTCAGTTGTAAGCTCTCATCTTGTGCAATTACTGATGGACCATGTGGCCACCCATGCCCAACCGGGAGAGATCAGCTTTTCTCTTGGGTGGAGCTCTGACAAGTTGTGGAGTCCGGATGTTGAAAATGACTGCCCTCATGGTTTGGGGGGTTCCTCTGGCTTCTTGCAAGGCTCTATTGGGATCACAGGCTAGGGCTAGAAGCCGCTTTCCCTCTGGAGCACCTCATGATCAGCTCAGCACAGGGAGAGCCAGTAGCAACTCTGCCCCTGTATCTGAGTCTATGGATCAGGCATACCTGGGCTTGAAATAGGCTTTGCTGTAGGGTGGAACTCTGACATTAGATTACTTAGACTCTAGATTATATGAAGTCCATGAAATTACTAAGCATTACTTTATACCAGCCCCTCCAGTGTTTTCACATAAGAGATAATCTCGGAAGAAGGAATTTGTCCTTAGCATAATCATTTGTTTAGACCTGTAGTAGGGTGTGGCACACCCTTCTTCTCTCTAAAAGCTGCTCAGTTGATTTTTGTTAACAGAACCCTCCTTGAAGTTACAATTCCTTTTGTGTATATAAAAGGGACTGACTTGAGGTACTGCATCCACTTTGGTGGCACTCTCTCTGGAGGTCTTTGGTAGGAGACTTGGGCCCTCGTATATGGTCTAAGTTCTGACCAGAGCTAGAGGTCTTTCATTATATTGGATTGTGTGGTAGAGCTTGTTCTACTATTAAAACCCTTCTGGAACTGTGCTGGACTCGTGAGTTTTCATCATTCCCCAGCAGCCTCGGAGTTAGAAGAGAACTTCTATCCTGATACCACTGGGGACCCCAGCGAGTCCCTGACAATGTACCAGCTTTTATAGATTGTTAGTAACACAATAGGATTCAGGATGCAAGTGTCCTGGTTTCTAGGATGTGACTTTCCATGGCCCGCTGTACAAAATATTTTACTCATAGCCTGGGTGTGATTCCCAGGGAGGGTCAGGATATAAGAAAGCACTAAAATTCTCTAATCTTTTCTACAGAATCATAATCTCTTTTCTCCTACCACTTATATGTTCCTGACTTTGGGGCCCCTATCTCCTTCCATTACTCTAAGACTCTAGTGATATATTAGCTACTATTACTATCCAACAATAGCCAATATCACTATCACTATCACTATCTTCCCGTTGATCATCTATTTGCTAGAGCGGGCACCAGTAATATGTCCATATGTCCTGTCTCATGCTACTAGAACCCAAAGGCATCCACTTGCTCCAGGAACATAAAGAGCCTCAAACCATTATATTAGGTCATGAGAATGACTTAATCTAAATGTTACTGGTATTTGGCATATCAAATACAACACGAGCAGCTTGCCAGGCTTGCCGTGCAGGTAGCATACTCTTGTAGTCACCTCAATAGCCAATATATTCCATGTGAAATACATCCAAAGTCTAGATGACTCTCTGATTTTACTTAAGAAGCCTAAAACGTTTAGGTTTAATTTACCAAATCTAACATCTATCACAGTTTCTTTAATAAGTGAACATTAATGATAAATTATAGATAGATAATAGTAACAAAGTTAAATATAAATTTGACAGAGATAGATGAATGAAGTTTTTGCAATTTATAATTACTGAGAGAATTACTCCAAATAAAAGTAAACAAATTTATACAAATCCTGTTCCTGGATTGAGCTTACTTGCTTATTGGCTATGATGTTGAACAAGGTACTTAGTGTTTCTAAATCTCAGTTACTACAAATTTAGATGAGAAAACAATATTAAACTTAACAATATAAACTTATTGAGTTTTTGTAAATCTTAGTAGAAAATGTTAGTACTATTAGTAGTATTCAATTTGTGTTGTTGAGTAGTAATATAGATTATGAAATAGAATTAGTGTTTCTGCTTCTGTCAAACCATGGGTCTAACTTACTATGTGGTGAACTAAATCTTTGTGAATTGCTGGGATCAATTTATACTTAATGTATCTCCTTTCTTCTTCAGGCCCTCATGTCTACATATTTGTACAAATATAGTGAGGTTAATCCTCTGGAATATGAGATATGTGTCACCCCATCCCTTCCATTGCTACATTCACTATGCTGACAACCCAGGTTAGCACTGCTGCTTCGGAAGGCCAGAAGAACTCTGGATCACAACAGCTTAAGTTTCCAAAGACAGGAGTGTGAATAAGTAAATGTATTTTATTTATATCTGAATCCAGAGCTTTGGTATAAGGTGCTATGCTACAGTAATAAACAATATAAGTAGTACTTTTTTCTTGTCCTTGTTTTGGGGCCATCCCCAAAGGTGCTCAGGACTTATTGCTGGGTCTGTATCAGGGTTTACTCATGGATGGGCTCAGTGGACCATATGAGGTAAAAAGAACAAAACTTAGGTCTGCCATGTGCAAAGGAAATATCTGTAGTAACATTCTAGATATACTGTAGTATCACTCCAGTCTTATAAGTAGCACCTTTTAATTACTTTTAAAGTATATTATTTCTGACATCATAATTTTCTCTCACAAATAAAGATTTGCAAAATTTTCATTTCAAGACCACAGAACACAATTGCACGGAATTTTAGCTAACAAACTTTTCATTGTTATGGGAAGTATAACTGGCAGTTCTCTGCAGTTGCTGGGGCCATGCTCCATGGTGCTCAGGGGTCATGTGCTGCTGGGTATCAAACCCAGGTATGCTACCACTTGAGCCACATCCCCCATTCCAAGTAATTTATAATATAATGGTGATATCGTTGGTTTTGCCCAAAAAAAAACAGGAAGTAACTTCAGTATCAGTAAGTATTGACGGGAGCAGGTACAAATGACAGCAAATCAGATGGAAAGTCTTTGCTGTTCCTAGCAAAAGAAGCTTTAAGGAGAGTGTCATTGATAATTTTTAAGGAGGGGTAAGACTATAGCACAGTAGACAGTTCACTTGCATTGCATGCAACTCACCTGGGTTTGATTTCTGGTACCCCTTCTTGTACCCAAACATCACCAGGAGAGATGTCTGAGTACAGAGTCAGGAGTACGCACTGAGCATCACCGGGTGTGCCCCAAAACAAAAACAAAAATAATTTAAAGGAATAAGGTAAATTATTGTAGATTGATTTGATAATGTTCCTTATTTTTCATGTATTATGTACTCTGAAACTCTTCTTCCATCTCTTTTTTCTTTCTCTCTTCTCTATCTCTCTCTTCTCTCTGTCTCTGTCTCTCTCTTTCTCTCTTCTCTCTGTCTCTCTCTGCCTCTGTTTCTGTCTCTCTCTCTCTCCCTCTCACTCTCTCTCTGTCTCCTCTCACTCCCTCTTGCTCCAGAATCACTCTTCTTCTTGCAGCAACTTTTCCAAGGGCAGACAGTAGACTCAGTACTCTTTGTCTTTCCTTTCCAGAAAACAATATCAGCCTAAGGCCACTCTTGTTCCAAAATGTTTTCTGTTTAGTGGTAGTGTTGGAAACAAGTTCATTCATCTTGCTGGACACTGACCTCTGCATCTTGCGATGAATTCTGACAGAGCACAGCTTGGCCCCCTGTCTCAGACTGATGCTCCACCAAGAAACTGTGCTGTGGTCCCCATGCCAGATGTCTGCCTAATCGGCAAATTGGGTATGGTTTGCAAACAGACAGAGATGGAGACTCTTGAAAGCAGTTTGCTTTGGCTCTTGCTGGGAAACAAGGGTCCAGATATCACAGAGGATTGAAAAATCAGGTCACATGTGCTAGGAGCCCGAACAGAGGCAACTGTTGCTTTTTATATCTGTGTTTATAGATTTTTTTTCTGTAGCAATTGCTTTCAAGAGCAGCAGGAATGATGAAGTTTGGCAGAAGAAAAAGTTTCTTATTTCTTTTCAGCAAATTACTCCTGGATATATTTTGGCTGGATTTTTGACCAAAGACAACTGCCAGTTTCACCTCATATTTTGATAAACAGAATTATGAAAGAATATGGTATTATATATAATTTCAATATTAATTTGAAATAGTCCACACAGTGAATAATATTCCAAATAATCTCCCTTAGTCTAAATAGTTATAAAGATTTTACTAAAAATCAAATTATAACATCCAGACTCCTTAGCTCCTCAGAGCTCCACCCTAGAGTGTTGGGGAACGCCGCGGGGTCCCCGACAGTGTCAGGACAGAAGTTCTCTTCTACCTCCAAGGATGACTGGAGAATAGATGAAAACTCAAGACTCCGGTGCAGTTCCAAAAAGGCTTTTAATAGTACAAAAGCTCTTCCACAGCACTCCAATATAATGAACAAACTCTAGCTCTGGTCCGAACTTAGACCATACAAAAGAGCCTAAATCTCCCACCAAAGAGAGAGAGGATTTCACCCGAGCTGAGTCCTACCCAGAAGAAGGAGCAAAAAGCCAAAGAGCAAAAGGCCAAAAGCCAAAAGCAAAAGGCCGAGGAACCAAAAGCCACAGGAGCCAAAAGCCAAAAGCCAAAAGGCCCAAAGGGTGAAGGGGCCTCAAGTCAGTCCCCTTATATACACCAAAGTAATCCATCCGGGAGGGTCATCTCAACAAAGAACTCTAAACAGAGTGTAGTGCCACACCCTATTGCAGGTATAAACAAAGGTTATGCCATGGACTAATCCCGAGATTATCTCTTATGTAAAACACTGGAGAGAGAGAGGGCTGATATAAAGTAATACATCTTAACTTCATGAGCTTCATGTAATCTAGATGGTACCCACAAGGTCCTTATTATTATCTGCACCGGGTGATTCTGAGTATTTTGTTCTCATGTACTGAAAGGGTCACACTCGCCTGCTTAGAGCAAACTAGTATGATCCTTCCTATAGACTCAACATAGCCAGGATGGTAGTCTCCTGGTAAATTCTAACTGTCCCACGCTGGGTGCAGTGGGTATAAAGAGGAGCTGTGCCCAATCTAGAAAACATAGAAGTCTTAGTAGATGTATAAGTCCGAAGTTATTCAATCATGTTGACTTCTGTAACTGCCACACCCTCTAGCAGTGTTTACATAGAAGAGAGGTCTCATTAGAATGAACCGTGGCTTAAATAGATTAAGCTGGGAGTGGGCAAAACAACAAAACTCCCAGAATAGCTAAACCTGTCCTCCAACACTAGAGAAAACCTGATTTTTCCCCATTGAGTTTCATCAGTAAATGCTCGAGATGATAGCCTTCTACTGAGTGTATACCACCTACATGGCAGAGCCTGCCAAGCTACCTGTGTTTTATTTGATATGCCTAAAAAAAAACAGTAACAATTATCGACCTCATTCCCATGGCCTGTAAGAATGGTTTGAGGCTTTTCCTGTTCCTGTAGCAAGCAGATGTCCCTGGGGTACACTAACTTGCAACAGGACGTATGGAGATGTTATTGGTGCCCGCTTGAGAAAATTGATGAACGAGAAGACAAGTGATACAAGTGATATTTTTTGAGGGGTATAAAAATGAAAGACCAGAGAATTGAAGAGGCATTGAAGAGGCTTGAGATATTAAAGAGGTCTTAAAAATATTAACATTTTATAGATTAAGAAATTGAGGCATGCATAACTGAGATGGCAGAGCAAGTACCTTCTCATAGAAAAGCAGGTAAATTTAGAACCTGAGGATGAATAAAATTAATCATGCAAATTGGAAACACAGCGAAACAATTTCTCAACTATTTTTTAGAGAAACTGGCAACTGCTTTTCCTAAGTTGTAGAAATAACATCCTAATTTTCTCTCTCACCAACTTTTCATTTCTGGCATAAATATACCAATATTCTGAATATTCAATAGTTAAGTTTAAATTAACTCAATATCCTTCAGCCTCCAAAGTAAGCTCTACATCTCTGACTGGGTTATGTTTGTGTCATTAGTTCTTGTCCTCAGCATTCAAAGACACAATCTTTACTTATTAAAAATATGAATTTATCCACAACGTTCAATATTGTCATTTTCTTAAAAGTGACACATGGATAAAATATTTAGCAAAGAGGTATAATATGGATAATCTATGCTTGCATCCTCCTTTAACCTGAACAAATCCACAAGAAACTAAGGCTTGATCTAGAGAGTGTCGATTTAAAAACAAGATGAGGGGCCAGAGTGATAGGACAATGGGACAGATGTTTGCCTTGCATGTGGTCAAACTGTGGCATCTCAGATTGTCCCCGGGGCACTGCCAGGAATAATTTCTGACCATAGAATCCGAGTAACTCCTGAGCATCACTGGGTGTGACCTAAAAAAGACAAAAACAAAACAAAGAAACAAACACACAGATGAATGGAATCTCTACCTTAAGGATAGTAACAGAGAATCTTATCAAGTAAGAGAAAACCTTATCAAGAGTATTGTTTCTTATCATGAGAAAAGTGCTCTGGGGGCAGGAGGGAAGATGGGGGAGTAGAATTAGAAGGAAATGGGAAGACATGTGAAACTTGATCTTACAGACTGGGAAGGGTTGTGCTTCTATCTTCATCAGGGATATTGATTTGGGCCAGTTAGCACTGGAAAAGGTTTGTCATGGAACTGACTATAATTCTCTTTTGCTCTTCTTGTATGTTGGAATTTTTCATTACTTTTTGTGTGCTGTGTACTCTTATGAAAAGCAACGAGTCCAATTTATAATGCCTGCACAATGCACAAATTAAGTTGGGGGCTAGAGGTTGATTGAATGGTTTTGAGTATATATTGTGATAACACTTATTTTTCCTATATGTAATTGAAATGATAATTTAAGCTAAAATAACCCAAATAATGAACTATCCTCCGTTCTGGAGATAAACTCAAATTATAATAATATTTTCATGGAATGGACTTTGTCATACCTGGAAGTCCTGAGGGTATATTTCTGCTTCAGGAGTCAGGGATCACTCCTGGGTGTACTTGTGGGAAAATATTAAGTGTCTGGGATTGAACTAGGGTCAGCTGCACATAAGCCAAACAGTCTTACGCTGCTAATATCGTACTGGTAGCAATAGGTCATTTTAACATAAATGTTGAGTTTTTTTTTCTTTATACAGTTTTCCTATTGTTGAAATAATATGGTTATAGCCATGTTAACATTTAGGCTTTTGATGGGCAAAGTGACGGTATTGTTACCAACGCTTAAGTGCCAAAGACCCTTACTACTGACCAGTGTCACTTCTCATCTTCTTCCTCCTCACAGAAACCTTTCCCCTCACTGCTTCATATCTTCAGTTCTATAGTCAGAGAATTGGAGTCTTGATCAATGAAATTTCTACAGAAGCTTTGAAATTCTGTGCTCAGTAGGAGATTCCTATTATCCTCCCCAAATAGAAATTGTCAAATACAGGATCATTAAAATATATAAAAGGTTTGATTCAGTGAACTATCCTTAGAAGAATCAGAATGTGTGTTGAGGGGGGAGCAGGAAAAGCATAATGCAGAAATTCTTAAATTTAAGAAAATGACAGCAATTTCTGTCTTAACCTCTTCAGCTCTGGTTGCTAAGTTACCATGACATACCACTGTGTGCTTTCAGTTTTTGGTCTTGGGCCTGACAGTTTGATTAATTCTCTGGAGTGAAAAATCTTCACACTGAATACTTAAAAAATTACACATGCATGCACACATACACACACCCACTCATCCACACCCCATTATTGTTTCTGATTTATAAAATCTGTTCTATAATTAAATTGACATATGTAGGTAGAAACCTAAAATGACACTTCAAATAGGGAGAGAAAATCCTCGACAATGTGATGTTTCTAAAAATTCCCTTTAACTCTACCACAATTTACTCTTACCAAATAACGGGCATTTTTCTCCTTTAATGTGTACATATAACCCTTGACTCTGTGCCTAGGAAAAATAGAAAACTAAGACAAGTGTTATTTAACAGTTGTTATTGCCTCTTCTTCTTCTGTATGTCTTACTTGCTGTGTGATTGAGTTCAAAGTTGTCCATAAATATTACTGTAAGCTTGCTGACTAGTGGGATGTGGGCTGTCAGATATATCTGTAAGAGAATATGTCAGTGTCAGGTAGCTAGACCAACCATGGCTCCAAATCCCTGGACATTGCACTGAAAATAATGTAAAAAATACATTTAAGAAGAGTATGCCAAAATACTTCTAAGATATGCTGTTGTTCTGCATTTTAAAACAGTGATTGCATAATTAAAATATGTTCTAGTTCTTTCTGTACTTGCTCACTTCATACTTTGAAATAAGAGACAACTTAAGATCATTGTTACCAAAAATGTGTCACATCTATAATTATAAAAAATGTTTTAAATAATTAGGTATACAATATGTAAAAAGTACAAGCAAAACTATCCCAGATGTTGAACAGAATTTATCTTTCACTTCCACAACAGCAATGTTATCCAAAACTGTCATCTGATCTCCAGAGAACAGCTAGAGAAGTTAGAATCTAAGGCTCTCTTGATCAGGTCAAGAAAATATCTGATCAGTTAAGTCTGATTTTGTTATCTCCCTTTTGCAGAATAGGGACTTAGTTCCTTTTGCCCAAGGAGAGAGGTATTAGCAAAGTCTCAAGATTTATAGTTATTACAGTTCTGTTCTATAGAACTATGAACATACGTGCAATATTATTTTTTCTTATCCTTTCTTCAACATTTGCTAAGATTCCCTCCCTAATCCTGTGTATGTGTGTATATGTGAGCTTGCTGTGTGTGTGGGGGGTGGCTGGGGATTAGGGTTGGGTAGTATTTATTTCAACTTCTCAGGTATAACACAATCCTCTCATACTCTCTTAGGACTGAATCCTAAGTCTCTTTCATCTCCATTGAATAACTAATAATTAAGTATGCCACACAAAATCTCTCATCATTTTTAATCTTCCTTTGGTCTCCTGTCTACCTTGAGATATTGTTCTAGTTCTTTGTTCCCCTTCAGAGAAAAGAGAGAGGTGAAAACGATTGTCTCCTAGAGCTATCTGCTCTTAATTAATTGAAATTTATGGATTTATTTATTCCCCATTGGTATACATTATTAATTTGACACATTTCCCCAAGTTTTTGTCTTCTTCAAACTCCCACTATAACTGTTATCTAACAGTTTTAAGGGGGTAGGGAATAGGAAAGGAACCTTACAATAATGACACGTAACAGAAGGATCTTGGCAGTTTGGTGGTGGTCATGGCATAGCAATGCTACAGATGTAAGACAACAATATTGGTACTATCATATGAAATTAACCTAATTAAAATAATGGATATCACATTTTGATAATTAATTGGCTTGCATAAATGCACATGTGTTGGGGAGCCACTGGGGTCTCCAACAGTATCAGGACAGAAGTTCTCTTCTACCTCCGAGGCTATCGGGGATGGATGAAAACACACGAGTCCGTGTGTTTTCCAAAAAAGGCTTTTAATAGCACAAAAGCTCTACCGTGGCCATCCAATATAATGAAAGAACTCTATCTCTGGTCAAAATTTAGACCATACAAGAGATCCCAAGTCTCTCACCAAAAAGGATCCCACCATAGAGAGAGTCCTACCAAAGAGGATCCTACCAGAAAGAAGTCCCACCAAAGAGAGGATCTCACCCGAGAAAGAGCACTACCAAAAAAGGGGAAAATACCTCAAGCCAATCCCCTTATATACACCAAAATAATCCTAACTTCAGGGAGAGTCCAGTCAACACAGAATCCTAAACAGCTTCTGGATAGTAGAAGAGTGTAGAAGGGTAGTGACACACCCTATTACAGGTATAAACAGGATAACACCAAGGACTAATCCCTACTTCCTAGATTATCTCTTATGTAAAACACTGGAGAGAGGGGGCTGTATTAAATTAATACATCTTAATTTCATGGGCTTCATGTAATCTAGATGGTACCCACAAGGGATCTGTACCAGGGTGATTCTGAGTATTTTGTTCTCTGTACACTGAAAGGGTCACGCTCGCCAGCTTGAGGGCAAACTAATGTGGCCCTTCCTATAATCTTAAACAATAGTCTCAATGTAGTGAGGGGAGTAGTCTCCTAGTAAATTCTAATTGCCCTGTGCTGGGTCCAGTGGGTATAAAGAGACGTTGTGCCCAATCTACATAACATCGAAGTCTTAGTAGATGTATAATAGTAAGTCAGAAGTTACTCATTCAGAGTCAATGTGACTTCTGTAACTGCCACACCCTCCATCAGTGTTTACATAGAAGAGAGATCTCATGAGTATGAACCCTGCTTAAGAACATGTAAATAGATTAAGCTGTGAGTGGATAAAACAGCAAAGCTCCCAAGCTAGCTAGGTCAGTCATCCAACACACATATACCTGGCAAGCTTTCCATAAATTCTTCTTGGGAACATTTGCTATAAATGATGCAGAATTTTCAAATCAAATAAATAAATATACATACTGTAAAAATAACCTCAACTAGGGGTTGGAAAGGTACTATAAAAGTTAATGCATTTATCTTACACATAGCTGACCTAGTACAATTTCCTGGCACACCATATGGCTTCCTGAGCATCACCAGGAGTGACCTCTAAGCACTGAGACAGCAGTAAACCAGGTGCACTGATACCCAAATAAACAGAAAAGCTCATAATGTTGAATTCTAATCTTTGACCAAAAATGGAATGAAACTTATAAGAATTATTTAATAAAATATGAGTTTCTACAATTAAGATGTGTTTTATAATTCTTCAAGTTCAAAATCTATTTTGGATCTATTCCCACTATCCTCCAACCACTCTCCTGATTTATGCCCAGGTCTTCACACTTGCATTTCTGCCTGGGACACAGATGTCATCCCTCACACTACTTGCAAAACTGCTTGTTTTTCTTTTCCCTCAAAATAAAGAGAGATCACTAGTATCCTTATTTAATCAGTCCTCTCTAATTCCCTCATAGGTCACAGTTTTTCTATTATAGTGAATAAAATCACTTCTATAAAATATTTCCTTATTTGATTACTGACTTCGTTCTCATTATTTAATCTAGTGATGAAGGACTATGTTTTAAATATTTACCATAATATATCCCATGCCTAACAGCATGTTTAGTAACATTTGTGGAACAAATGAATGAGTACCATTACTAACAAACATGGGAAGCCTTCAGAGGTGAAAAGATATAAAAAGAGAAAATATCTATTTAGCAAGAACTTTAGTAGAATAATGAACTACTCTTTGATAGTCTTTGCTGAGATAACACTGAATTATCACTTATTATTGTGAATATCAAGTCACTTCTTAGAAAGAAAAAAAGCATTTTAGAGCAAAGTGAATATGCACCAACATGCATATTTTCTTTTATTTTCTTTCCTTTTTTTTTCTTTTTTGGGTCACACCCGGCGATGCTCAGGGGTTATTCCTGGCTCTGCACTCAGGAATTACTCCTGGAGGTGCTCGGGGGACCATATGGGATGCCGGGATCGAACCTGGGCAGGCATGGGCCGGCAGTGTGCAAGGCAAACGCCCTATCCGCTGGGCTATCACTCCGGCCCAGGCATGCATATTTTCTTGACCAGATGTCTTAATACTATGTGTGTCAAAGTTAAGAATTTGCCTCGTACATAATCTTAACATTGTAAATAAATAACAAAGTTAGCAATTTTTCAATAGTTATTGAAAAAATTGTTCATTATTATAGAGAATAATGGTCTAAGTTCTGGATCCTAGAATCGCTTGTCACTGTCTTCCCATTGTTTATCGATTTGTTTGAGCGGGTGCCAGTAACGCCTCCATTCGCTGGGAATGAGATTCATTATTGTTACTATTTTGGCATAACGAATACACCATGGGTAGCTTGCCAGGCTTTGTCTTGGCTCTGGGTTCATCCCAGGGGACCCAGTCCTTTTGTATGTCAGACCACCAACCAACCAGGAACCATGGGACAGAGCTCTGAGTGTAGACAAGCCAGTCTCCTGTCAGTCACCTACTGATGCAGCTGGGTACCGCAGCCACACCCACAACACCTCGAGGCGCAGGGATCCTATAATAAGTCATATTTAACACCCAATTTCCATAACCATAGCTCAGATGAAGTCCTGAGGCAGTACACAAGGCCACAAGGAAAATTAGTTGACAAGGTGTTTAATCCATCAAATCCTATAAAAGCTTATCTCAGAGAAAACTTTTATTTTCAAAGGGAAAAATACTAATTTTTTATAGGACTAGTTCAACACTCTTTCTTCTCTTTGACAGAGTCTAAAAAATGCTTTCCCATATGAAATATAATGGCAGTAATGGAAATTAAGGTGGTACTTTATAAATTAGACCTCAGGTTTTTAAAGGAAAAGGACTGGAAATTGCAAGCAATTTACACTGAAAGAGCTGTATCTTTTCACTTATTATTTTTGATAGTAAAGAACTACAGTTTGCTTTCAATTTTTACAAATTAAACTCTGCTTCTATATGAAGGTAATCAAATAGAATAGAAAATACTGTCAGACAGTCACTTTCAAAAACTAAAACACATGAAAATTAGGGGGTGGGTCTGTGTACCATAATTTTAGTTTTCATAATTGTGATCTAGGAGAAGAAAAAATTCCATAATGAGAATCAATGAAGATACGTTCCTTGTTTCTAATATTGGTTATGTCTTTTCTATAGGAGAAAGGAAGTATGAAGAAAGAACAATTAAGCAAAATGAAGACCATGAAAATAACTTGGACTGTATTAAGAATTTATGTAACAGAAGAAAAAAGTATTTTCTAAAATTATTCTCAATTGAGTAAATAAGGCCCCCTGGGATGAACCCAGAGCCACGGCAGAGCCTGGCAAGCTCTGGTGTATTCATTATGTCAAAAACAGTAAAAATAGTGGACCTCATTCCTAACGAATGGAGACGTTACTGGTGCCCACATGAGCAAATTGATGAACAATGGGAAGGTAAGGGATAAGTGATAAGTGACCAAAAGTATGTGTTTTATCTTGCTCCTCAAGGTTTTACAGGTGTGGCTGCAGTACCCAGCTGTATCAGCAGGTGGCAGACAGGAGACAAGCTTGTCTACACCCCAGGACTCTGCCCGTGGGCCCCTGTATGGTTGGTTGTCTGATATGGAAAAAGACTGGGCCCCTGGGATGAACCCAGAGCCACGGCACAGTCTGGCAAGATACCTGTGGTGTATTTGCTATTCCCAAAACAGTAACAATAATGGACCTCATTCCCAATGAATGGAGACATTACTGGCACCCACCTGAGCAAATTGATGAACAATGGGAAGACAAGTGACATGTGACATTATGTTTTATGCATGCAAGAAAATTAATAAAATAGACTCCCAAAATAAGAGATAAGGTTTGAATGAAAAAAGCAACAGAAAACCATGACATTTAAAAGGTGTAATTGAACAAGCAATAAAAAATAAGTGAAAGAGCAAGACTGCATCAATACAAAAGTACAATAAAATAATTAAATCAGTATTGATTATAACAAAAAGTGGTATCAACATTACCATATACTGATTGAAATATTTTTCCAAAATGTGGTGACGAAGTTTTGAGAGAATATACATTGTGAGAACAAAGGAATTGGTGATAAAAATAACAACAACATAAGTCAAAAAAAAGAGGTAGATCAATACATTAAATATTCTCATGTTTAAGAGACAAACCTTGAAAGTTAAATTTAACTAAAGGTCGAGCCAGAACAATAATATAGTTGGTAGGGCACTTGTCTGGCACTCAGCCTACCTGAGTTTGATACTGGTCACCCCACATGGTCTCCAGAGCACCACCAGAGTAATCCCTGAGAATAGAATGAGAAGAAAGTACTGAAAATTGTGTGGTATACTTCACTAAAAATATCTACTAGTAAAACTAATAAAATGAGTTATATAGGCAAACCTATCCTATAAAAATTCTAAATTTTGTGAACAGCTAGTCTGTAACAAAAGACCTAGTTGGATTTTTGTTTTTATTTATTTTGAGGCCACATTGAGGAGTGTTCAGAACTCACTTTTGGTTCTGTGCTCAGGAATAATTCCTCATGAAACTTAGATAATCCTGTGGTGTGTAAGTGATTGCATCCTGGCATGCAAGGCAAGCATCATACCCAGTGTACTATCTCTCTAGTTCTATAGGGGCACAATATGTGACAAAGAAAACCTCTTCAACAAACGGTGACGGAAACCAGTTCAATACATGTGGGAAATATAATGATCATGGATCCCTATCTAATATTGTACATAACTACTACATTTAAATATATTAAAGCCCAAAGTACCAAAGCATAATTCATAATTTGTATCCAGGAAAACGTAAGCAGAACTCTGTGCTAGGGACACTAGAGGCATCTTCAGTGATTCACTGTTACTGACCAAGCAAACAGAAGCAAAAATAACAAAACAGGACTGCATCAAATTAAAAACTCCTGTACTGCAATAAACAAAATACAAATAAATAGATAAGTAAAATAATTAATACAATCACTAGAATAAAACAGCAACTTTCTGACTGCAAGAAATCTTGTTCACCACAGAGCAAATGGTAGGCTAATATTCAAATTAATTAGTACTGAGAGTAGGGTGCCGACCTTGCCGGGAGCAACTAGGAAACAATTTGTGGCACCCCATAGGGTTCCCTATCCCCACCAGGAGTGATTCCTGAGTGGAGATATAGAGTAAGTCCTGAGCACTACCTCATGTGATTCCCCCAACAAAAACAAAAACGAATCAACAAACTTGTGAAATTATCAAACAGGAGAGGTGGATTGGATTGGATTTCTTGAGTATTATGAGTTGAATGAGAAACAGTCTTAGACCATTGGTGGAGGTTTTTCATATATTCTGGCTATAAAATGTGGTAACTGTTAACAGTAAGATAATAAAATACTCATGATCTAGAGATGCAGACACACAGGGCAGAACTGCTATATGCTTGCCCCATGCTCTGCTGATGATGAGGCATGCAGGCAGGAAGGCAGGTTATTGTTCCACCCACTACCCCAATAGAGCTGCAAAAGAAGCCAGAGGAACCTCATCCACCACAATTATAGCCATTTTTAAGATTCAGACTCCACAGCTCTACAGAGCCCCACTCAAGAAAGAAGTCAACTTCAAGCCCTAGTTTGTGGGTCCTGGCGGTTAAGTCACCAGGCTTTCATGGAGATGGAGCTGAGGTCCCTCCCCCCCCACTTCTGTCCCCTCTGGAAGGCCCAATGAACCGACTTACAGACTGCTTCCGGTAGTGTCGGCCATGTTCCAGAGACAGACACAGAGGGCAGAGCCTCTACCAGCTCTTTTTGTGGCACAGCTGTGAAGTGGCTGTGTGATACATCAAAGCCTTGTATACTGGTGTGCCACTTGTTTCACCACATTTTATAGAATTAAGTTTGAGTCATACAATCACAACTGTGAGGGCACAATGTCTGTTTTGTGGGAACATATAGTTTCTTATACAGTGGGCCCAAATGGTACAATGGATCCAGTTGAGATTTAATCATTTCTACTGACTTTCATCTAAGAATATATTCATTGACTATGTTTACAGAAATAGCTCCAATAAGCAATATAGAATAGATTATTCAGTGTATGCTTAAGACAAGCTCAAACAGATGTTGAGAAAAAATTTGAAATAAGTATTGTTCCTGGTTAAGGTCCGGCCCACCACCCCAATAGAGCCTCACAAGAAGCCACACAACCCCCCCACCCCCACTCCATGAGGGCTGCCACTTTCCACCTCCGGACTTCCCTCTCCTCAGAACTCCACTCAGCACACAGCCTATCACAGCACGGATCATCAACACCCACCCTGCAGCAGTTTTTTTCAATCCGGCTCAGGTATGCAGATCCAGAGACATACAGACATGGGGCAGAGCTGCAACTTGCTCTTCCTGCGCTAGCCACTCAGGAGGCGAAGCGGGAGGGATGGCGGGTTCTAGCCGTGGCTCACCACCCCAGCAGAGCCTCACAACAAGCCAGACGACACCCCCCACTCCATGAGGGCCGCCATTTTCCACCTCTGGACTTCCCTCTCCTCAGAACTCCACCCAGCACACAGCCTATCACAGCCCGGATCATCGACACCCACCCTGCAGCAGTTTTTTTTTTAATCTGGCCCAGGTATAGTGATCCAGAGACTTACAGACATGGGGCAGAACTGCTACTTGCTCTCCCTGTTCCCTACCACTCACTAGGCTCCCCAGAGGGATGGTGGGTTCTAGCCCTGGCCTGCAACCCCAGCAGAGCCTCACAACCAGCCAGACGACTCCCCCCACCACTCCATGAGGGCTGCCATTTTCCACCTCGGGACTTCCCTCTCGTCAGAACTTCACCCAGCAGACAGCCTATCACAGCCTGGTTCATCAATAAATGCTATATTTAGAGGTGACTGTAAGAGTATTCTCCACAGAATCAAAGGCTTTCTGTAAATCAATGAACGTGAGACAGAGCGGCATCTTGTACTCCCTACAAACCTCAATGAGCTTGGTAACTGTGTGGATATGGTCGATTGTGCTGAATCCTTTCCGGAAACCTGATTGCTCGCATGGTTGTCCTTCATCTAGTGTTCTGCTAATCCTGTTCAGAATGAGTCATGTAAACAGCTTGTAGATGACAGACAACAGGCAGATGGGGCGATAGTTGCCAATGTCATGAATGTCTCCCTTCTTGAACAGTAGAACTGTCCTGCTGGTTTTCCATTGGGAGGGCACCTTGCATTCCAACAGGTAGCGTGTGAAGAGCCGAGCTAGTGTATTGATGAGTGTACCCGACGGCAGATTCTTCAGGTGTGCGGGTCTGACTTTGTCTGGGCCTGGTGCTTTTCCCTTCTTTACCGATCGAGATGGCATGTCGGATTTCAGAAGGGAGAACATTGGGAATGACATATCCATCCTGTGGAATTTGGTATGTGGACAGGTGGATGTGGCTATCAAAGAGATTTGAGTAGAAGTCCTGGATAATCTTCTCCATTGCCTTTCTGGAAGATGTGATAGATCCATCAGGGCGTCGGAGGGCAGTCATCTTGGTCTTATAGTTGGCGAAGGACATGCGGGCAGTGCGAATACTTTTCCCAGCTTCTGCTGCATCTTCCAGTATTTCTGCTCTTCTGTCTTTGAGGTCTGCTTTTATCGCTTCTCTGCACTGTTTAGCAAGCTTGGACGTTAGCATTTGGTCTCCTGAGGCTCGCGCCTTGCCACGTTGGCGAATGAGCTCAAGAGTTTCTGAAGACAAGCGTCCTTTTGTGTTTTCCCTCTCTCGGCATTCTTCGCACAATCATGGAGGTGCTGAACCAGTTGGTTGTATTCTTCATCGATGTCATCAATGATGGTATCTTCCCATGTTGCCGCAATGGTGCCAAAGAGTTCCCAGTTGGTGGTCGTTCTGGGAGTTCTCTTCTTAAACATTGCAGCATTTTCTCCCCGTTGCAGGAAGTAGAATTTTGCACGAAGGAGACGGTGGTCCGATCCTGTCTGGAATTTGGGGACGACAGCAACATCGGTCAGACAAAACCGTCGATTGAAGATGATGTCGTCAATTTCATTGTGGAACTGTCTGCCAGGAGATTCCCATGTCCAACGTTTCGCTTCAGCCTTCTGAAACTGTGAGTTCCCATGAATAGTCTTGGTGGACATGATGAACTCAGATAGTCTCTCACCCTGTTCGTTCCATTCTAGGCCATGGGTCCCGATGTGGAGTTCTTCAGCCGATCTTCTCAGTCCTATCTTGGCATTAAAATCACTGACTATGATCTTGTAGAAGGTGTGATCTTTTTTATGAACTCCTCCAATTCCATGTAGAATTTCTCAATTTCATCTTCTTTGTATGTGGATGCTTGTGCATAGTCAATGAAGATAGAAATTGCTGGCAGTGGGCCACATCTCCTCAAGTGTAATCGTCCTATACAGTTTGTTAGGCATTCAAATGAATCACTGTTGACAGCCATGTTCGTGTTGACAAGGACACCAACGCCACCAACGCCTCTTTCGTCACATGTTCCAAGGAACAATTTTTCTCCAGTGTCAAATACAGCATGATGCGACTGATGCCTCCTCGTCTTAGTCAGACCAATGATGTCGTACTTGATCTTTTGCACTTGCACAATCAGATCCTCAATATATGCTTCTGATGCCAGCGTATGTGCATTGAAAGTACAGACAGTCATTTTAGTCCTTCTTCGTTTTGGCAGCCTAGGACAGCCGTGAAATTTTATCAGGCACTGCTTGTTTGCCTTTCTTACTGCTGCCGTATTAAGGGCTCTTTCGGGGTCAGGAAAATAAACATTTTTGTTACTGGATTTGGCATATCGAACACGCATCAGACAGCTTGCCAGGCTCTGCCATGCTGGCGCTATATTCTCATTACTTTGTGGGGCTCTCTCAGAGGGGTGGCTAGAATATTTATGGTAATTTGGAGGTAAATTGTGTGGCCGCATAAGCGCGGGCAACAGGGAAAGCTGGTTTCTGCTCTGCCGGGTGTACCTGTGTCTTTTGCTCAAGCATTCCTGGGCTTGAAATACTCTCCTCTGAAGGGCGGGTCTCTGCAGGGCGGGTCCTTGTAGGCTGGGTTTCTGACAAGCTGGGCTGCCAGCAAGGTGTGGGGGGGTTTCTCTGGGCTCCTCCGAGGCTCCATCGGGATGGTGGACTCAGCTGGGCTGGAGACTGGATTAATCTGTGGGCTGGAGACTGGATTAATATGCTGGGGGAGATCTTACCAGCTGCAGAGTGTGGATGGTGACACAGATCGCTGCCAGCAAGGTGTGGGGGGTTTCTCTGGGCTTCTCCGAGGCTCCATCAGGATGGTGGACTCAGGTCGGAAGTTGCTCTCATGGTCCATGGAATGCAGGCGGTTCAACGGGGAAAGCTGGTTTCTGCTCTGCCGGGTGTGCCTATGTCTTAGGCTCAAGCATTCCTGGGCTTGAAATACTCTTCTCTGAAGGGCGGGTCTCTGCAGGGCGGGTCCTTTTTAGGCTGGGTTTCTGACAAGCTGGGCTGCCAGCAAGGTGTGGGGTTTTCTCTGGGCTCCTCCAAGGCTCCATCGGGATGGTGGACTCAGCTGAGCTGGAGACTGGATTAATCTGTGGGCTGGAGACTGGATTAATATGCTGGGGGGAGATCTTACCAGCTGCAGATTATACCTATTATAATCTATTACATAGGTAATATTACCTATTACATAGGTATAATTGTGGTATAATAGACAGGCAGCAGAGCCATTGCAGCCATGCGGTAGGGAAAGAAACTGAAACTTACAACTCCCAGAATTCTAAACTGCAGAGGAAACAAACAGGACACTTTGAACCCTCACACCAGGACATCTCCCCCTCAAATACCCTCCCTGGCGGAGTGACTGGCCACATATTAGTACAAAATGCAGGAAATTCAATTCTTAGAGGAAGGTAACATCCTCAAGAAGGGAAGAGGAGAACACCATCTGCTGAGCATCTCCAGAGTCCTACCTGACAGTGAGGAAGAAACAGTGCTCCAGAAGATTCCACCCCTGACTACCACAGCACCATCGGGAAACAACACAGATCCCTGCTCGAAGAGCAGACGAAGAAAAACAACCCTGAAGAGTCAAAAAAATAATACTCAGTTCATAATCTCTCTGAGAAAGTATTCAGAGAAGAAATGGTGAGGATGTTTAATGAGCTCAATGACAAAATGGAATGGCTGTCCAATAAAATACAGGCGGACATAAATGAAGCAGTGGAAAGGGCAGTCACAAATTACGAGAGGAAATGAGAGCAGAAATGAAAACAATAAAAACAGAAATATCACCAATAAAAAAACTCAGTAGATGAAATTAAAAACACTATAGGGGCTCTTGACAGTAGGATGACAGCAGTGGAAGAGAGAATCAATGAGACTGAGGATGAGCTGCAGAAAGCACTCAGGGAAATGAAGCTTGAAAAAAAGTGAAAAATGGATCAGCAGGGGAGCAAAGAACATTGGGATGAATCCAAGAGGAACTCCATAAGAATCATCGGAGTCCAAGAGGAACAGGAAGACAAACCCAAGGAAATAGGTACAGTTAAAAAACCCTTGCACAAAAAGTTCACAGAGTTCTGGTGCAAGCATCCAGATCCAAGAAGTTTGAAGAATACCAGCAAGAAGAAACCCCAATAAAAAGACTCCAAGACATATCCTATTCAGAATAATGGATGCCATAGATAGAGAGACAATTCTTCAAGCTGCAAGATCAAAGAAGGAAATTTTATACAAAGGCGCATGCATTAGATTTTCAGGAGACCTATCAGAAGAGACCCTCCAAGAAGGAAGGCAGCAGCAGGATAGAATGAAAAAAACTCAATGAAATGAAGGCCTCACCGGGAATTCTTTACCCAGCTAAACTCTCATTCAGATTTGAAAGACAGATAAACAGCTTCTTGGATAACAACAGCTTAGGACTTCATAGACTCAAAACCAACCTAAAAATGAAAGGCTAAGAGGGCTACTCTAAGAAAAAATCCAAAAGAACAACAAACTTACATACAAAGATGGCACAAAATCCCATGACAATAATCTCTCTAAATGTTAGTGGTCTAAATACACCAGTTAAGAGACACAGAGTGGTCTAACACCATGCACAAAAATCAGATCAAAATGGATTAAAGATCACAATATCAGACTTGAATCTATAAAGTACATTGAAGAAAATATAGGAAAAACCCTCCACAACATTGAAGCTAAAGGCATCTTCAAAGGTGAAACATCACTAACAAAGCAACTACAAGAAAAGATAAACATATGGGACTACATAAAACTAAAAAGCTTCTGCACCTCAAAAGAAACGGTGATTAAGATACAAAGGCAGTCCACAGAATGGGAAAGAATATTCACCCAATACCCATCTGATAAGGGGTTAATATCCAGGATATATCAGGCACTGGTAGAACTTTACAAGAAGAAAACAAACAACCCCATCAAAAACTGGGGAGAAGAAATGAACAGAAACTTCAGCAAGGAAGAAATTCGAATGGCCAAAAAACATATGAAAAAATGCTCATCATCACTAATCATCAGAGAGATGCAAATCAAAACAACAATGAAATACCACTTTACACCACAGAGACTGGCACATATTCAAAAGAGCAAGAACAACAAGTGCTGGCGTGGATGTGGGAAAAAGGGGACACTCATCCATTGTTGGTGGGAATGCTGGCTGGTACAGCCTTTCTGGAAAACAATATGGACATTCCTCCAAAGACTAGAAATAACTCTCATTTGACCCAACCATACCACTCCTGGGATTATACTCTGGGAAGCCAAAAATAAGCAGCGGAAACACCATGCTACTTTTATGTTCATAGCAGCATTATTCAAATAGCCAGAACCCGGAAACAACCAGAGTGCCCTAGAATCGATGACTGGATAATGAAGCTTTGGTACATCTACACAATGGAATACTATGCAGCTGTTAGGAAAAATGGAGTTATAAAATTTGCCTATAAATGGATGGACATGGAGAAGTTTATGTTGAGTGAAATTAGCCAGAAGAAGAGAGACAGATACAGAATGACTGCATTTATTTGCATGGCATAAATATATATGTACATATTATGATACCAATATCCAAGGTCAAGTGAAGCATATATCAGGAGGTCTTGTCAAAGGTGGAAATTATCACAAGCATATGGGAGTCAGAGGCTAGGTAAGACAGAAAATGGAACAGTGTTCTAATAATTGTTGAGGGTACTAATACCAACCTAGAACTGAGCATTAAATAGAGGCAAAAAGCGATACACATGACAACCCTTTAATGTATGTTCTGTAGTCCATAGTCTGGAAGGGAAGGGAAAGAGAAAGAGAAAGAAAGGGATAGAAATAAAGAACCTTCCATGAAGGTGGGCTGGGGAGGGTGAGAGAATTGGGGACGTTGGTGGTAGGAGATGGGCACTGGTGGAGGGATGGGTGCTAGAGCACTGTATGACCAAAACCCAAATATGAACTTTTTAATTGTATATCTTTGTAATTGTAAAAAAAAAATAAGAAACTTAAATAAAGAGAGAAGGGAAAAATTAAATAAAATTAAAAAAAGACACAGAGTGGCAAAATGGATAAAAAATATTGAACCCAACATTCTACTGCCTTCAAGAAATGTATCTGAGCATAGCAAAGACAGGTTTGAATTTAAAGGCTAGAAAACAATCCTTCACACAAAGAACCCCTCCAAAAAGGCAAGGGTGACCATACTAGTATCTGAATAATAGACTTCACGCTGATAAAGTTCAGAAGGACCAGTGAAGGTCACTTCTTAATAATCAAGGGATACATATATCAGGAAGAAATTACACTCCCTAAACATATATGCACCCAACAAGGGGCCAGCAAAATGCCTAAAATGACTATTAATAGACTTCAAAGAAGACATTGAAATTAACACAATTGTAGTTGGAGACTTGAAAACTGCTTTGTCAAATCTTGATAGATCAACAAGACTGAAAATCACCAAGGAAATGCTGCCCTAAAGGATGAGATGGAAGAAAGAGGGATAGTAGATATACACAGGACATTTCATTCCCAAAAAGCTGAATCTGCATTTTTTTTCCCTGCACACATGGAACATACTCTAAGATAGATCACATGCTGAGACATAAAACATACCTCCATAAAATCAAGAAGATGGAAATTGTGTCAATTATTTTTTCAGACCACGATGCACTGAAAATAGAAGTTAACTACATACAGAAACAGAATAAAACCAACCACCTGGAAACTAAACAGCTCACTGCTGAACAACCAGCACATCATAAAAAGAATCAACGAGAAAATTCAAAAAATTCCTGGAAACAAATCAAACTGAAGACACAAATTACAAGATCTTGTGGGATACAGCAAAAGCAGTGTTAATAGGCAAGTTCATAGCTCTTCATGCATTCACCAGAAAAGAAGAAAAGATCATCATAAACAGTCTGACTTCACAACTTAATATCTTAGAAGGTGATCAGCAAAAGGAGCCCAACCTAGGTAGAAATAAAGAAATAATAAAACTTATAGTGGAAATCTATGAGATGGAATCCAAAAAAACAATCCAAAGATCAAAGAAACAAAGAGCTGGTTCCTTGAAAAGATAATCAAGATTGACAAACCACTGGCAAGACTCACAAGGAAAGGAAAAGAGAGAACTCAAATAAATAGAATCAGAATGAAAAATGGGACATCACATAAGAAGCCACAGAAATTCAAAAGATCATCAGAGATTACTTTGAGAGACTGTATGCAGTGAAACAGGAGAACCTGGAAACAATGGAAAAATTCCTGAATTCCTATAACCTCCCAAGGCTGCAACAAGATTTGGTATACCTCAACAAACCTATCACCATCAAGGAGATGGAATCAATAATTAAAAGTCTCCCCAAACACAAAATCCCAGGTCCAAATGGATTCACCAGTGAATTCAGCAAAATCTTTAAAGAGAATCTACTCCCTGTCCCTTTCAAGCTCTTCCCAGAAATTGAAGTAACAGAAACAATGTTAAATAGCTTCTATGAGGTACATATCACTCTAATACCCAAAGTAGACAGAGATGTCATGAAAAAGGAAAACTACAGACCAATCTCCCTGATGAACACAGATGCTAAGATCTTCAATAAAATACTAGCAAATAGAATCCAAAGATTCAGCAAAAAGATTATACACTACGACTGAGTAGGAGTCATCCCAGGAATGCAAGGGTGATTCAATATCTACACATCAATCAACATAATACATCATATCAATAAGAAGAAAAATAAAGACCATATGATCATATCAATAGATGCAGAGAAAGCTTTTGACAAGATCCAACACCTATTCAGGATACAACTCTCTGTAAAATGGGAATTAAAGGAACCTTCCTCAATATAATCAAAGCCATCTACTACAAGACCACAGCGAGCAAAATTATCAATGGCAAAAAATGGAAAGCTTTCCCCCTAAGATCAGGGACAAGACAAGGCTGTCACCACTTCCACTCAATATAGCACTACAAGTACTTTCCATAGCAATCAGGGAAGAAAGAGACATTAAGGAGTCAGATAGGAAAGACGCCAAGTCATCACTATTTACAGACGACATGATATTATACCTAGAAAACCCTAAACTCTCTACCAAGAAACTGCTAGAAATAATAGATTCTTATAGTAGAGTGGCAGGGTACAAAATCAATACCCAAAAGTCAATCACCTTCCTATATGCAAATAACTAAAGAGAAGAAAGTGATATTAAAGAAACAATTCCATTCACAGTTGCACCACAGAAAATCAAATACCTAGGAATCAGTTTGACAAAAACGTAAATAATCTCTACAAAGACAAAACGTTGCTTCAAGAAATAAAAGAGAACCTGAGGAAATGGAGATACATTCCCTGCTCACGGATTGGGAGAATTAGCATTATCAAAATGGCAATACACCCTAGAGCTTTATACAGATTCAATGTGGTCCCTATAAAGATATCCATGACGTTTTATCTTCTCAAAGAAATTCACCAAACACTCGTAAAATGTATACCAGTGTTCTACTAATTGTGGAAAATTATAAATCCAGACTAGAATTCAGCATTGAATATACACAAAGAGACTTACATGATAAACCCTAAATGTCTAAAGGGGAAGCACAATGTGTTAGACAAAAGAGAGAGAGAGAGAGAGAGAGAGAGAGAGAGATATGGAGACAGAGAGTGAGGGAGAGAAAGAGAGGGAAAAGAAAAAGTGCCTGCTATAGAGGCAATTAAAATCACCGACTATGATCTTGTAGAAGGTGTGATCTTTTTTATAGAACTCCTCCAATTCCATGTAGAATTTCTCAATTTCATCTTCTTTGTATGTGGATGTTGGTGCATAGACAATGAAGATAGAAATTGCTGGCAGTGGGCCACATCTCCCTCAAGTGTAATCGTCCTATTCGGTTTGTTAGGCATTCAAATGAATCAATGTTGACAGCCATGTTCGTGTTGACAAGGACACCAACGCCACCGACGCCTCTTTCATCACATGTTCCAAGGAACAATTCTTCTCCGGTGTCAAATACAGCATGATGCGACTGACGCCTCCTCGTCTCAGTCAGACCAATGATGTCGTACTTGATCTTTCTTGCTTGCAGCATCAGATCCTCAATATATGCTTCCGTTGCCAGTGTACGTGCATTGAAAGTACAGACAGTCATTTTAGTCCTTCTTCGTTTTGGCAGCCTAGGACAGCCGTGAAATTTTATCAGGCACTGCTTGTTTGCCTTTCTTACTGCTGCCGTATTAAGGGCTCTTTCGGGGTCAGGAAAATAAACATTTTTGTTACTGGGTTTGGCATATCGAACACGCATCGGACAGCTTGCCAGGCTCTGCCATGCGGGCAATATATTCTCATTGCTTTGTGGGGCTCTCTCAGAGGGGTGGGTAGAATATTTGTGGTAGTTTGGAGGTAAATCGGCACCGCTGTGCGTCCCGCAAACGGAAAGCTGGTTTCTGCTCTGCCGGGTGTACCTGTGTCTGAGGCTCAAGCATTCCTGGGTTTGAAATACTCTCCTCTGAAGGGCGGGTCTCTGCAGGGCGGGGTCCTTGTAGGCTGGGTTTCTGACAAGCTGGGCTGGAGAATGGATTAATCTGTGGGCTGGAGAGTGGATTAATATGCTGGGGGGAGATCTTACCAGCTGCAGAGTGTGGATTGTGACACAGATCGCTGCCAGCAAGGTGTGGGGAGTTTCTCTGGCCTCCTCCGAGGCTCCATCGGGATGGTGGACTCAGGTCGGAAGTTGCTCTCGTGGTCCATGGAGTGCAGGGGGTTCAACGGGGAAAGCTGGTTTCTACTGCTAATGGGAATGTTGTCTTGTTCAAGCCCAACTGCAGAGTGTGGATTGTGACACGAGAAGATCGGCTGAAGAACTCCACATCGGGACCCATGGCCTAGAATGGAACGAACAGGGTGAGAGACTATCTGAGTTCATCATGTCCACCAAGACTATTCATGGGAACTCACAGTTTCAGAAGGCTGAAGCGAAACGTTGGACATGGGAATCTCCTGGCAGACAGTTCCACAATGAAATCGACCACATCATCTTCAATCGACGGTTTTGTCTGACCGATGTTGCTGTCGTCCCCCAAATTCCAGACAGGATCAGACCACCGTCTCCTTCGTGCAAAATTCTACTTCCCGCAGCGGGGAGAAAATGCTGCAAAGTTTAAGAAGAGAACTCCCAGAACGACCACCAACTGGGAACTCTTTAGCACCATTGCGGCAACATGGGAAGATACCATCATTGATGACATCGATGAAGAATACAACCGACTGGTTCAGCACCTCCATGATTGTGCGAAGAATGCCGAGAGAGAGAAAAACACAAAAGGGACGCTTGTCTTCAGAAACTCTCGAGCTCATTCGCCAACGTGGCAAGGCGCGAGCCTCAGGAGACCAAATGCTAACGTCCAAGCTTGCTAAACAGTGCAGAGAAGCGATAAAAGCAGACCTCAAAGACAGAAGAGCAGAAATACTGGAAGATGCAGCAGAAGCCGGGAAAAGTATTCGCACTGCCCGCCTGTCCTTCGCCAACTATAAGACCAAGATGACTGCCCTCCGACGCCCTGATGGATCTATCACATCTTCCAGAAAGGCAATGGAGAAGATTATCCAGGACTTCTACTCAAATCTTTTTGATAGCCACATCCACCTGCCCACATACCAAATTCCACAGGATGGATACGTCATTCCCAACGTTCTCCCTTCTGAAATAAGACATGCCATCTCATCGGTAAAGAAGGGAACAGCACCAGGCCCAGACAAAGTCAGACCCGAACATCTGAAGAATCTGCCATCGGTGCTCATCAATACACTAGCTCGGCTCTTCACACGCTACCTGTTGGAATGCAAGGTGCCCTCCCAATGGAAAACCAGCAGGACAGTTCTACTGTTCAAGAAGGGAGACATTCATGACATCGGCAACTATCGCCCCATCTGCCTGTTGTCTGTCATCTACAAGCTGTTTACACGAAGTTATCCTGAACAGGATTAGCAGAACACTAGATGAAGGTCAACCATGCGAGCAAGCAGGTTTCCGGAAAGGATTCAGCACAATCGACCATATCCACACAGTAACCAAGCTCATTGAGGTTTGTAGGGAGTACAAGATGCCGCTCTGTCTCAAGTTCATTGATTTACAGAAAGCCTTTGATTCTGTGGAGACTGAAGCAGTCATCGAAGCCCTAGCCAAACAGGGTGTTCAAACCCAATACATCAAGATCCTTCGTGAGCTGTATTATGGATTCACCACCAGGATCTCACCATTCTACAAAGAAGTGATCATTGATGTCAGAAGAGGGGTTCGACAGGGTGATACCATCTCACCAAAACTCTTCAGTGCCACCCTCGAGAACATCATGAGACAATTAGAATGGGAAGGAATGGGAGTGAAGATAGATGGTCGGCAACTACACCACCTCCGCTTCGCTGATGACATCGTTCTAATAACACCAAACATTAGCCAAGCGGCACAAATGCTGGCTGACTTTGACCGAGAATGTGGAAAGGTAGGTCTACAGCTGAATCTGAAGAAAACTATGTTCATGAGAAATGAACTAGTTCCAGAGGCCCCATTCTCTCTCAATGGAACAAACATCTCTGAATGCAGCAGTTATGTGTACCTAGGTCGAGAAGTCAACATGATGAATGACCTAAAACCTGAGCTGCGCAGGAGGAAGAGAGCGGCATGGAATGCCTTCAAAGGCATCGAAGAAATAGCTAAAAGGACAAAGAACCTCCGGCTCCGGGCACATCTCTTCGACTCCACCGTTCTCCCTGCATTAACATACGCCTCAGAGACCTGGACCCTACGAAAGCAGGATGAGAATGCTATTCGGGTCTCCCAGAGAGGCATCGAAAGAGCTATGCTTGGAATATCACGTCTCACTCAAGTGAGAGAAGGAATCGGAGTTCTGACCTCCGTCGCTATTCCAGAATCAGGGACGCTGTCTCGTTTGCCAAGGCATCGAAAATCAGATGGGCTGGACATGTAATGCGATTTGGAGACAACCGTTGGACTAGAGCCGTTACCGACTGGATCCCACGGGATGTCAAAAGATCACGTGGCCGCCCACCTACAAGATGGTCAGACTTCCTTGTTAAGACCCTGAAGGAACGGTTTGAGGCTCTTCATATTCCTGAATCAACCAGATGCCATTGGGCTACATTGGCACGTGATAGGGTCCAATGGAAATGTTACTGGCGCCCGCTCGAGCAAATCGATGAGTAACGGGATTCAAGTGATAGAGGCAAACTTGAGGTTGGTGGGATGGAATGTGGGTACGTTGGTGTGGGAATGATGGGTGCTGGAATGCTATATGACTGAGACCCAATTATGAACATCTTTGTATTTGTATATCTTATGGTGGTATAATACAAATTAAAAAAGATAAAATAATTTTGGTATAATGCTGTAAAATAATAAATTTAATTATAAAATAAAAATATCAATGAATGATTTAAAATCAGTAAAATAATTTAAAAGTTCCATAATGAGTAAATATTAAGAACTAAATAAAATTATGGTCTCATTCTAAAATTTGATTATTAGCTACTCATCTTGCTCTACACCCAGTCATTTAAGGTTCTGTTTTGAATTAAATATTAGTATTTTGTGAAACAACTTCTTTTCATGTAGTTTTTTAAGAAAACTTAGGTGTTGCATTGTCAGAGAGCCACTGGGGTCACCACTGATATCAGGAAACTAGTTTCCTTCTATCTCCAAAGCTGGTGGAAAATGGATGAAAACTCAGGAGTCCATGGTAGTTCTAAAAGGCTTTTACTAAAACAAATTCCTAAGCTAAAATCCAAAATAATGGGATTCCCCAGACTTCTAGCTCTTGGTCAGAACTTAGACCATACATGAGGGCCCAAGTCTCCCACCAAAGTGGATCCCTACCTCAAGTCCATCCCCAAAAGTAATCTTACCTTCAGGGAGGGGCGTGTCAACAAAGATCAACAAATCAGCTTCTAGGTTTAGAGGCTGTATCAGGTCTAAACAAATGATTATGCCAGGGACAAGTTCCTTTCTCTGAGATTATCTCTCATGTCAAAACACTAAACAGAGTGAGAGAGCTGGTATTATACACATCTCAATGGATGTATATTCATGGGGAGAAACACACCATAATTTTATGGGTTTCATGTAATCTAGATGGTACCCATAAGGTATGTCTATTTTCTGTTCTGCACCAAGGTGATTCTCAGAATCTTGTCCTCTGATTACTGAAAGGATAATGCTCTCCGCTTGAGGGCAATCTAGCATGAACCTTGCTTAATCTTAAATGATAGTCTCAATGTAGCCAGGGTGGTGGTCTCCTGGTAAACTCTAACTGTCCCACTCTGGGACCAGTTGGTGTAAAGAGGAACTCTGTCCAGATAATATTAAACTCTGTCCAGATAATATTTAATATTATCTAACTCTGTCTAGATAATATTAAAATCTAGTAGAGATTATAGTAATTTTCCAAAAGCTACTGTTTCAGATTCAAAATGACTCTTGTAACTGCCACACCCTCCATCAGTGTTTACACAGAAGAGAGATCCCATTAGCATGAATCCTGCATTATGAAAATGTAAATAGATTAAACTCTTAAAGTGTATTAAACACAAAGGTCCCAAGCTAGCTAGGCCTGTCATCTAACATGTCTTTCTTTTATTCATCACAAACTAGATCCTATGCTGACATCACAAAATAAAAAAAAATCTTTTGTCTTTCATCTTAAAAAGTAAACAACCTAATCTTTTATTCTAAGTACCAAAAAGTTATAAGAAAATATATTATAGAATTTAGGGTGAAATCAATATAATAGAATAATATATAGATAATATAAAATATAAAAGTATTTGAACACATAGGGACAAATCACATTACTAAAACTATCAAATTATTCTCTAAAGTTTCTATAATATTTGCTTTTCTAGCAATAAGTTATGATTGAGTTTTCCTGAGTAAAGTATTACTATTTTGACAGCTTTAATTTTATCTATTCATATAGGTGGTTAGTAAAATTTCATTGTAAGTTTAATTTGTGTTTCCCTAATGGTTAGTGACATTAAATATATTTTATTGATGCATGTATTGTTGGATGACAGGTCTAGCTAGCTTGGGAGCTTTGCTGTTTTATCCACTCACAGCTATTTACATGTTCTTAAACCAGGGTTCATGCTCATGAGATCTCTTTTCTATGTAAACACTGATGGAGGATATGGCAGTTGTAGAAGTCACCTTGACTCTGAATGAGTAAATTCTGACTTATTGTTATACATCTACTAAGACTTCTATGTTATCTAATTGGGCACAGCCCCCACTGGACCCAGTGTGGGTCAGTTAGAATTTACCAGGTTACCACCTTGGCTACTTTGAGACAAACATTTAAGATTATAGGAAGTATCATACTAGTTTTCCCTAAGCAGGCGAGTGTGACCCTTTCAGTGTACAGAGAACAAGATACTCAGAATCACCCTGGTGCAGATATAAATAAGAAGGACCTTGTGGGTACCATCTAGATTACATGAAGCACATGAAATTAAGAGGCATTACCTTATACCAGCCCCTCCAGTGTTTTACATGAGATAATCTCATAATCTCAGAAGAAGGGATTAGTTATTGGTGTAATCCTTTGTTTATACCTGTAATTGGGTGTGGCATCACCCTTCTACACTCTTCTACTATCTAGAAGCTGTTTAGGGTACTTTGTTGACAGGACCCTCCCTGAAGTTGGAATTCCTTTTGTGTATATAAGGGGGGTGACTTGAGGTACCTTCTCTTCTTTGGTGGGACCCCTTTCTGATGGGATCCATTTTTATGGGACTCTCTCTGGTGAGATCCTCTTTGGTAGGAGACTTGGGCTTTTGTGTATGGTCTAAGTTCTGACCAAAGCTAATGATCTTACATTATATTGGATCATGGCAATATAACTTTTTGTACTATTAAAAGCCTTTTGGAACTGAGCTGGACTTGTGAGTTTTCATCCATTCCCCAGAGGCCTTGGAGGTAGAAGAGAACTTCTGTCCTGATACTGTTGGGGAACCCAGTGACCCCCCGACAATATATAACATTTGTTTATCATTTTTTTTTTTTTTTTATGGGTCACACCCAGCGATGCTCAGTGATCATTCCTGACTCTGCACTGTGGAATTACTCCTTGTGCTGCAGGTCGAACATATGGGATGCCAGGCATTAAACCAGGTTGGCCACATGCAAAGCAAATGCCCTACCTGCTGTACTATCTCTCCTGCCCCACATATATTAAGTTTTTAATAATACAGTTGTTTCAGGCATGAAATGTTTCAACACCAATCCCATCATCAGTGTGACCTTCCCCTCCAACAAGGTCCCCAGTTTCCCACTCACCACTCTAGCCTACCCCCTCAGCATACACAAACAAATTTGTTTCATATTATTTGTGTTGGAGAACATTGCTGCTGCTGTGCTGGGTGCAGATGTTTTTCCCAACAGTATTGGGGAGCAGGACCAAATCTTCTTTCACCCGAAGGGATAAAGATTAGTGAACCCAGCAAAGTACCAAAAGCCTTTTACTCACACAAGTTCTAGCAGTACAATCCATGGACTTTTTAGGAAAACTCCAAACTTCCACTTCCTAGCCAGACCCTAATCATGTGTTTGATCAGGATCCTCAGGCCAAGATGGCCACTGGACCCCATACCATACTCTGAGATTGAAAAACCAACCCAGATGGCAGGCAGGTAGGGAGATAAGTGGGCAGAGAGAGAGAGAGAAAAAGAAGGAAGCTTCTTTTATACCCCTTTTGCCCTGACCCAACCCAGAAGAACAGGTCTCAGTAGGTGAAGAAATCTGTCACATTCAGGTGCTCATCCCCAAGTGAGCTTTCCTGACCCAGGCCTTTCAAATGTTAATTCGTCCTAGTCAAGATCTCAAGCCTTAGAAGTATTTCTGCAGGCACTCTGTAGAGATTTTAGTCAGGACACTTGAAATTAACTCTATCTCAGGATGAATACATGAGAAAGGTGCATATCTACACCATGAATATTCACAGACAGACATATATTTATCCAAACTTCCACAAGATCCTTATCTTTCCTTCAGGGTTGTTCTGGGTAGTAGCCTTTAGAATTATTGAGAGACAGGATTGGTTGCCAACAGGCAATAGACATTCCTCTCTGATTTAGTTAGGGCTATTTTATTTAAAAGAGGATCTAAAAGCAGCCAGGAAAACTCTCATAAAATTGTCCAGCCAGTGGAGGGATCTGTGGGAGAGAGGAAAAGCTTATACCAGCTAACATAGAATTCAGGGTATTCCGCCACATAGAGTCACAGATCCAAACAGTCTTCCTGTCTTCTATCTACAATGTGACCTGCAGGACATAGCTCCAGGCAAGATGCAGTTGCTCTGGGCAGCCTTGACAAGGAGTCTATTGGGGTGTGTACTCCAGCAATTTGTTACAACAGAAAGGCAAATAGAATTATCAAAACTTAGATCAGTAAAATTATTATATCTCACTAAATAATGATAATTATTATATCTCACAAAAGTCATTGACTAAGCATTTACTCAGTGACTGGTTAGTGCTAGTTTAGCCGTCTGTATTATTACTTTGCTCATTGAACTGCTTTGTTCTTCCATGCAACTTTCCAGTCAGTTTTTCTGTGATTCACTGGACTGACTTTACTATGAAATTTAGAGATGTCAAAGTCACGCAGTCCAGGAGCAATGGAGCTGGAACATGTTAGTGCCTTGGATTTTGATGAGATTCAGTTGTGGGTCTGGGCTGTTTCTATGTTGGAGGATGTTGGATATAATGGGGGTTTGCCGTGTCTGCAGGCAGGAAGGGGAATCTGCCTGCCCCCCATTTTGAGAAGACCCCAGAATTGACAGTTGAGACAGTCTACTTGGGAAATGTGATGGAATCATGTTCTTTCCCAGATGAATTGTGGTGCTGGGCCCTTTCACTGCTGGCTAGATGGCAGGTGTGGGTAGGGATTGCTGTTTTCCCATTTTCTAAATGGGTTTTTCTTATTTTCTCTGTTAAATTTTGATTATTTTTATAAACTCAAGACTCTAGTTTGTTGTGAAATTTGTAGTGTGCAAAGATTTTCTCCTAGACTATACTTAGTTGTTCTATTATCTTAACATATGCCTTCACAAGGCAAAACTTGTTTACATTAATGAAACTCATTTTTTCTTTTTTGTACTTTTGTTATAAGTTCTAAAAACTATTTGCTTGACAATATATTCCAAAACTTTTCTCTGATATAGTTTTCTCAAATTTTATGATTTTTCATTTACTTCTGTGATTCACTTTTTTGTTTTTTTTTTTTGCTTTTTGGGTCACACCCAGCAATGCTCAGGGGTTACTCCTGGCTCTGCACTCAGGAATTACTCCTGGCGGTACTCGGGGACCATATGGGATGCCGGGATTGAACCCGGGCCGGCACAGGCTGGCCTCAAGGCAAACGCCCTAGTCGCTGGTCTATCGCTCCGCCCCAAGTGATTCACTTTGTGTTCATGTTAGTGTGAGTTATTTTACTTAGGTGAATGTTGTTACCTCATCACTGCTTTTTCACAAAGGCTGCTTTTACTCCATTGAATTGCTTTGGCACTCTTGCTAAAAACAAGTTTGGCATGTATGTGCTGGTCTTCCTCTCTTACCACAGTTTCGATACTATAACTATGTAATAAAACTTGAAATCAGAAATACTTGTTTATTACCCTGTATATATTTCCTTTTCAAAAAATTTTAGTACTAGTTTCTTACTATTTCCATATAAATTTTTGAAGAATAATCTGTAAGTGTACAAATAATTTATTCAATTTTAATGGAAATTCAATAAAATCTATAAATTTAGTGATTAAATATATTTAGTATATTGAGGTGTCAAATTAAAATGTTTATCTCTATACATTTATTTAAATATGAGTTATTCCTTTTCTAAATGGTGCAAAAATTATATATACTTTCCTAAATGTATATTTACATACATTAAAATAAATTATACATTATGTATATTAAAATAATATATATAATAGGAATTTAATATACAAAATATATATTTAAATACTTAGGTATTTTATTTTTTAAAGAAATTATTGTATAATATTTTTAAATTTAGTTTCAATATACTCATTTCTAATGCATAAAATTAAAAAATTTTCCTAAAATTTTATAAAGCAACTCACTGAATATAATTTTTATAAAATCTGGGGATTTATATAATTATGTGATCTTAAAGTAGAAGCAATTTTATTTACATCTAAGTTGTTCAAAACTCAGTTATAAAGGAAAGGTGACATCTTTGCATTCTTTAAGATCCTAGAGAAAATAATTTAGTGTTTCAATTTTAAGATGCTACTTACAAAATGATTCAATCCAGGGCACCCAAATAGGCAAAACCATTATTATTAGCATACTTCAGGGATTATATATACAATACAGTAGTGTATTGTATAGTGATGTATGAAAGCACAGTCACATTAGGCAATATCCATATCACCTACGGTGGACAGATCATACAAAGAACTTTTTAACAAAGAAATAATGGCATAAATAAAGAGGATGAGCAGATGGATAGATGTTTATAAAATTTATCAGCTCGAAGGAAATGAGTACAAATGTCTTTCAAATGCAAATGTAACTTTCCCAATTATAGAGCACATATTATGACAGAATCAGTCATATAAATACTGAAGACTAAATTATGTCCAGCATCTTACTGCAAATGTAAGAGATTAGAAAGTATCAGCAATAGAGAAATAGAAAAATCCATAAACAAGTGGAAATTCAACACTATGCTCTGAGTAACACTTGGGTTACTGAAGAAACCAACAGATAAATTTAAAATAAAATACAGTAAATGAGAATGAAGAAATAAAATAATAGAGCATATTGGATCCTAGAAAGTCAACAAGAAAAAATCCAAAAAAAAACCAGAGATAAAGAACCTGCCATAGAGGCAGGCTAAGGGAGAGGGGAGGGAATTGGGGACATTGTTGGTGGGAAATGGGCACTGATGGAGGGATGGGTGCTGGAACACTGTATGACAAAAATCCAAAAAAAAATCTTTGTAATTGTATATATCATGGTGGTATAATAAAATATAAAAATAAAAAATGCATAGGACCAGATGACAAAAGAAAATTTTCAGATAAAAAATTTAACTCAAATTAACCATATAGAATGGAAGTAATTTAACTTATTTAATAAATTTTTGACCTCACCAGTAGTGCTGATTAATAATACTGAATCAATTTTGCTTTCTTGGAATAAACCTAACTTGGTGTTAATGTATACATATACTTGTTTATTGCTTTCACTAATAACATTTTGAATGGATTTTTACTTATATATTTATATACTTGCAGTTTTCTTTATCTGTGCACTATTTGCCTATCTTTAGAATAAGAATTATGGCAGATTTATAGAATAAATTGGCTAATTTTCCTCTGATATTTTCTAGAAGATAGGTTTTCAACAACTGTACTAATTCACTGTATCACTGTCTTCCCGTTCATCATTGATTTGCTTGAGCGGGCCCCAGTAACATCTCCATATGTCCTGTCTCATGCTAGTAGAGCCCAAGGCATCTGCTTGCTCCAGGAACATAAAGAGCCTCAATCCATTCCGGAATGAGGTCTATAATTGTTACTGGTATTTGGCATATATATCAAATACAACACGGGTAGCTTGCCAGGCTCTGCCGTGTAGGTAGCATATTCTTGTAGCCATCTCTAAGTCCAGCATTTATTGATGAACCGCGCAGCCGCTTGCGGCCGCTGAGCTGGGCTGTGATAGGCTGGTCTGCTGGGTGGAGGTCTGACGAGAGAGAAGTCCGGATGTGGAAAATGGAGGCCCTCATGGAGTGGGGGGTAGTCTGGCTTGTTGCGAGGCTCTGCTGGGGTGGTGGGCCAGGGCTAGAACCCGACATCCCTCCCGGGTGCCTCGTGAGCGGCAGGTCACGGGGAGAGCCAGCAGCAGCTCTGCCCCATGTCTGCGAGTCTCTGGACTGGCATACCTGAGCTGGATTTAAGAAAGACTGCTGCAGGGTGGAACTCGATGAGCCGGGCGCTGATAGGCTGGTCTGCTGGGTGGAGGTCTGACGAGAGAGAAGTCCGGATGTGGATAATGGAGGCCCTCATGTACTAATTCTATGGACCATTTTTAAAAAAATAGTTATCATATTTTTTACTTCTAAAAATTTCATTTGGTTCATACATATATTAAGTTTATAAATCTTTCATTTCTATGTGCAGATCTTTTCCCTCGCTTCAAGAATTGCTATAATTGTTTATTGAAGCATTTTGGTGTTTAACTGCTCCAAAATCCTTATTTGATAATTCTAAAATATTTGTCATTTGAATGGTGAAAAAAATTAGAAGGATCGAAATGCCCTTAAAAATGATAATGCATAAACAAAATATATGTGTGCGACCATGCACACACATACACACACATACACACACAAATACTTTGTTTTAAACTGGAAGAAAAAATTTGATACATTACAACATGGATAAAATAAAGGTATACTAAATGAAATTAGTAACATTCTTTCAGCAACAAAAAAAATTGCACAATTATCTTTGAGAAGTTTTATAAAATGGTCAAATTCATATACAGAGAGAGTAGAATTATAAAATCAGATGTGTTTTCTAGGAACTGGTAGAAAAGGGACAAATTGTAGAGTTAGCTGATGAGTAATGAGTTTTAGTCTTGATGTCTAAACAATAATGTGGAAAAATTGATATGCCACAGTCTGTGTAGTTAAAATGTTAGTTAAAATGACAAATTTTGTATGTATATCTTAAAACAATAAAAAGTATAAAAATTCACATAAATCTAATCAAACTCAGACATTATTATTAGTAGTGTTGCTAACATCTAAATATATGAAATACCAAGACACAGAGGTAATGCATGTTTTATATAATATTATACAATTAACAAATATTGAGACTGATTTTTAAACCCTTGTCTTATGATCACAAATATAGTTCTCTCACCCAGACATGCAAAGTTTTTAATAAATCTACACCATGGCCCAGAGTAATGGGCCAAATTTATTATCTCTAAGGTCACTAACTAAGCAACTTATGAATAGGAGAGAAAATATTCAAATCTACACTCATGAATAAATAATGTGATTGTCAAGAACCTGCTAATTGGTAGAATCCATAATCCTCAAAGATGAATATTAATGATATTATGCATAGTATTTATTTCCCATTAAGTTGTAGTGAGTGTCCTCATTGTTGAGTTCTGCAATCTGGTTACCTCTTCCATCATTGCCAAAGAAAAAGAAATTTTTTTTCATCATTGCCAATAGAAAAATTCATTATGTATTTTTTAATTTAATTTAATTTTTTGCTTTTTGGGTCATACCCGGCAATGCTCAGGGGTTTCTTCTGGCTCTGCCCTCAGGAATTACTCCTGGCGGTGCTCGGGGACCATATGGGATGCCAGGGATCGAACCTGGGCTGGCATGGGCCAGCCGTGTGCAAGGCAAACGCCCTACCCACTGGACTATCGCTCCTGTCCCTCGTTACATATTTTTCTGCTTTTTAGATTTATCCACACTTTGATATACTGAATGGAGCTTGGTAAATGTATATAATTCATAATAATATGTAAATGTAATTTGGTAAATACATATTTCATATGGCATACATAATTGTTTGCCAGTGAAGAGGGAACGAGAAGGTACTAGAGAGATGAAGGAATAATGTTGGATTACATTTGATTTCAACATTTCTTCAAAATAACATTGACATTACTCTGATTTAAGAATGGTAAACTTAAACACTATTATATCCATATTATACCTGAACTAGCTCATCATAAGGTGCCCGGGAAGGAAGGCAAGTTCTAGCCCTGGCCCGCCATCCCAATAGAGCCTCCCAAGAAGCCAGAGAAACCTCCACACCATGAGGGTCGCCATTTTCAATATCTGGACTCCAGAGCTCATCAGAGCTCCACCTAAGAGAAGTGCTGGCGTGGATGTGGGGAAAAGGGGACACTCATCCATTGTTGGTGGGAATGCCGGCTGGTACAGCCTTTCTGGAAAACAATATGGACTTTCCTCCAAAGACTAGAAATTGAACTCCCATTTGACCCAGCCATACCACTCCTGGGAATCTACTCTGGGAAGCCAAAAATACGCAGTGGAAACACCATCCCTACTTTTATGTTCATAGCAGCATTATTCACAATAGCCAGAATCTGGAAGCAACCAGAGTGCCCGAAAATCGATGACTGGATAAAGAAGCTCTGGTACGTCTACACAATGGAATACTATGCAGCTGTTAGGAAAAATGAAGTTATAAAATTTGCCTATAAATGGATGGACATGGAGAAGATTATGTTGAGTGAAATTAGCCAGAAGGAGAGAGACAGATACAGAATGACTGCATTTATTTGCATGGCATAAATATATATGTACATATTATGATACCAATATCCAAGATCAAGTGAAACATATATCGGGAGGTCTTGTCAAAGGTGGAAATTATCACAAACGTGTGGGAGTCAGAGTTTAGGTAAGACAGAAAATGGAACAGGGTGCTAATAATAGTCGAGGGTACTAATGCCAACCTAGAACTGAGCATTAAATAGAGGCAAAAAGGATTCACATGACAACCTTTTAATATATGTTCTGTAATCCATAGTCTGGAAGGGAAGGAAAAGAGAAAGAGAGAGAAAGGCAAAGAAATAAAGAACCTGCCATGGAGCAGGGCTGGGGAAGGGGAGGGAACCGGGGACGTTGGTGGTGGGAGATGGGCACTGGTGGAGGGACGGGTGCTGAAACACTGTATGACCAAAACCCAAACATGAACTTTTTAATTGTACATCTTTTTATTTGTATGGAGATGGGCACTGGTGGAGGGACGGGTGCTGAAACACTGTATGACCAAAACCCAAACATGAACTTTTTAATTGTATATCTTTTTTATTTGTATATCTCACGGTGGTATAATAAAATACTTAAAAAAAAAAAAGAAAAGCCGATCTGTCTCTCTGTTGTGGTTCTTCAGTACATGCACAGGATGAGAGAATACTACTGAGAGTATACCACTTGCACAGCAGAGCCTGGCAAGCTACCCATGTCATATTTGATGTGCCATCAACCAGTAACAATTATAGACCTCATTCCCATGACCTGAAGGAATGGTTTGAGGCTCTTGGTGTTCCTGGGAGTGAGCAGATGCCCTTGGGCTACACTATCATGCAACAGGATTTACAGAGATGCTACTGGTGCCTGCTTGAGCAAATCGATGAACATCGGGAAGACAAGTGATACAAGTGATGATTCTTTTCATTTAAAATTTAAAGAAGAGGGGCTGGAGTGATAGCACAGTGGGTAGGGTGTTTGCCTTGCACACAGCAGGTCCGGGTATGATCTCTGGCATCCCATATGGTCCCAAAGAGAACCTCCAGGGGAAAATTCTGAGTGCAGTGTCAGGAATAACCCCTGATCATTGCTGATGCACCCAAAATGAAAACAAAAATAAAATAAAATAAAACTTAAAGAAGAAATGCCTATAAATGTTCATTTAAGAAGAAGACAATGAAGTGGTTTGCCTTCGATTATGGAGAAAATAGTTACAGATATTTTTAGGCCAATGGCAAATTTTGTTTCAAAACCAGAGTAAAAATATAGTAGGTGCACTCCTGAATAGGTCTCAAATTCCAATATTTGTTAAAAAACCTCAGGATTTATTTCTTTTTCTTTTTGGGCCTCATGCAACAATGCTCCTGGGTTACTCCTGGCTCAGCACTCAGGAATTATTCCTGGTAGTGCTGTAGGGTCATATGTGATGCCAGGGTTTGGACCTGGGTCAGCCACATGCAAAGCAGATGCCCTCCTCACTGTACTATTTATCAGACCCCAAACCTTAATGTTTGACAAACACTACAACCAAAGACAAAATTATTTTAATTTAAATAACTGTCCTTATGAGAGACTAAGTTTATATTATCTTCATCAAAATATCTATTAAAATTATTAATACTTTTACTTAAGTATGAACTTTTACTCTGGCATGCCTCAAACTAATAGGGTAAAACTGAAAAGAAAACCGATTCAAGTCAATTGAGAAATCTGGACATTATTTAGAGAGGCTATTAATGGAGACTCTAAAATTGATGATACTTATCAGCTTTAAATAATATACATAATCTCCTTAGTTGTCAACCTAAGTTATTTATGTCCAACAGGAATAGTTAGAACCTAAAGATAAAGAAGATCCAAGGATTAATCAGGACAAATCCTACATTTTATTAAAAATAAAAAATTTAATGTTGATACCTATAGTTATTATTAAGGCTAAGGAAATAATATTTTTCAAGTTCTAGTTACTAATAGACATACAACACAGAGCAATTCAGAACAATGAATGCCATAGTGACACAATACTGCAAGCAGCAAGATCAAAGAAAGAAATTTCATGCAAAAGAGAGTCCCTTAGATTTACAGAAGACTTATCAGACAAAACCCTCTGTCTGAGCCTGAAGACAGTGACGGGATACAGTGAAATAAAACTCAATGAAATGAAGGCCTCACCAAGAATACTTTTCCTGGCCAGACTCTCATTCAGATTTGAAAAACAATCTGAAGAAAACCTTTTGAAGAAAGGTTGACAAGAAAGAACATAAATTTAACTATAATGGTGCAAGACACATCTGTATAAAAATCTGATGGTACAAATAAAGCAGAGCAAGAAACATGTGAACAAATAAATAGCTAACAAATTTAGTAAGTCAGATCAATATTAGCAAAATTATAGTTGAATGAAAAAATACAGCCACTAGGCAGTAGGAGTGTGTCTTATTAGTCAGGTGACCAACAGTAAGGAGAAAGGTCCCTACTTAGGCTCAGGTGTCTGCATAAGTGCCTGGGAAAAAGGGGATATCTAAGTTTTTTAAGCATGAAAACTGGCAAAGAGACTGAAACTATGACCTCAGGTCCTGTGCCAACATTTGGCCCCACCCTCCTAGGTACATTTGCAGTGGTTGTCTGGCTTCCAGGGCAGTGACTAGTCATGTTGCCTCATGTTAATCTTCCCTTCCCATATTGTATTGGACACACATTTCAGTCTCTTATACTTCTTCTTGAGTTAGGTAGGTTACCCTACCTTTAGTAGGGTAACCTCAAATGGCCTCAAACACATTAGACCATACAACATACCCCCAAAATCACAAAAATATCAGCGAACACAAGAATTGGTACAATCACTATCTAAAAGTAACAGTAAGTTCAGGACTAATGACACACCCTCTGAATCTTGTGTGACTTGTGTTGGGCTTAAGGTGTTCACACAAGAACACCAAAGAGGAGGTAAAATACTTAAAGAAAAGAAGACCACCATTTGCTAAGCTTCCCCAGAGTCATAACTGGAAATGAGAGGATGATGCTATACTAGAAGGATCCACCTCTGGACTGCCACAGTATAGTGGGGGAAAAATGCAGATCCACACCACAAGGATTAGATAAAGGAAAGAGTCCTGAGACATCAACAAGGAATGCCCATGTATATAATCTCTCTGATAAAGAATTCAGAGATAAAATGGTGATGATGTTTAATGATCTTAAGGAAACAGTACAACAGATATCCAATAAACACAGGAGGATATGAAAGAAACAGTGGAATAGACAGTAAATAAAATACAGGAAGAAATGAGAGCAGATATAAAAAATACAAAGAGAAGTGTCATTAGTAAAATAGTAAATAAAATAAAAAACTCAATGAGTGCCCTCAATCGTAGAATGACTACAGCTGAAGACAGTCAGTGAGTTAGAAGATGAGTTGCAAAAAGCACTAAGGAAACAACAGAAGATGGAGAAAGACCTCAAAATTGCACAGCAGTGGGAAAGAGAACATTGGGATGAATTAAAGAGGAACAACATAAGAATCATTGGTCTACCAGGATTCCCTGTACCACAGGGAAGCAACCCCAGTGAGGTAGGAACAGTTAAAGACATCATTGTCAAAAAGTTTGCAAAGCTGGAGGATGCGAACATACAGATCCAAGATACATGGAAGGTAATACCTAATAAAACGACTCCAAAACATATTACAATCAGAACAATGAATGCCATAGTGACACAATACTGCAAGCAGCAAGATCAAAGAAAGAAATTTCGTGCAAAGGAGAGTCCCTTAGATTTACAGAAGACTTATCAGACAAAACCCTCTGAGCCTGAAGACAGTGACGGGATACAGTGAAATAAAACTCAATGAAATGAAGGCCTCACCAAGAATACTTTACCTGGCCAGACTCTCATTCAGATTTGAAAAACAATCTGAATGAGATTTATGAATAAACAATAGCTCAGGAATTTCATAGAATCAAAATAAACTTTAAAAGAAGTACTGAAGGGGTACTGTAAGACAAGACAAATGAAAACAGCACAACAAACTTACACAGAAAGATGGTACAAAAACCCATTTCAATAATCTCTCAATGCCAATGGTTTAAACACACCAGTTAAGAGACACAAAATGGCAAAATGTATTAAAAATCTGAATCTGATATTATGCTGCCTAAATGAAGCACATTTCAGCAATCAGAGCAAACACAGACTTAAAGTTAAAGATTGAAAAACAGCACTTCAAACAACTACTCCAAACGGACCAGCCTGTCCAAACTAGTATCTGACAACATAGATTTCAGGCTTAAAAGGGATGAAGGGACAGTGAGGGTCATCTTCTAATATCAAGGGATATGTATATCAGGAAGAATTATACTTTAAACCTATACACACCCAATGAAGGGCTTGGAAAATACTTAAGACAAATGCTACTTTGACTCCAAAGAACACATTGATAGTAATAGAACTGTACTTGGAGACTTCAACACAGCTTTGTCACTTCTTAATGGATTAACTAGACTAAAAGTTAGCAAGGATGTCGCTGCCCAGTTTTCCCTGCACCACTTGTTGAAGAGACTTTACTTGCTCCTTTTCGGATACTTTGCACCTCTGTCTAACACCATGCACAAAAATCAGATCAAAATGGATTAAAGATAGCAATATCAGACCTGAATCCATAAAGTACATTGAAGAAAATATAGGAAAATCCCTCCACGACATTGATACTAAAGGCATCTTCAAAGGTGAAACACCACTAACAAAGCATCCAGAAGAAAAGATAAACATATGGGACTATATGAAACGAAATAGCTTCTGTGTTTCAAAAGAAATGGTGACAAAGTACAAAGACAGTTCCTAGAGTGGGAAAGAATATTCACCCAATACCCATCTGATAAGGGGTTAATATCCAGGATATATCAGGCACTGGTAGAATTTTACAAGAAGAAAACAACCAACCCCATCAAAAAATGGGGAGTAGAAATGAACAGAAACTTCGTCAAGGAATAAATTCAAATGGCCAAAAGACATATGAAGAAATGCTTATCATTATTAATCATCAGAGAGACAGAGAGACGCAAATCAAAACAATGAGATATAATCTCACACCACAGACGAGCACATATCCAAAAGAACAAAAAAAAAGTGATGGAATGAATGTGGGGGAAAAGGGGACTCTCATCCATTGTTGGTGGGAATGTCGAGGAGGTACAGCCTTTTTGGAAAATAATATGGACATTCTTCCAAAGACTAGAAATTGAGCTCCCATTTGACCCAGCCATACCACTCCTGGGAATACACCCTGGGAATCAAAAAAAAAAAAAAACAGCAGAAAAACCATCTTCACTTTTATTTTCACAGCAGCACTATTCACAATAGCCAGAATCTGGAAACTGATGACTGGATAAAGAAACTTTGGCACATCTACACAATGGAATATTATTCAGCTGTTAGGAAAAATGAAGTTATTAAATTGGCCTATAAATGGATGGACATGGAGAGGATCATGTTGAGTGAAATTAGCAAGAAGGAAAAAGATAGATATAGAATCACTTGATTACTTGACATCCTGTTATTCATCGATTTGCCGAGTGGGCACCATAAAATATGCCAAAACCAGATATAGAATAATTGCATTTATTTGCATGACATATATATTATACACACACACATATTATGATACCAATATCCAAGGTCAGGTGAAACACGAATTAGGAATCTTGTCAAAGGTAGAAATTATCACAAATGTGTGGGAGTCAGACGTTAGGTAAGACAGAAAATGCAACAGTGTGCTAATAATTGCAGAATATGCTAATACCAACCTAGAACTGAGCATTAAATACAGGCGAAAAGATACACATGACAACCTCTAAATATATGTATTGTAATCCACAATGTGTGGATTACAGTACATACATTGTATGTATTGTACACCCCCACACTATGAGGGTTACCATTTTCCATATCCAGACTCCCCACTCTTCAGAGCTCCACCCAGCAGAAGAGCTGATTGCAAGCCCGGCTCACTAGGCTGCTTTGCATACGTAAGGTTCATCAATAAATGCTCAAATCAGAGGTGACTACAAGTGTATTCCACCCTCACGGCAGAACCTGGCAAGCTACCCATGTCGTATATGATATGCTAAATACCAGTAACAATTATATACCTCATTCCCATGGACTGATGGAGTGGTTTGAGGCTCTTTATGTTCCTGAAGCTAGCAGATGCCCTTGGGCTACACTAGTATGTGACAGGATGTATGGAGATGTTACTGGTGCCCACTCGAGCATATTGATGATCAACAGGAAGACAAGTGATAGTAATGCTTATAAGTAACAATTATATACAATTTATACAATTCATTTATATCTCTCATTTTTTGGAAAATTTTGTGAGAGCCTGGGTTTATGTTCAATCTAAAATAATAATTCTTAGATAAATTGAGATTATAACTAGGAAATTTATATATGAATAGAAATTATGAAGGCAGAGAAGGCAAAGAAGCCCATTCTTACATGACCTAAGTAGGTGTGGGTTGAGATTTTAAATTTCAGATTTCTAGCTATGAAATCTATCTCTCCAGGGTGATTGTTTTGAAAATAGCTGTGAATAGGAGGGCATTTTCAGTCTTAGAAAATCCTCAGAGACTCAAAAAATATATTTATTTATGAAAAAAACTTTCCATTATTAATTTAAAAAATGAAAATATCTGGAAGCCTATTTCTTTGAGTGACTTGACTTTCTCTGGCTTCCTATGAAGTGCTGAATTAGTTTTGCTTCAAAAACTATTCTCACATATTACAGCTTGACTTTTAATGTTTCAACAGTTAACATAAGCCACTGAAGTTGTGGGTATTTATCCAGATCTAGTATATGAATATTTGGAGGCTTGCTTACAAGTCTTTTCCACTGAAATCTTTTATGGGCACCGATTTGGGCTGAACACACAACTACAAATTGGCTCCTGGGACAGAGATGCCAGGCTGAGGCTGATAAAAGATTTACTGCAGTGTTTAGAATCACTGAGCTTTGTTATGGAATTATTATAGCCTTTCCCACTGGGATGCAATGATTTATAACCTACCAATAGACAAGAGTGTTTAACTCTGTTCCCATTAATTGATTGAACAATTTACTTTCTGCTTTGTGCTCACACCTGCTCTTGATCAAAGCTGGTTCGTATTCTGCTCTTGGCTATAGAATCATGCTCTATTAATGGTTTTATAGGTTCCACTGTGCCTATAACACAGCATAGTTTATGATGTTTAATAAAATGACATGTCTAAATACTCTCTTGGTTTTGAGGGTTTTTTTTATCAAATTAACATCACAATGTGTGTTTTTTTGTATTTTGGAGTTAAAATGTCTGCAGAAGTCTGCCATACTGTACTCTAAACATTCTAATTTTATTCTTTCAATATAAGAGACCTGGGAAGAAAGTACTTACTAATAATTATTGTTATTTGCTATTTATATTTGTCTCTTAGGGGCCTTCAATAGGAATCTCTTGGGAAGAAAGACATAGATGAATGTAGACAATTTTAGGCACAGTCTATATATTCTTCTCCTTGACGTCAGATATTTTTAGAAGAGAAGAAAGAGATGACTTTCCCTGAAGAGTGAACTGGGAAAGGAGGAGACTTTTGTCCTGAGATAAAAAGGTTAAGAAAATCTATAAAAATATACAACAGCATGCCCCATGGTATTTAAGTTATCTTTGTCTGTTTCTCTAAGGGAAATCTTTTAGAATATCTTCTCTTAGGGATATTATTATAGTCAGAGAGAAAGCATGAATCTACACTTATCTCCAATTACTGAATTTATTTTTGATCATTATTTTTATCTACTAAAATCAAACATTTAATGAAATCTCTTTTTATACCTTGTACCATACGAAGAATTATCAGCACGAGTTCCAGAGTCCAGTTACTTGTAAAATATTACAACTCAACAAATCTGAGCTATGTTAAGGATGAATTACAAACCTTGAGATTAGACCAGATTCAATAAAATACAGTCAAGAAAATAGAGACAGAATTCTCCAGGGTTTGGGCCTCAAAAGTGTTTTCAACATATGATTCATTTGATAAAGACAACAGAAACAACAATAAAAATTTGGACCACATCAAATTTAAAAGTTTCTCATGGAAAAAGAAATACAAACTAGAATTATATGATAACCTATGGAATTGGAAACATATGTATGTACATTTTATATCAGATATAAATTAATATATAAGATATACAGAGCACACACAAAGATGAATATTGATAAATTAAATAACTCAATAAAATTGGGAGAGGAAATGAAAAGACATCCAAAGAAGACAGATAATAACCAGTAGGTAAAAGAGAAAATCTTCGGCCTCACCCATTTTCAGAGAAATCCAAATTAAGGTGACAGTGAGATCTCACCTCAAACTATTAAGAGTGGTATATATCAAAAGTCTAGAAAAAATACATGCTGGTGTGTCGGGAGCGCCGCCAGGGTCCCCGACAGTGTCGGGAAATGAGTTCCCTTCTACCTACGAAGCCGGCGGGGAATGGATGAAGACTCAGGAATCCGATGCAGTTTTAAAAGGGCTTTACTATCACAGGATCCAATATACAATGCAAGAGCAGGGAAAACCTCTGAACTCTGGGTTCCCAGCTAGGCCCTAGCCAGGTGTAGGCCAAGATGGCTGCCACCACGTGTTGAGGCCCAACAGAGAATGAAGAGGACGGAGAAGCAAAACACCAAGGGAAGCCAAAATGGCAAAAGGGGAAAAAAGAGAGCTTCTTTCTTCTTGCAGCTTATTTTATAGCTAGAAATCTGCCCAAACTCCCCAGCCCAGCCCATTCTAATGCCAGTTCAATATTTCTCCAAGCCTTCACAAGAGTCTCGTCTACTTCATGGTAGTTTTGTGTTTTAGTTGCCTTTGAGTTATCAGGGAGCCATGCTTGCTTGCATGGAGGCAAACAGCATTTCTCTCTGGTCTAATTACTTTGAGATTCAACGTGGCCAGGCAAATATGCTGGCAAGATCTAGCTAGTCCCACAATTCTTGTGGTAGCATGAGAAAATATTTATACCAGCCAGTATAGAATACATGGTCAGATAAGACTGCCACATTCAAACTATCCCCTATCTATGAAGTTACCTGCAGGAGGCAATCCAGGGCAGATGCAGAGGCCTAGGCTTTTAGGTGTCCTGCAACACTGGTGCAATGTGATAAAAACAATGATCTTTTATCCACAAACAAAAGGCATATGGTGCAGTTCTTACAGAAAACAATATGGTGTTTCTCCATAAACTAAGAATGAATCTCTTGTATGACTCAGTTATCCCACTGCTTAGTATCTACACCCAAGACATAACAATCATCCAAAAATATATGTGCACATATATGTTTGTTGCAACACTTAATACAACAGCTCAGAAATGGAAACAACTCAAATATCCAGCAATAGGAAAGTAGATAATGAAATCATGGTATACGTAAATGATGGAGTATTATGCAACCACAATGAATGATGAATTAATACAATTTTCTACAACTTGGATGAAACTTGAGGACTTTATTTTATTACAAGTCAGAAGAAGAAATACTGAAGTTCTCACTAATCTGTGATGTGTAGGATAGCATGTATGGGAATGGAAGCTATCAAAGTTGAGGTAAACAGTGACTCTAGATTATATAAAAAAAAATCCAAGGAAGTTTAAGAAAGGAGGGAGAAGCAAGAAAAGGAGGTCTAAAAGTAGCACAGGGGCCAACGTGGGTGATTGGAGCTTGTTTGTGGCGTAAAGGTGAAATATCTGAATATCTCTAAACCCCTAGACCCAATGCTAATGAAATCATAGGACTCAAATTACAATAATTAAATTTAAAAACATACCTAAAAGGGGTCAGTTTGGGGTGTCAGGGGAAACTTTTGGTAATAAGTGGAGTAATGGAATCACAGGGTAGTAGATTTGGAGATAGGAATATTGTATGCTTTAAGCAATAATTGTAAATAACCCTGAAAATAAAATGACTTCCTTTTTGTTTGTTTCACTTAGAGACACACTTGGCAGTGTGGACTTAACTTTTGTCTCTATACTCAAGGATCACTCCTGCTAGGTTAAGGGGGAGCGTTAATGATGTTGTGGTCCAAACCCTGGTTGGTTGCAAGGCAAGTGCCTTACCTTTTGTAATATCTCCCTGGCCACAATAAAATTATTTTTGAAACTTTGAAAATAAAAGCCCTGGGGCTAAAGGGATAGTATAGTAGATTATTGCCTTGCACACAGTTTACATGGTTCAGATCCTTAGTACCACATATGACACCTTGAGCCTCACCAGGAGTGTTCCCTGAGCAGAGAGCCAGGAAGAAGTCCTGAGCACAGTCAGCTGTGGGCCAAAAATCCCCCTATACCCTGAATAAAAACATGAGCTTGCAAGAAAATGTAAGAATGGTCTTTATCAGTAGATAGTAAAACTGTACAAAATAGGCACATTAGCTAAAATTAGGTTACTCTACAAAGGAATGCCTAATTTTTAATTTCAGGAGTATTATATTAACTTTGGTGGTGCTTAGGTGAGGTAATTATGCACTAAAGTCATAATTGCAAACATGAATGTGAAATTGTGATCAAAACCAAAACAACAATTTTTTAAATGAGATTGCAAATAAGATGGGGTGGAGGGTTGGTGGTGGGAAGAAACCGTGGGACATTGTGGAGAAACTCTGACACTGATGGGGATTGTGGAGTTGGAATAATGCTTGCCTGACACTATTAACAGTTTTGTAAATTGTGGTGACTATACACAAATTGAAAAACTAATTTAGAAAAAGAAAAGAGTATAATGTGAAATAAAATAAATCAAGAGTAAAGAGTAGTTAATTTCAAGTGCTTACCGTCACCTTGGAATGATCTCCAAATGACTGACTATGTATCTTCAACTTCAATGCCACTTCATCAAAGTAGTTACTTTTCTCTTAAAGTTAGCATCATTTTTGTTTAGGGAATTTACTCATAGAAATAGTACATTTGGGAAAATGGGGTAAAATTTGTTTTTCTGAGGCCAGGGTGATAGATCAAAGGACATATTTTGTATGCTGGAAGCAGCCATTGAGAACCTCACTGTGTGGCCAAAAAAAAGTTGTTCTTCCAAACTCTTTACTTACATCATCACAAAATAATTTTTATATATCAAATGAGTTGAACAAGATATTTTACTACCATCTACTGGAAATTTCTTGCAATAAATATGCAAATCTGCAAGCTCCTTAATATAAATGGCACCTCCTAGGGTAGTGTTAGGCAAAACATGCATAACTATTCATAGCATTCCCTCAGTTCTTTAGCCTTCATAACAGCATCCAATTTGTCTCACTCACGGCATGTATTGCAAGCTAAAATTATTTCTTGTTTATTTATATATTTCCCAGGGATTAGTTTAGAAACTCCACGAGGGTTGGGATCTATACCTACATTACTCACTGCTATTTTATCAATATATAAAATTGATTATTTTATGGTAGGTACATAAGATATTTATTACATCAGTGAATAAACAAGTAAAAATTTATATATATTTTAACATCAGTTCATACAGCTAAATAAAATAGTCAGAATAGAATGACTTAAGGCCTAAATGATGATAAATGTACACAATGTGCAGTCATAATTTTGTAGGAAATTTTAATTATTTAAAACAGGTCTGATCTGAAGTTATAATCCAATGTTAACAATTACAACTGAATTCTCTCATTTTTTAGGATTAGAGCAGGATTTTTTGAAAATTAGCTTTGATGAAAGTATGGTTCTGAGGGTCACATATGCTTTGAACTTAACTTTTGCCTAGGCCCTCTCATATGTTGAAAAATGAATTTATGTATTTATTAAATAGGATATTTGAACCAGAAGCCTAACAGTGTATCGGATTAAGTAGCAAGATAGTCTTCACTTCTTACCCTGAGTTGAGAATCCTTTTCAAGATCCCTAAAATCCTTGAGGGCATACAAAAAATCTATGAGTATAGTTCCTTATTGTGATTCATTTTTGCCTCTATTAAATAGAAAGTGTGCTGCATGCATTTCTTTATCTTGTTATGAATTTGGTAGATATATGTGATGACATGCTGGTGCATGCTAAGCAATCTTGAATTCTTTGGCTAATTTAACTAACAGTAATTTCCAGAGTCACGATCTGCCGATTATGTCAAATATGAGTATTGGCCTCCTACTCCTTGTGACATTAATGAAATAATCAACTCATGCTTGTGTGAGTAAAAGATGGTTGTAAATTTGTAATCTGAAACCTCAAGAGTTGCATTAGTCAGGATCTATTTATCAAAAAGAATTTAGAAAATTTAAAACAGAAAGGCTTAAATGCAGGAAATTGATTAAACAAAATCAAAGAACCAAGAAGCTAAAAATTGACAATAAGACCATTATGAAGAAAGTCAGAGGATTAAAGGTAGGTGGCAGTATTACTAAAGTCCAGCATTCAGCAGAGTCCTACAGAAGCTACAACAAATGTGTTGGATATGCAAACCCCTTTCATTTTTTATAAGCATAATTTTCATCAGTTTTATTAAGATATAGTGAACATATATTATTTTGAATATTTAACATATAAAATGTGATGCTTTTATGTAATTACCTTGTCACTTGTTTTGCCATTGCTCATTGATTTGCTCTAGTGGGCACCAGTAAAGCCTCCATTTATTGGGAATGAGGTTCATTATTGTTACTGTTTTTGGCATATCAAATACACCACAGGTAGCTTGCCAGGTTCTGCCGTACCATCCAGGGCCCACAGGGCAGAGCCCTGTGTGTAGACAAGGCTGTCTCCTGTATGCCACCTGTTGTTGCAGCCAGGAACCACAGCCACACCTGCAACACCTCAAGGGACAGGATGTAATTACCTAACATGAAATAATTACCACAATCTAGTCAATAAATACTTTCATTACCAGGGCTAGAGAGATGATACAGTGGGTAAGGTGCTTGCTTTGCACTCTGCTGACCCAAGTCCAATCCCGGCACCCCTTACAGTCCCCTGAGCCCATGAGAAGTGGATTCCGAGTTCAGATCCAGAAATTAAACTATGAGCATAGCTTATTGTGGCAAGACTAAAAAAAAAAGAAAAGAAAAATAAAATCTTTTCATGACCTTCTCGGTGTGTATGGAATGACTATTAAAGATGTATTCTTGAGCACATTTAAACTATATGAATTGCGAAAAATTGGTCCTACATATCTGCAATTTACACATATGAAAATTTAACCACTTTTGGCTAAAAGATGCCTACTCTGTAGTTATGATGACTGTGTCGCTACTTTACATGTACATTTTGTTGTCAGTAATTCCTAAACAATACAGTACTATTTCTATACAGTGTTTACAGTGTTTATTAGATGCCATGAATATATAGAAGTGATTTAAATGATATATGAACATGTGAATAAATGTATTTAAAAACTTTTTTTACAAGGAACTTGAAATCCTTGGATTTTGGTTTCCAAGAAAACTCAGGGACCAATCCCTGGCAGATACTGAGGAGCAACTCTACCACTCTCTATATTTACATACTGTATATTAGATTCTGAGACTCACAGACATGGGGTAGAGCTGCTACTGGCTCTCCCTGTGCCCAGACGCTCATGAGGCACCCGGGAGGGGATGGCAGGTTCTAGCCCTGGCCTGCCACCCAGAAGAGCCTCACAGCAAGCCAGACGACCCCCCACTCCCAGGGCCGCCATTTTCCACATCCGGACTTCCCTCTCATCAGAACTCCACCCAGCAGACCAGCCTATCATAGCCGGGCTCGCGGGAGCCGCTTCATCAATAAATGCTGGATTTAGAGACGACTACAAGAGTATGCTACCCGGATGGCAGAGCCTGGCAAGCTACCCGTGTCGTATTTGATATGCCAAATCACAATCACGATCCACGATCTTCCTGTTGATCATCTATTTGCTAGAGCAGGCACCAGTAATATCTCCATATGTCCTGTCTCATGCCAGTAGAGCCAGGGGCATCGGTTTGCTACAGGAACATAAAGAGCCTCAAACCATTATATTAGGTCATGGGAATTACCTAATCTAATTGTTACTGGAATTTGGCATATCAAATACAACACGAGAAGCTTGCCAGGCTTGCCAAGTGGGAGGCAAACTCTTTTAAACACCTCCAAATAAAGCATTTATTGATGAGCAGCACGGCCGCAAGCAGCCGGCGCAAGCCGGGCTGTTATAGGCTGGTCTGCTGGGTGGAGTTCTGACGAGAGGGAAGTCCAAATGTGGAAAATGGCGGCACCCATGGAGTGAGGGGGTGGTCTGGCTTGTTGTGAGGCTCTGCCGAGGTGGTGGGCCAGGGCTAGAACCCGCCATGCCTCCCGACTGCCTCATGAACGGCTGTGCACAGGGAGAGCAAGGGAACAGCTCTGCCCCATGTCTGAGAGTCTCTGGACCAGCATACCTGGGTCGGATTGAGGAAAAAGCTGTTGCAGGGTGGGTGTCAATGATCCGGGCTGTGATGGGCTGGTCTGCTGGGTGGAGTTCTGACGATCCGACTCAATCCAACCCAGGTATGCCAAATACCAGTAACAATTAAAGACCTAATTCCCATGACCTGATGGAATGGTTTGAGGCTCTTCATGTTCCTGGAGCAAGCAGGTGCCCTTGGGCTCTACTTGCATGAGACAGGACATATGGAGATGTTACTGGTGCCCGCTCGAGCAAATCGATGATGAATGGGAAGACAGTGATACAGTGATATTAGATCCCTAAACCAACCCTCTTAAAGCTGGAAGTTGATTTTTTGTGGGTGATAAACTTGGGTTTATCACTGGCACCACATATGGTGTCCCAAGTACAGATCAGAATGATCCTTGAGCACAGGCCAAGCATAATCTCCGAAGGCATAATTTCCTACAGGACATGCTACCCTCCAAAATAACAACATAAACTCCCTCAAAAGAATCCTGAAATTTTCATCCTTTTGCCATATCTCCTATCTTTCATGCTATTGGAAACTGCAATTCTACTCTATTTCTATAATTACAACTTTCCAAGATTTTCATATAAATTAGATTATTCAGCATTTTTCTTTTGATGCCTTACTTTTACTGAATATTATGTCATCAAATTCCATGTATATTTCCATGATGACAAGCTCCTTCTTTCTAATGCCCAAATAATACTCAATTGTATGTAAATACATTTGCATTATAATTGATGCAATTGTATAATATTTGCATCATTTACAATCACGTATATACACATGTAATTATGTGTGTACATTATATGTAAAGTACACAGTAATATGCAGCTGTATATTATATAATCTAAATGTGTGCTTTATTGAGTTATAGATAAGTATAAAAGACTCTCCTGACTTAATTGATTGCAGGATATGCTCCAATTCTATTTGTATTATAGCAGAAAGCATTAATCTTTCTTTAAAATTAAAAAAACGTTCTGCATATATAGTGCACATCTTTTTATCCAGTCTATGGTTGATAATCTGAGTTATTTACACATCTAAGTCAGGTGGGAATATATCTTTTCTAAGTAGTGTTTTTTCAGTTATTTAGACATACAGGTAAGAGTGGCACCCTGAATCATATGGTAGTTCCTTTTTTTTAATGTTTATTGAACTTCGCCATACTGCTTTCCACAGAAGCCGAACCAGTTTATATTCTTATGAAGTGTAAATGTGTTTCCTTTTGCCAAGATCCTTGCCAATGTTTGCTATTTTTTGGCCTTTGTTAGAGGTCATTGTCACTGATGCAATATGTATATTTCTTTATAAATAAAAAGAATATTTCTTTATACATAAACAAATATACAAATGTATATTCTTTATTTATTCACTATTCATATTTCCATATTTTCACATATAGTTCCCATATCTTGACTATTCAGAATAATGCCAGATGAATATAGAGGTTCAGGCTTTTGTGAGACTCTAATTTCACTTCCGTTGTGTAACTGCCCAGCTGTGAAATTTTTGGATTTTACTGTCATCCTACGTTTTCCCCCTTGAACCTCTATATTGTTAATCTCCACAGTGTGACCAGATGCTTGTTATCTCTTGACTATTTGGTGACAATCATTCTGACAAGTGTAAGTGTTAGCTCACAGTTTTGACTGGAATTTATTTGAGCATCAGTAATGTCATCATCTCTTTATGTAAATGTTTGCTATTTTTATAAATTCTTTGGAATTCAGGTTCATTTTCCAATTTACAACTGGATACTTTTACTATTTAGTTTCTTGAATATTTTCATGCAAAGCCTTGTAAATAGAAAATACAGGAAGTATTTTCTCTAATTTGTAGTCTAATGTTTCCTTTTGCTTATGATTATCTTTGCATTGCAGAGCTTTCCAGATCCATGAGTTGTAGTCTCATATTTTCTTACTTCGTTGCTTCTGCTCTTAGTGATATATCTAAAAAATAGTTGCCAAGATCAGTATCCAAGATTTTTTCTTTCTGTTTCCTTCTGGAAGCTTTGCAGTTTCAGGTATTATATTTATTTATAATCTATTTGAGTTAGCTTCTGTGAGCACTGCTATTACTAACTGCATTCTACCTTGTGAAAAGTATAAAATGTCTTAGTTTTCCAAAACAATTATAGTCCTTCTGGAATAAAGTTCATAGAAGGCTGAACAGGAATTGTTGTATATTTGTTTTATTGTTTTGGGGTCATAACAGGAGGTACTCAGGACCTTATCCTGTTTCTTCTCTCAATGGTTATTCCTGGTGGTACTTAAAGGACAGCATGGGGTACCTGAAATCAAACTCAGGTTACTCTGTGTAAGCACTATATCCTATCAATTATCTGTGATTCTATGGAATTTCTTGTTTAAAACACAGATGAGGACTGAAAAAAAACACATATGAGGACTGAAAGAGATGCAAAGAGCTCATGATCTGCATATGGAGGGCTCTGGTTAAGTTTCTGGAACTGTGTGATAACCTGAACAGATGAACAGAACAAGGATTAGATCTCTATCACCACTGAGTGACCCTTCACACAAACACACACAAAAAGAAGAGGAAAAAGAAAGAAGAAGAAGAAGTAGAAGTAGAAGAAGAAGAAGAAGAAGAAGAAGAAGAAGAAGAAGAAGAAGAAGAAGAAGAAGAAGAAGAAGAAGAAGAAGAAGAAGAAGGAGGAGGAGGAGGAGAAGGAGAAGGAGAAGAAGATGAAGAAGAATAAAAGAAGAAGATGAAGAAGATGAAGATGAAGGAAAAGGAAAGAGGAAAAGGAAAAAGGAAAGAAAAGAAATAGACTAAATAAACTGTGCTAGAAATTCTTCAAAACGATTAGGTTGGTTCCAGAAATCTATAGTTTTAATATACTTTCTAGACCAATTAACTGCAACCCAGCCTACACAAAGCCATTTAGAAACCACTGAACTATATGTGAAATGATTAAAATATACTGGTCTGAGTCACTGTTTTCATGACAGAATGCAGGAATTTTCATGGATATAAATAATGAGATCAATTCCTTGTCCCCATTATTAACAGGCATAGAAACAGAAGTCTCTGTAAGAAGTTTAACGCCACTTCCCATAATCACAGCACTACCAAGAAAGTAGAGATGATATAAATTGAGAATTCTGGTATATTGGTGGCAATTGTCAGAATCCTTAGGTTTTGATAAAAAAATTTCTGGAGGCTTAACTGCTATCTTTAAGATTACAAAGAAAATCTCAGAACTCTGGATAATTAGTTAATTAGAATGATGAAATAAAAAACAATAATCTAAGCAGAGCAAATTATATGCAACAGGTCTAAAAAAGATCATGCAAAAGTGAGATCCCCTGGAACCAAATCTTTACTTGTAACTGACAAGTATTGTTATAGCTATTGTTTTAAGGGAAAAAAAAGCAAAGATTTAATGTTAAAGCCAAATGTATCTTTATGTTGCTTTTATTGCTTATTTCTCTATCTTAGTATAGAATATAAAATTGTCTACTTAAAGTGTCATTATCAAAATATTGATTTGTTTTCAATAAATAAAATTTTATTTTCTACTTTTAAAGTACTTTAAATTACTATTTTTAAAGTACACTTTTACTTTTTATACTAAGTACCTAGTTTGTATCCAACTATGAAAGAAAGAAAGTCAAAGCAATCTTTACCAATTTCTTTCTAAATGAAGGCTTATCTGTGTGCCACACATTAAGTGACACTCTGGATGCATAGTTATTAACTCAAAGCATTCAAGATAGAACAAGCATAATTAATATAATTTGGTAAGAGTGGCTCTATATATGATACTAAATGTGTAAAGAAAGTGTTTGATTCTGTTTGTTGGAAGAAGTAGGCTAAATAAGTTTTGTCAGAGATGCACGATTGAAAGCACTTTTTAATTTACGTTTTCCACGATTCGCTTTGGGGTTGAATGCTACTTCTAGTGATTTTGGGTCTAGTAGTGTTCATGTCTGAAGCCGTCAAGGGAGAACCATACCATACCCTGTGGTCCTCTGAGGGCCAATGGTGCTCTAAGATACCAATGATAGAACTTGGACACCACACATACTAAACATGTGTTCAACCACTTAAGCCATATCCTTGGTTGAAAAAAGTTAAGGCATTTTAAACATTAAGTCTGAGAAACATCTATGAAAGTGCTTAATAATACAGAAGCCCACTTATAGTAGAAAATCACCCATACAGTGAGCTTTAAAGTAATTTGATAGTCACTTTGGCTAAAACATCAAGAATTAGTTTTGGTAAAGATGAGATATTTAGTAAGTAGTTTGGCTTCAATAGATACATTAAACAATATTAATAAGTTAATATTTTATTCTAAAGATGAATTATAGCAATTACAATATTTCAACAAAAATTAATATAAATAATTATATATGAAAACACTCATTTTAATAGTATGTAATATGGTTTAGGGGAAGAGAAATTCTAAGAGTAGATTAATAATCACAATTATTTTGCAATTATGAAATTCTGAGTAGATAAAGAAGATAGATTCTAGAGGCATAGTGAAGATAAATTTTATCCCTGATTTACTAAAATTCAGAAATGTGAGGTTTATTTCAGAATGCTATATTCTGACTTCATTATGATTTTGAAGAAATAATCAAAACAGAAAATACTTGAGAAGAAATAGGTTGAAGAGATCAGTTTAGAGAAAAACTTGAGCAACAAGATTTATACTGAATATCTATGAAGATGTAAAGTATGAAAAAATACATCAGTTTTAAGTATGGAATATATTCAGTTACTAAAAGGGACACTGGAGTCTGCATAAGTGCCATAGTTAATACATAAAAATAACAGGTAGGAGTCCTAAATTAATAAATATGAATAAAACAAAAAATATGAGACCTAAGGATAGAGTCTGAGAAATATCAATTTTTGTAATAAACAGGAAAAAACTATAGTAATTTCTAAAACATGATGCAAAGGAAGAGATGCTAAATTAAGTAAACACTAAATGAGGAAATCAATAGGAACGAATAATGCTAAAGTATTAACTACAGTAAATAAGACTTAGTAGTTTGGAAATAAGTCACAGACTGTGATTTATCTCTCAAAAAACTGTTCTCCCGTTCTAATATATATTGCAGCAAAAGGTAGGCAGGGGTGTGGAAGCAGCACCCTGTCTAGCAACAGATAAATGAATAAAGAAGTTGCGGTATACATGTACTATTGAATGCAACTCATCTGTAAGAAAAGATGAGATATTGAAGTTTGTTGCAACTTATGATTTGTAGTGTATCGTGATAAACAAAGTAAGTCAGAGGAAAGGGAAAAATATCAAATGACCTCATTGAATTATGGTATGTACAGAAACAAGAAAAGGGAGTAGAGATTTACAAATGCTAATAAGCCTTCAGCCCTGGATTATGAAATGAATCCTATTATAACTATATACAGGAATGGTGTGTGTTATGAAGTGTAGTAAAATTAATATAAAATAATTGGTGGGAGGCATTAGGCACTTTGCTATTGGTTTGACATGCTTTTGTCATGATCATAAAGATCAACACTATTATAAACATGTTATTCTGAAACATTAGATTTTAATGGCTCTCTTGCTGCTATTATGGGAAAATTTCTATGTTTATGTCAAGGAAGTATAAAAACAATTATAAAAGTTCCCCATTTTTCTCTAAAAGTAGCTTCTGAGGATCCTTTTGCTCTTTATTTGGCTTTACCCTTTGCCTTTATTTGAAATAGTATATAGTATTTCTAAAGTTTGACAGAACCACGAACCTACAGAACTTATTTCTGACAAGACCAGAAACCTACAGAACCTATTTCCACGAAGATCTAAGAGAAGCTGTCTTCTCTTCCATATAATGAAGATTTTTTTCTTGAATACAAGGTTCTGAGCTAGAGAGATAATATAGCAAATAGGGTGCTTGTAAATTTATTATATGATGAGGAACATGCTAAATTGCATTTGCCGGCGAGGGAGGTGGATATGAAGAGGCGGAGTTGATATTTTCCAGGTCTCATAAATATTCGTCTCCTAAATGAATTTCTCCTGTTTAGAGAAAGGGGAATACATGGATTATTTCTATACTTTTATAATAAGTAGAGGAGAAAGTCCCTCCTGAAATTAAGTAGTATTCTTACCAATGGCCACTTATCCCCTAAGTAAAACAGAGGCTTTCATAAGATTATTTTGTTAGGTAGTATCCTGGCTACAAATATCCACTAGTCTTCTATTTTTCCAATCATTGTAATTACTCCAGTAACGACTTGTGGAATAATTTCCAGCAATCTAAAGACTGATCCAAAAATGGATCAGTCTTTATATCTGATAGATCATAGTGGTTTTTCTAACGTGACAGAAATTGCTTTGTAAAAAAGTAACTTGTCTTTGCACATGGCCCACCTCAGTTCACTCCCTGGACCACAGTATTCCCGCCAGCACCATCAAGCCTGACCCATATCTGCTGCCAACCTCGAAGGCAGGCTGTGTACTTTTATAGATTCTGAGGTCTTGAGTAAAGCATGACTATTTCAAGTGTCTTGAAACATAGGCCGTTTCTTCTCTGTTTGGGTCACACCTGATGATGCTCAGAAGTTAATCCTTGCTCTGTTCAGGAATTACTCTTGGCTGTGCTCCAGGTGGGGGGATGACACTCCATATGGGATATTGGAGATTGAACCCAGGGTGGCCGCGTGCGAGGCAAAATGGCCTACCAGCTCTACTATCACTCTGGCTCAAATATGCAGTGTTTAATGGGAAAAAGGAGAAATGAAAATCTTTTTTTTTTAGTGAATGAATGAAGTATAAATGGAATAATTCAATTAGAAAAACAGTATTTTCTTACTCATTGCAACAGTTGACTCAATTTAAGATTATTACTAAATGAATACTGAAACCATTGGGTGAAATATTGTTGGGGAACAGGATATTCATATGATCTTGCCATGTTACCTCACAATTTTTTTATTTAGTGTAATTGATAGAATGAGGGATACCGGGTTCTAGCCCTGGCCCATCACCCCAGCAGAGCCTCCAACAAGCCAGACGAACCCACACTCCACGAGGGCCTCCATTTTCCACATCCGGACTTCCCCCTTGGCAGAACTTCACCCAGCAGACCAGCCTATCACAGCCCTGCTCGCACGGCCGCGTGGTTCATCAATATATGCTGGATTTAGAGATGACTACAAGAGTATGCTACCCGCATGGCAGAGCCTGGCAAGCTACCCATGTCGTATTTGATATGCCAAATACCAGTAACAGTTATAGACCTCATTCCCATGACCTGATGGAATGGTTTGAGGCTCTTTATGTTCTGAAGCAAGCAGGTGCCCTTGGGCTCTACTTGCATGGGACAGGACATATGGAGATGTTACTGGTGCCCGCTGGAGCAAATCGATGATGAACGGGAAGACAGTGATTGTTCTCTGCTTCCTGATAGTTCTACTCTATATACAACTGACAAAGGGTCAATCTGTATTTTGGGTAGCATATTCCACCCTCCATTAACAATGCATTATATTGTACCTCTAAAGTTCTTCCTTCAAGTTTTATGAAAGGTAATCGACAAGCTAATTAAAGGGAAGCAATTCATTTATCAAGGCAGCAGATTATATTATGGTACCTATTAGGATAATCTTTGACTGTTAATCTAGTCTGGCTGCAATATATTTATTATGAACACACTTTACATTTTAGAAAAACTCTTTACTCTATTTGGGGAAAACAAGTACCTACATCTTATTTATACCACCTCACGTCTTTGATGATTATCTAGTTAATCACATGCTTCATATAGCTAAGAATTCCTAAGCCAGCGATCACAAAATCAAATATGTACAAATGCCAAATAAGCAATATAAATGATCAGAGCAGAAAGGCAGAATTAATGAGCAAATACTGGGGAATATGGTCAATATAAAGTGTGTGCCTGATATCGGGAGGGAGCTGCTAATCTGTTTTATAGCTTTCCATCATTTTCATATCTTGATGGAAAAGTGGATGTCTTTATATCAATTTTCAAATGTTAATAAAATCAAAGTTTTATGTGAAATATTTAATTAAAATACTTAAAACAAATTCAAAGTAAAATTAAATGATTTCTAACACATTAATACAAAAGTAATAAAATAATACAAAAAGCCCTCCAAATAAAATAATTTGTATAATATGTGAATGTGCTTACATAATTTTCTCTGTATTAAATCATTTTGATTACCATTTGGCTATGAGGATATGCCTAGTGGCTCTCTGGGACGGAGTGCCCGTGGGCGCGCCTCCTCTCTCTCTCCGAGAGATAGCTGCTGGGCCTTATGTCTCTCGCCCCCTCCATGCAGGTGGGGGCCCGGGTGGCGGGGTCAGTTGGTCACTCAACCCCAGGACCATACGTAGCAGTGCTTAAGAGCCATGTGGTACTAGGGATCAAAGCCAGGGCATTTTACACATAAGGTATGTGATCTATCCTTTTCAAATTTGACTTTTGACCAACCTTCTCTTTTTACCAGGGAGGATCCAAGCACATACCCTGCCAGGAGGCACTCTCTGCCTGACAACCCTGTTTGGGCCCTATTCTGTTGTAATTATGACTTGTATTTGCAGAGTCAAGTTCCTTTAATGCTCATCCTGAAAGCTTTAGAATTGAACAGTCTTTTTCAAATGAGTTTGGCTTTTAAAGAGAATATACATTTTCATAATGTGAGCCACTGAATGTCATGTTCATATTTGTTTCTTTTACACTGAAGCTGACACTGTCAGAACACAGAGGATTCAGGTTTGCCTTGGGAGTGATACACTGAACAATTTCTTGAGAAAGAATTGATAAATACAGCTTCCAATCTTGTTTCTGTCATTTCATAGCTGTATGAACTATTCAAGTCCCTCAGCTCTATTGAGCTTTCTTTTTCTCATATGCAAAATGGAGATACTAATAAAGAATTGTAGGAATTAAATGGGGTTGTATATATGAAAGTATTAAGAAAACGATTGCTATTGAAACATAGGGCATTATTATGATTGATGTTTTTAATATTTAAATCTAAACTTGTCTTGGATTGTGTTTTGTTCTATTGAAATTCCTTATTTTCATTTTATAGAATAGAAGTAACAAAAGGCCATATAAAATAGAATAAATCTCATGGCAGGGTCAGATTTTAATGGAAAATATTGATTAGGTACAGTATTTCCCCCAATATTTTATTCTTAGAAAATAAATTTGTTTAGTACTTACTATGAATCAGATCTTGTTCTAGACATGGGTTTGCATGTGGGACAAAGTCCATAAGAAAGTGTTTTCATAAAACCTGTATTTCTAATTAGGAAGACAGACCAGTATTACTTAAATATAGAATTAATGTGACTTAAGTGTCCTAAATTTAAATAAATATGGTTATGGAAATAGAAAATGTCCATAGGAGAAAAGCACTTTTAAATAATTTTTAAAGGAATCTTCTTCAAACGACTGTTAAAGGTGACGGAGGTGATGGAATACATTCAGGTGTCTTAGGAGAAAGTTTCCTACCATAAGCATACCAAAATCTAAAGGTATGCTTTTTTTTTTTTTTGCCAATTTCCCCTTTTAAAAAAAATAATCTTATACATATGAGTGAATGCACATATAAATGAATTCATATGTTATTTGTTTTCGTTCATCTGACATTTCACATAGTATAAACCCACTAAGGTTCACTCATCTTATTGAAAGTAGCAAGGTTTTATCTTTTTATTAATAAATAGGTAAGTAGTATTATACAATTTTGTACATTACACCTTCTTCTTTACACAATAATCTGTCAAATGACCATTTAAATTGTTTCCACTGATTGTACACAAAGCTGCTAAAACTTTTCATATATCTTCAATTTGATTTCTTAGAGTTTTCAGTAAAATAGCAATTAATGTTGATATGAAGGGGAGTAGTGAGAGAAGAATGAGATGTGTTCAGGACACACAGTGCAGTCCATGACCAGAGATGTACCAGAGAGGAAATGCAAAGTGTTAAAATTCAAAATATATTTTGAAGATAGAACAAGTAGAATTCTGGTGGATTATATCTGAGTGTGAAGAAAAGGGAGTCTCTTGGGTGACTTAGAGGTCTCAGGTCATTCTTATTGCGTGAATGTTGTTTCCACTTAATGAAATGGGAATACCAGGGGGAAGCAAACAGGACAAGGAGGGGAGACGAAATAAGTCGGTTTAAGACATGTGGCAAGTTACATTTGAGATTCCTATAAGAAATCAAAGTAGGGCACATCAAATAAGAAACTGGATGTTATTAACGGAGATAAGAAGCAAGACCAGGGCAAATAACATTAGTGTATTTAAAGTCACAGGACTGGATGAACTATAAAATGAACTAAGTATACTTGAAAAAGGAGAACTCAGTCACAATTTATTAGGTATTCAGGAAGAAGAATCCCGAAGTAGGAGTAATAGCAAACCCAACCTGGGTAATAGGAGTGAAAATCAGAAAAGTATATTAAGAAGTAAAACAAAAGGACAAACAAAAATATGCTTCTGACAGGTGAAGTGTCTGAAAATTAATGTGTTGGCAAGATGAAATTTGTTAGAGTTCTTCAAAGAGGAGTTTTATTAAGTACTGGTTCAGATTTCTGGTTAGAATAGGATAAAGAGAGAGTGAATGTGTAAAAAATAAAATGGCAATGATAACTATGGACAACTTGTAGTTTGTTGATGATTTTATTTTTTTTCTTCTAGAAATGGCTGCAAGAAAATAGGCAGTGACTGAAAGGCAAAGTACTTGTTTGAAATTTTTAATCTATGTGGATTCAGAATGAGTAAAGAATAAGGGAAAGAGATTAAATTGAGGAAATGCTGAGATTGACAATCAATAGTCTAAAAGTCATTTTAGATACAGAAACCATGCTTTGAGACTAAAGGGTGCTCACCCTATGCTTATAAAGCTGTGTGATCCTCCCTATTTAAAACTTGAGTGGAGCATTGGACTACTTCCTTCAAGGCTGTGTCTGGTTAATAGCCACAGTCCTCTAAAGCCCCTGTTTATTTTGGTTTAAGGGTGAACAGATTTGGTAATTTATTTTTGATTTTTTATCATGACACTGTAATTTAAAAAGCTGCTTATAAGCATTATTTCAGACATAAAGTGTTCAAACACCAGTACCTCCACCATTTTGTATTTCCTGCCATCAATGTCCCCAGCATGACCCCTTGACAGGCATATATAACAAATTCATTTTATATTGCTTGCTCCAACAAAACTTATTGGAATGGCAAATGAAATTAACAAAAAAAAAAATCAGTAAAAGTCAATTTGTGATGATTGAGTGATATATGATTCTAACCTATGCAAATAAAGAAATTCAAATAATTTAATACAGTACAATATAATACCTATTATCATTTATGTTTAATAATAAATTGGTTTTTTTAACTCAGGCATCTAAAATATATTTTATTAATGTTTTTGGTACTGGGGAATTATAGCAGTAATTATATTTTTCTTGTCATAAATAAAATCAACTTTTAAAACTATATTTTAGATTTTATATGGAATAAGTAAAACCTACACATGTAAACTTTAGTAAAAGTGAAGAGAATTAAGAAAATTTAAGCAAGAAAGTATAAATAGACCTACAATAGTACAAATTGGTTTATCATAAGAACTGATTTATATTAGAAAATATTATATTGTAGATGCTGCGTTAGTGTCTGCATTAAGTAAAAATTGCAATTAAAATTCTCCAAGTTTGTAAAAAAAGTCTGATTAGCCTTAGAATAATTTATAAATGAGATGTTAATTCCTTATTGACGATGTATAAACTCCATTGCAAGCTAGGAGAAAGCACACCTTTCTTAATCTAGTAGAGGGCAACCATATGCACCAGGTCTGAGTTTCTATTTCTGCCACACTAGCATTTATATTATTATAGTGCACCCACATTTATATCCCAGATGGGTTCCTTTAGGCTTAATTTGCCTTTCTACAGAAATATTATCTGTTTTGTTTCTTTCCTTACTGTTTTTTTTTGTTTTGAAATGTGAAAGTGAACTCACAAGATGAACTCTTTCTTCTTTTCTGACATATATACAGACCTATACATTTCCCTCTAAGTTCTGTTCTGTATTCTTTTCAGATTTTCACATATTGTACTTGCATTTTTAATCAGAAAAAAAAATGTGTGTTCAGGGCTGAAGAAACAGTATAGCAGATAGGGTATTTTCCTGGGTTCCATAGGTAACAATCCATGAGCCCTACAAGGACTGATCTCTGAGCAGAGCCAGGAGTAAACCCGGAGCACCACTGGGTGTGGCCCCAAAACCAAAATTGAAAGAGAAAAAAGAAAAATGTATTTCCTGTGGAAAGTCATCCTTTAAACCAAGACACCAAAGCTGTGATAGTTCCCTGGGTTATTTGAGTTTAATCAGCTTAAAACAGGACAATAAACAGACCCTGTCCTGTATTTTTAGCAAGCAAAAAAAAATTTATCAAACAAGAATAGACTAAGAAATTACCATGGCTTTAATACGGAAAGAGGAGGAACTAAGGTGTAGAGCCAGGTCACTTTAAATCTCAGCCCTGGTAATAAGTAGCCAATCAGAATGTGGAATGATATGGCTAGGGATGGGATACAGATAAGACTCTAGGTCCATCTCTCTCTCTCTCTCTCTCTCTCTCTCTCTCTCTCTCCCTCTCTCTCAGCACATGCTCTCTGGACCCTCTCCTCAAACAGTTAGGGTGGCACACCCACCCACAGGACACAGTACATGTGGGCCACTCAAAGCTAGGCATGGCAAGTACAAGCAGGGCTCAGGTGCCCAGGAAAGCTCTGTACAGGCAGGGTTTGAATGCCCAGGTACTGAGCACAGGAATCTTACCCACATATGTTGCAGTGATCGAACACTAGGAAAGCCAGAATAGGACACAGGAACTCCTAGGGTTCAGTTGGGAGGCCCAGGGATGAATACAGAGCAGAGGGATCTCACCCATGTGTGTGGTGTGGCCGATGACTGAGGAATCATACACAGGACAGAGAGAGCAGCACAGATGCAGGACCTGGCCGTTGTTCATGGGGCGAGTAGACTTCATGGGACAGGACAGGGAAGTCTTGCAGGGGATTGGAAGTGTACAAAATGGGTGACATTGTTCTCGGGTAAAGACAGGTCTGGATATTGGGGAGAGACCTGGAACAATCTACCTTTTAAGAACATTAAACTAACTTTTAATCTTCCGAGTTTTGTATGCAAACCTTTCATACAATTTTCAAGAACCTACCAGCACAGGAAAATCCACTTTTGCGCTAAGAATATGCATTTTCTTTTAGTTTTGGGACGACATCCTGCAATCCTCAAAGGTTACTCTGCTTTCTGCACTCAGAGCACCCCAATGCTCTGGGGTCTATGTGGGATGAAACCCAGGTTGGCCTCCTTAAAGCAAGCTGTACTACATCTCTCTGGCCTCTTTAATACTATACTCTAAGGATGCCTGCTAAGGAGCCTGAGTGATAGCACACTGGGGAGGGCTTTTGCCTTGCAAGTAGCCTACCCGGGTTCTATTCCAGCATCCCATATGGTCCCCAGAGTACCGCTAATAGTAATTCCCAAGTACAGAGCCAGGAGTAACCCTAAAGATGCCTGCTGATAGTGTATCTCCCTCTCTGACCAGAGCTGTGGAAATATCCCTACTCTTGCTTGCTCTTAATGCGCTTGCTAACTGTTCTTAACACAACGAACGTAACTGTTAACTGCTCTTAATAGAAACAATGGCTCACTTACCTGGAGCAAGGAACCAGGGTGGGGGAATAGAACTAATGTTCAATAAAGAGCAGCTTATCCCCTTAATATGGGTTGCAGAGGCTAGTTGACAGCCAGGGCACATGAGTGTTTGTCTCATTCTTTGTAAACAACCCTGCTGAACATCAAAGGTGCCAATTGCATTATTTTAATTATTGTGCTAACTTGCCAATTTTCTAGTTTTCCCATTTATTACTGTATTGGCTATTCATTTTATAGATACTTGAAATTTCCCCAGATATATTTCTATTATTTATTTCTAATTCAATTACATTTGAGTTAGCTCCATTTTGTATGTAAATGGCCAGAGTTTCAGAGTATGTTCCTATATGTTTCTTTGTCTCTGGGGTTCATTTTATCATCTCTATTTTTTTTTTGTTTTGCTTTTTGGGTCACACCAGGGTTACTCCTGGCTCTGCACTCAGAAATTACTCCTGTTGGTGCTCAGAGGGACCATTTCGTATGCCAGAGATCCATCCAGGTTCTGCTGCATACAACCCAACCCGCTGTGCTATTGCTCCGGCCCCTATCACCTCTATTTTGATGTGTGCCTTGGTAGTCTTTATGGACAGAATGCTGTAGGGCCTTTCCTTTGTCTCCTCCATTCTGCTTTCAGAAAAAGGGGGGATGAGGCAAGTGTGCCAGATGGTAATTTCCCTCACACTCTTCTTAGATGGGAACTTCTGCTAGATGCTAAATCTGTGTACAATCATTATACACAGATTTTTCTACTTCTCACTTATGACTGCCCACTTGTGAGCCAACCAATCAATTGAATAGTTACTAGTATCTGAATATTATACTATCCCTTATGCCAGTTTGAATAAAGTATTTGCTTTCTCCTGGAACCCTAACTGATACACAGGAGACTGTAGCATTATCTGTTATCTGTGAAAGGGTGAAAGAACTGTTCTCACAAGCCAATAGGAGAAACAAGTTTCATGTTCTAGATAGTTAATTGTAATTAAGTGCCTAGTGAGGTACATTACTAGGGAGGCCTGATATTCCAAGCATAGTACTTTCAATCCCTCTTTGGGAGACCTGAATAGTGTTCTCATCCTGCTTTCATAGGGACCAGGTCTCTGAGGCATGTGTTAATGCAGGAGAATGATGGAGTCGAAGAGAAGTGTCCGGAGCTGGAGGTTCTTTGTCCTTTTAGTTATTTCTTCCATGCGCTTGAAGGCATTACATGCTGCTCTCTTCCTCCTGTGCAGCTCAGGTTTTAGGTCATTTATCATGTTGAGTTCTCGACTTAGTTACACAAAATTGCTGCATTCGGAGATGTTTGTTCTGTTGAGAGTGAATGGAGCATCTGGAACTAGTTCCTTTTTCATGACATTGTTTTGTTGAGATTCAATTGTAGACCTACCTTTCCACATTCAGGGTTGAGGTCAGCCGGCATTTGTGCCACTTTGCTAATGTCTGGAGTTATTAAAATGATGTCATCAGCAAAGCAGAGGTGGTGTAGTTGCCGATCATCTATCTTCACACCCATTCCATCCCATTCTAATTGTCGGACGACATTCTCAGGGGTGGCACTGAAGAGTTTTGGTGAAATGGCATCACCCCACCCAACCCCTTTTTACATCATTGATCACTTCCTTGTAGTATGGTGAGATCCGGGTGATGAATCTGTAATAGAGCTCATGAAGGATCTTGATGTATTGGGTTTGAACGCCATTTTGGGCTAGGACTTCAATGACCATTCAGTCTCAACAGAATCAAAGACTTTCCTTAAATCAATGAATGTTAGACAGAGCAGCATCTTGAACTCCCTACAAACCTCAATGAGCTTGGTTACCCTGTGGATATGGTTGAAAGTGCTGAATCCTTTTTGGAACCAGCTAGCTCGCATGGTTGTCCTTCATCTAATGTTCTGCCAATCCTGTTCAGGATGACTCGAGTGAACAGCTTGTAGATGATGGACAGCAGGCAGATGGGGCGATAGTTGCTAATGTCGTGGATGGCTCCCTTCTTGAACAGTAGTATTGTCCTACTGGTTTTCCACTGGGAAAACAGGCATGATGCCCGCCTGTCCTTCACCACTATAAGATCAAGATGACTGCCTGCCAAAGTCCTGATAAATCTATCATATCTTCCAGAAAGGCAATGGAGAAGATTATCCATGACTTCTACTCGGATCTCTTTGATAGCTATGTCCACCTACCCACACACCAAATTACGCAGGATGAATATGTCATTCCCAATGTTCTCCCTTCTGAAATCCGACATGCCATTTTGTCGATAAAGAAGCAAACACACCCGGCCCAGACAAAGTCAGACCCAAACACTTGAAGAATCTGCCATCAGTACTCATCAATACATTGGCTCATCTCTTCACATGCTACCTGGGAGGAAACATTGCAAGGTTCCCTCTCAATGGAAAACCATCAGGACAATGGCAACATTATAATATTCAAATATAAATTAAAAATTAATGAATCATATAGAATCTGGTATATATTTTACTAAATTCATGAACTTGCTAAAGTTTGATAATTGACAAGTAATTAGAATATGACAAAATAGCTAAAGAATAGCATTTTATTAGCAAATATATTTACTATGATTTATTTATTTTAATTGCTTAATTTTCCATTATTTAATTCATCTATGTATTATTTACCATTCATCAACAAACATTTCTGAAGTCAGCAGAATTCAACGTTATGGAGAAATCAGAAAGAATAAACTACAATCCTTACTTTGGGGAGCTTGCTCACAAAGAGTAGAGGGAATAGGCAAGTATAAGTAATTTTAATCATACTGGAGATGATGACAGTTTTGACAAGAATGCTCTCAATGGCAAAATGATTTTATAACAAATTCTGTAAGCTAGGTACTGACCTAAGATTCCCTAAAATTTACATACTAAAGCATTCTAAAATGTCAGTGTTCAATATATTTTTATTCTAAAACTTTGAAACCTTCATACATATCCTTTCTGAAAAAGGAAAAGGCTATTTATCTATCTGTAATTACTTAATTATGTCCCTTAAAGATCTCGATCCAGCACTGTTATGACTTTCAGACTCTTTTAAAAAAAAGGCTTCTAGGAGATTACTATTAATGAAGACAAGCCTAAGAGCTTTAAAGTAACCCTTAATAATAAATGATGATTGCTAATACAATGGCATGCAACTAATTTCTACTTACAGTCAGTAATATTTTCCAGCTCTATTTATGGAGTATATTTGTATCTACTCAAAAATTTCTCTCTGTGTGGAGTCTTTTAACTTAGTTTTTATAGGTGTATGCCCAGCAGTTCTCAGTGCCTGGGCTCACTCTGAAATATTCACTGCATAGAAGTTTGATGCCTAGGCAGCAGTGTTGGAAGATACAATGATGTCTGTTATGCACTAATGTGAGCATGTAGTAAATAAGCAAGGGATTGTCTTCTGCTCCTTTCAGGTGGCTGACCAACCAGCGTATGAATAATTCTGTGAACACTTATTTAGACTTTGTTGGTTTGGGGTCCATACCCACTGGTGCTCTAAGGAGATATATAATCCTAGCTCCACATTAAGGGATCACTATTGGCAGGCTCTGGGGACCATTTGTGATCCCAGAGATTGAACCTTGGTGGGGTGTACAAGGCAAGTGCTCTACCCCTGGTACTATCACTTTGTTCCTTCTATAATAATTTGTCTGTTTTAGCATTAAACACTTTAACACTTTATTAGCTGCTGTAGTTTTATAATAAATCCTGGCATACATCAAGTTATGTCCTTTTTACCTTTATTTAGATGTGTCTTGATTATTACTGGCTACTTATACACCATGGAAATTGAAGAAGCACTCCCAATTCAACTCTGGTTATGATTTTGATTGAGGTTATTCTGAGTCTATAGAGCATTCTCAGATGAACTGAGCATTCAAAAATATGTTCATTTTCTCTTTTAGTTTTTATTTTAATTTTTTTACCAATCCTGGCTCTGTACTCAGCAATGACGCCTGGCAGTGCTCAGGGGACCATTTGTCGTGCTGGGGATTTAAAGCAGGTCAGCAGGATGCAAGGCAACTATTTCAACCCTTGTACTGTTTCTCTAGTCCCAACCACAGTATGTTTCCATAATGAGTAAAATCTTCCTCTCCTTATTAAGTCTTAAAATGGCTCTCAGAGGAGCTTTATATTTTTTTATCCATTATACATTATGCATCATTGTTTAGATTTATTTCAAAATATGTAACTATTATTTGTTTAGTGTATTTATTGACACATTTTCTTGTGTCACTAATATATGGAATAAATTAGATCTTTGTGTTCCTTAATATTTCTCTGCTCCTATTTATAATATTTCATATCATATATTTCTAATAATTTTGTTGGTTCTTCAAACTTTGATTTATAATATCCCGAATATAACATATTAATAATTTTTGTTGATTTTTAAGGATTTTCTACATGAGCAATATTATCACTTGATAACAAGAAAACATCATGTACTTCTTTATAAGGAATATATCTTGCTGTTTTTCCATATCTTATTCCAATATATAAGAAAGCATATATGACTGTCTACTATACAAAATAAATGACTATAGATATATTGAAGACTAATATCAAAATCAAAATATTTATTGATAAGAGAGGTATGTGAGGTTAGAAATGTTATATTGTAGTCAATAAAATATTAAAAGTATTGTTCATGTAGAAAAATATAAGTATTTGAAATATGTAAATAAAACCCCATGCAATTTAAAGATATTTTACAGAATTGAAAATAAAGCTAAAACTTAAAAATACCCCAGACAGACAAAACTGACAAAGAATAGTTTCCATCTCATTACTGGATATATAACTTCTAGAAAACATTTCTAAAATAAATTTGAACAATTGTAATTTCACAGAAGAAAATATATTCATAGTGAATACTTAACTGCATTTGATGATACTCAGCTTTATGAAAGATTAGAAAAACTTAAAATAAGACCATACGGACCTCTTAAGTGCTGAGATCCCATTCTAGGGAAAAATCAGTTACCTCTAAACCTACTATGGGGTCTCCCCCTCTGTTAGAAAGTAATGTCTCCATTTTGTTATTCAGAATTCGAGAAGGGTTCACACAGGTGCCTCATACAGATTCCGAATGTGCCGGTCATGGTCATGCTTCCTGAATGGCAGGAAGAGTCACGACAGGTTGAAGATTGGATGTACAAAAGATATAAAATATGACTAGTGTGGCTGGAGCAATAGCACAGAGGGTAGGGTGTTTGCCTTGCACACAGTCAACCTGGGTTCGATCCCTGACATCCCATATGGTCCCCCTGAGCACAACCAGGAGTAATTCCTGAATGCAGAGCCAGGAATAACTCCTGAGCACCACTGGGTGTGACCCAAAAAGCAAAAATAAATAAAAAAATATGACCAGAGAGATGGTGAAGCAGGTAGGATGCTTGCTTTTCATGCAGCCCACCCAGATTTGATCCCTAGTATCTTGTTTGGTCCCCTGAGCATCACCAGGTATAATTCCTGAGTGCAGAGCCAGGAGTAGCCCTGGAGCATTGCTGCCGGGTGTTGGCGAAAAACTATAACAAAGATAAAGAAAAGGCATAAAATACTTTTGTGGAACAGTGTATATAGAACATAAGGTTTCTCTAGTGCTTTCCCATCCCTGTGAGTCTATTCATCTGCCTTTAGCCTAAAATTCACATAATAAACTGATTACCTAGTGTATTTCATTTTATCACATAGTAACTTGAACTTGTTTTCTTTGAACTGACTTCCTTTGAGTTGGTTTCTTTGCAGCCTGCCTTTTAATTAAACTCCTAATATATCTATTTAAGACCTCCCTAGACTGATTAATCAAGTACACCAGGAAACTGAAATTCCATCATAAAACAGTTACTAATGTGTGAGGGGGATTATTAAATTGCTGTTTTATTACCAAAATTGACAAAGATTAGTGATGAAGAGTGAGCAAACCGGAGTCGCGTGGCAACACGCTCATCTAATTAATGAAGTGACAGTTTTATGCTGTGAAGTAGCAAAAGGACTTGACAAGACTCATGGCTTTTCTCATTGACTCTAACAGCTGGAATGATGTTTCTTAACATTCCCACCAGGTTTGGCAGTAATATATTACCCTTGTCACACTTAAAGAAGGAGGGAGGGCAAGTAATTTCTTTTTTCCACTGCTGGTGAATGCCAATAGAAAGGCAATGCTGAGACTTGAATGCTCTTGGGCCCTCTCCCCGTTCATCTAACTCCAAAGCTCATCCTTTCCCCATTATCTCTACAGTTAAATAATCTCTGTCTTAGATCTCCTTGTTTTGTGCATCTTTTGGGGGGAAGAAGAAAATCAGCAAGATATGATTTTAATTTTCCACAGGAGAAAATAAAAGCATAAAGCACTGACATACAGTTTGTTAATGATCCTGAAATCACAAGCCCGTGGGATAGAAAACAGAAAACTGGGATTTACTCTGAATTAATCAAACATGAAAAATATCAATGGATATTTTCTGTGGCAATGAAGACTGTGTTTATATCAGAATAAAAATAACAGGGTGACTTAATGTCCTCTTAAAGTTTTTTTTTTCTTCTTTTAAGTATCTGTTGCCTAGCTGCTTTGGTTGTTTGGCCAAATATTTGGACCTCTGTGTTTTGATTCTTCTCAGATAGGCAACAGGGATCATATGGATTTGAGCACAGTGTCTCTCACGAGTATAGAGCACAGTGTCTCTCACGAGTATAAGAGAGTCCTCCAGAGACTAGATAAAAACCAGTCTGCTCATTTCTGGGATTACAGAGTTTCAGGAAAAACAGACTAGATGGTACTACAAAGGCAATCTTGCTTTTGATATTTCAGCTGCACTCTTCTTTCTGTATTTCCCCTCTAAACATCCTCTGTAAAAAGGGAAGAAAAAAGCTCTCTCTCATTCATGGTTTCCTTGATTTATATGGTAGGTCCAGATCCTCAGGTCCAAATCCTATGCAACGCCAAGGTTATGGGTGTGAATTTGGGTTCTAAAACCTCACTATTTTTTAAAGATCAAATTATTATAAATGTAAATTTCAACTCTCTGTGGCGCTGCTTGGCTGAGAAGAATTTCTGGGCTTGGCATAACTCTGTGGTAATTATCTAGACTTGAACACGGTTTTGTTTCAAGGGGAAAGACATTTGGCTGTAGTTCCTGCAGGATCTAAAAGGCCACCTCATTGGCTTTTCCCCCTGCTAGGGATGCCAAAACTTGTAATTTTCAGGCCTAAAATGTTAATGCTCCTCTCTCACCAGAATCCTGGTCCTGCTGGGTTGGAGACACAGGTATGGCTTTTCCTCGAACACTCACATCAAAGGAAACTAAGGAGCTTACCAGCTGGCATACTTTCTCTCCATACCAGTATGCATTTTGGCCAGTTTATGTCGAATAACTTTCAACTCTCCACAGCCAAATAAATATGTGTTTCACTTGAAGGGATAGAGTCCCTCAGGGGAACAATATCTAAATGTTTTGTAAAATCCACTGGGAAGATCTGTGCTAAAAAAGAATCACAAACAGAAAGACGTATCTCTAGACTGTAATATATTTTAGGTCTATTGAGCAATCATAGGTTCCAAACTAGAAGATTCTGATTCCAAGACCAAGCAATAAAAACCAAAAATATGTGTGTGTGTGCACATGCATGAACCAGTGTAAGTGTAGGGCTTATTGATGCACGAGCGAGAGAGGCATGAAATATTTTTTTCCCTCTGACACTGATTGGTATCTCAGGGCTTAAAGATGGCTAATTTATTCCCCCATTCTAGAGATCGTACAGATAATGGAGCAAATGTTGGACAAGCAGATTATTCATGCAACAAATATTTATTGAATACTTAATAAGAATCAAGGCATTCTGCTGTATGATGGGGATATAATTCTAAGACACTCATTAAGATCCTTGCCCTTATGGGATTTATAATTATACACTAATTCATAGGAACTGTTCAAAATGCTAATTACAAAATCATAGATGAGCTTTTAAGTAAAACCAACCTATGTTCAACTATTAGTCATTTAATGTGCCTTGCATAAAGCTAGACAAGTTACTGAAACTCCATAAATCTTGCTTTCTCTTCTGGAAAATATGGATGGTAATAGCTGCCATAGATATGTAGTGATTAAATAATTAATATAAAAGTAATATAAAATAATATTATAGTGCCTGCTATAGCAGAGATGCTCAGTAAAAATATTTATAGATATATTTTGGGATTTTAATTTTAGAACACACCTTGTTAATATGTTGGTAGGGCACTCAAGTTAGAGAAATTTAACTGATGTCCTCAGAAGGACTTCACTGATGAGAAAACTTAGGGAGGGAGACTCAGAAGTCTAAGAAGCAGGATATTACCCAGGTCTGAAAAACAGAGCACTATATTTTCACTGGTGGGGAAAAAATATAGTGACCAATTTAGTTAGTAGGAAAGTTGGGACCAGATTACGAAAGGCTTCATATTGTCTAGCTGATAATTATGGAATTTTAATCCTGAAAATAATGAAAATCACAGTACACTGGTTTTTAATTATTGTAGGAACGATTCCTTTAAACAATGTTAATTTAAATATTAATTGATAGAGAGTGCTCAGACTACTGAAGAGAAGCAAGTATAGAAAGCTCAGATATTGACATGAACACTTGACTGACTGACTGATTGAAAAGACAAATGGACAGAATGGTATTTGGTTTGTATTCCTCTTGGGACGATCTTAAGAGAACTGTGTTTCAACATGTGATTCTAAATGGAATTTAGAGTTAGAACTCTTTACAGTGCTGGAATACGCTTCAGAATATTTCATTTATTTAGATTGTTTAAAATCATATCCTCATCTCTCTCTGAATGTTTTCTATTTTTTTCTTTTAGGAATTATGGATAATTCACTTGTCTCTTATTATAATGTAATCATGGTACATACTTGCCTGTAGAGTTATATATGCTTCCTTTTTAAAAAATTTAATTTAATTATAGGAGTTCACAATAATATTAATAATAGTTTTTTATGTAGAGTGTTAGATGTTTCTATGTGTTACAATAAGTCTGTTTTCTGACATTTCTTCTGATTGCTAGATACAGTGTGTTATCAGTACTCCATGAACTAGGAATTAATCACATGGCTTAAATCATCTAGTTTTCTTTCTTTCCTGAAAGAGTGTGGGAAGATGGGATACCCAGGACTGAAAGTAAAATTATGCATTCTCCACTTCACTCTGCTTACTCAGTGTTCTTGTCATTTTTCTCTTTGGAGGTAATTTTGCATCTCAAAATTTTTAAGATCTTAAATACCAGTTGACAGCAGGAGATTGGAAAGGATGTCGATAGACGATTTTCACATTATTCACCTTTCAATTATAAAATTCGGTCTTAGCTTCACTTTCACCATGACCATCAAAGCTATCCTGATTCCTGAGTAGAGACTGTGTTCTCTGCATGTGTCCATTTGCTATTCATTTGGGTTCTTTATTGAAATCACATGTGACCTAACTTTCTTTCTTGTGCTATGGCAGTTACTACTCAGCCACTACTTTCCTCTTCCAGAAAACTCACTGACCTCTCTTTTCTGCTGTAGTCTTTTCACAAAATTTTATCTCTTGGTCTGAAGTCATAGTGCTGCTGCTAAGTTACTAAACTACACATGGCTCACCCATCTTTGATCCCCAGCACCCCAGATGGTTCCCTGAGCTGAGCAGAAGTGATTTATGAGGGCAGAGCCAGGAGAGAAAAACCTGAACACCTCTGGGTGTGATTCAAAAAAGCAAAGAAATAAAAATAGAAATGTTTATTTCTACTTTTTTGTCAGCTCTTGATTTTGTGGAGAGTTTGATTTCTTTGAATTTATTTAAATGTCACAATTCTGTTAACTTACTTAAAGCAGATGCTTTTTTTTAAAGGATATGTTTAATTTGTTAAAGTTTGTCCAGAACATCCATTAGTATCACGCTACTTTATATACCACCGCTAAGGTTATATAGTTCTGAGAACTCAATGTGTATTATGTGGGGTTTTTGATTTTCCACTTCTGGCTGAAAAAAAAACACTATTCATATTTCATTTGAATTATTTATTTAATTTTAGTTTTTAAATATTTAATAATTGTGAATTGCAGAGTTAGAAATGTACTCCTTCTTTTTAGTTTCATGTAGTCCCATATGTTTATCTTTTCTTCTAGTTGCTTTGTTAGTGATGTTTCATCTTTGAAGATGCCTTTAGCTTCAATGTCATGGAGGGTTTTTCCTATATTTTCTTCAATGTACTTTATGGATTCAAGTCTGATATTGAGATCTTTAATCCATTTTGATCTGATTTTTATGCATGGTGTTAGACACAGGTCCAAATTCATTCTTTTACATGTCGCTGCCCAGTTTTCCCAACACTACTTATTGAAGAGGCTTTCCTTACTCCATTTTAAACTCGTTGCACCTTTATCAAAGATTAAATGATCATGCGTTTGAGGTTGGGTGTCAGGATACTCAATTCTATTCCATAGGTCCACGGGTCTGTTTTTATTCCAATACCATGCTGTTTTAATTACTACTGCCTTGTAGTACAGTTTGAAGTTGGGTAAGGTGATGCCTCCCATCTTCTTTTTCCCGAGGATTGCTTTAGCTATCCTTGGGGGTTTATCGTTCCATACAAATTTCAGGATTGTTTGGTCAATTTCCTTGAAGAATGTCATGGGTATCCTTATAGGGATTGCATTGAATCTGTACAGAGCTCTAGGGAGTATTACCATTTTGACAATGTTGATTCTCCCCATCCATGAGCAGGGAATATGTTTCCATTTCCTTGTGTCCTCTTTCATCTCTTGGAGCAGTGTCTTGTAGTTTTCTTTATACAGGTCCTTTACACACTTGGGTAAGTTGATTCCTAGGTATTTGATTTTCTGTGGCACAATTGTGAATGGAATTGTTTCCTTAATATCCCTTTCTTCTCTTCCGTTATTTCTATATAGGAAAGCCACCGACTTTTTAGCGTGTTGATTTTGTATCCTGCCACTCTACTATATGTGTCTATTGTTTCTAGGAGTTTTTTGGTAGAGAGTTTAGGGTTTTCTAGGTATAAAATCATGTCATCTGCAAATAATGATAGCTTGACTTCTTCCTTGCCTATCTGGATGCCCTTGATGTCCTTTTCTTCTCTGATTGCTATGGCAAGTACTTCCAGTACTATATTGAATAAAAGAGGTGAGAGTGGGCAACCTTGTCTTGTCCCTGATCTCAGGGGGAAGGCTTTCAACTTTTCCCCGTTGAGAACGATGCTCGCTGTGGGCTTTTGGTAGATGGCTGTAACTATCTTGAGGAAAGTCCCTTCAATTCCCATTTTCTGGAGGGTTTTAATCATGAACGGGTGCTGGATCTTGTCAAATGCTTTCTCTGCGTCTATTGATAGGATCATATGGTTTTTATTTTTTCTCTTATTGATATGATGTATTATGTTGATTGGCTTGCGAATGTTGAACCATCCTTGCATACCGGGATGAATCCTACTTGGTCATGATGTATAATCTTCTTGATGAGTCTTTGGATTCTGTTGGCTAGTATTTTGTTGAAGATCTTAGCATCCGTGTTCATCAGGGATATTGGTCTGTAGTTTTCTTTCTTTGTGTTGTTTCTCCCTGCTTTGGGTATCAGGGTGATATGTGCCTCGTAAAAGCTGTTTGGGAGTGTTTCTGTTTCTTCTATTTCCTGGAAGTGCTTGAACAGGACAGGCAGTAGGTCCTCCTTAAAGGTTTGGTAGAATTCACTAGGGAATCCATCTGAACCTGGGCTTTTGTTTTTGGGAAGACTTTTAATTACTGTTTCTATTTCTTCGATGGTGATAGGCTTATTCAGGTTTTGGAGGTCTTCTTGTTTCAGCCGTGGGAGGTTATAGGACTTCAGGAATTGATCCATTTCTTCTAGATTCTCATGTTTCACGGCATACAGGCTCTCAAAGTAATCTCTGATGATCTTTTGGATTTCTGTGGTTTCTGTTGTGATGTCACCCGTTTTATTTCTGATTCTGTTTATTTGGGTTCTCTCTTTCCCTGTCCTTACAAGTCTTGCCAATGGTTTGTCAATCTTGTTTATTTTTTCAAAAAACCAGCTCTTGGTTTCATTAATCTTTTGGATTGTTTTTTTGGTTTCCAACTCATTGATTTCCTCTCTAAGTTTTATTATTTCCTTTTTTCTGCCTTGGTTGGGCTCCTTTTGTTGGTCTTTCTCTAATGTCTTCAGCTGTGTAGTCAGGTTATTTATGTGGGCCCTTTCTTGTTTCCTGATGAATGCTTGCAGAGCTATAAACTTCCCTCTTAACATGGCTTTTGCCGTGTCCCACAAGTTCTTATAGTTGGTGTCTTCATTTTCATTTGTTTCCAGAAATCTTTGGATTTCCTGTTTGATTTCTTCTATGACCCATTTGTTGTTCAGGAGTGAGCAGCGACATGTAAAAGAATGAATTTGGACCTGTGTCTAACACCATGCACAAAAATCAGATCAAAATGGATCAAAGATCTCAATATCAGACTTGAATCCATAAAGTACATTGAAGAAAATATAGGAAAAACCCTCCACGACATTGAAGCTAAAGGCATCTTCAAAGATGAAACATCACTAACAAAGCAACTAGAAGAAAAGATAAACATATGGGACTACATGAAACTAAAAAGCTTCTGCACCTCAAAAGAAACAGTGACTAAGATACAAAAGCAGTCCACAGAATGGGAAAGAATATTCACCCAATACACATCTGATAAGGGGTTAATATCCAGGATATATCAGGCACTGGTAGAACTTTACAAGAAGAAAACAAACAACCCCATCAAAAAATGGGGACAAGAAATGAACAGAAACTTCAGCAAGGAAGAAATTCGAATGGCCAAAAAACATATGAAAAAAATGCTCATCATCACTAATCATCAGAGAGATGCAAATCAAAACAACAATGAGATACCACTTTACACCACAGAGACTGGCACACATTCAAAAGAACAAGAACAACAAGTGCTGGCGTGGGTGTGGGGGAAAAGGGGACACTCATCCATTGTTGGTGGGAATGCTGGCTGGTACAGCCTTTCTGGAAAACAATATGGACTTTCCTCCAAAGACTAGAAATTGAACTCCCATTTGACCCAGCGATACCACTCCTGGGAATCTACTCTGGGAAGCCAAAAATACGCAGCGGAAACACCATCCCTACTTTTATGTTCATAGCAGCATTATTCACAATAGCCAGAATCTGGAAGCAACCAGAGTGCCCGAAAATCGATGACTGGATAAAAAGCTTGGTACATCTACACAATGGAATACTATGCAGCTGTTAGGAAAAATGAAGTCATAAAATTTGCCTACAAATGGATGGACATGGAGAAGATTATGTTGAGCGAAATTAGCCAGAAGGAGAGAGACAGATACAGAATGACTGCATTTATCTGCATAACATAAATATATAGGTACATATTATGATACCAATATCCAAGATCAAGTGAAACATATATCAGGAGGTCCTGTCAAAGGTGGAAATTATCACAAATGAGTGGGATTCAGAGGCTAGGTAAGACAGAAATGGAACAGTGTGCTGACAATTGTTGAGGGTACTAATGCCAACCTAGAACTGAGCATTAAATAGAGGCAAAGGGATACACATGACAACCCTTTAATGTATGTTCTGTAATTCATAGTCTCGAGGGGAAGGAAAAGAGAAAGAGAGAGAAATGGAAAGAAATCAAGAACCTGCCATGGAGCAGGGCTGGGGGAGGGGGAGGGAACCGGGGACGTTGGTGGTGGGAGATGGGCACTGGTGGCGGGATGGGTGCTGCAACACTGTTTGACCAAAACCCAAATATGAACTTTTTAATTGTATATCTTTGTAATTTTAAAAATAAAAAATTAAATTAAAAAAAAAGAAATGTACTCCTTCTGAATTTTCAGGAATATAATGTTCCAACCCTAATCCAATACTAGTGTCTATTTTCCTTTACCTTGTCCTCAGTTTTCCTTCCTTCCCTTCCTGCCACTAGAGTAAGCACTTTCCCCTCCACAATTGTCCTAGAGTTCCATTTCCTAATTTATTCCACCACTTCCAATCCAGTGACAAGTTTCCTACCAAAGAAAAACTCTCCTGTTCTGTGTTTCTACTGCCTTTGGGGTTTCGTTATTCCCTTACAACATTCCTTTATATTATTCCGTCATTCTGTATTTCTCACTCTCCCTCTACTTCACTTGATATGATACTCTCCATATCCATCCAGGTAGTATGACTATCTTTTTTACTGCTGAGTAGTATTCCATTATATATATATATATATATGTATATATATATATATATAGTATTTTTTTTATCCAGTAGTCTGTTCACTGGATACATATTTTGGCTTACTTTCTCCCATTGGCTATTTCTTTAACTCTGAGTAGTTTCTTGTCATACATGTTTGCTTAAGTAATGTGTCAAAGATAAGAAGGAATCCCCTTATAGATATTTTGCTTTTTCCTCAAAGTAGTTACAGGAAAATAATTTCTCACAAGTAGTCAACTCTCTCAGTGCCCCTTCACATTTACCAGCATTATTAACCTCCCCCGTACACTACCTAATACCACCACAATGAAACTCATGGAAACTTCTAAGCTGGGTGCTTAGATTTCTCTTCTCCTGAAGTTTAGAAACTCACTAAGTTTAAGTCAGGTTAATCATAGAAGTCGTCTATATTTATTTTATTTTCTCCCTAGAGGTTCAATTTCTATCCCCTTTCCCAATATCTGCAAACTGAAGTTGCATATTTTACTATTTGTTTAAGACCAAAATATAAAAGTGATTTCTATTTCACCATTGCTGCCTGAATAGAAATTCTTGAACAATATGTAAGCTGAAAACAATTCGTGATAAACTGTAAAAACAAAATAACAATATCATCAACAACCATAACCCCATGTCTTTTTTTTTCACCATGGAACAATATTTTACAAAAGAACTTTTTTAAAAGATATAAATTTTAATATATAATTTTATTTAAATATATATTTTTAAGAAGGTATAATTTTTAAGAAGATATAAATTTTCTTTATATATAAAGTTCTCTCTATATAAATGTTCTTTTTACATATCTGCCACCATACTCTAAAAAAGATTATTATCAGACATATGGCTATTTCCAGACACAATGAGCACTTGAAAAATGCCTATGAAACAATTTTTTAATTTTAGTGGTTTGAAATTACCGCATATGATTAGCTGTTAATATAGGAAATTTGTATCTAGAGTATTTTGAAAAGTTTTAACATGAGCGAAACTACTTTACTTGTCTTCCCAATTTGTTCATTGAACATTATTGTTACTTTTTTGGCATATTGAATATACCAGCGGAGATTGCCAGGCTCTGCCATGGTTCTGGGTTCATGCCAGGTGACCCCGTCTTTTTTCTGTCAAACCATCAACCATCCAGGACCCAGGGACAGGCTTGGGTGTAGAAAAGCCTGTCTCCCTGGCTGACCAGATGGAACTAGTAACTCTTCATCCTTACATTTCAGAAAGTAAAGACCACGGTCTAATAAAAACCTTCGGTTCTAATTAGACCTTGGCATAGTCATAATAAGAACTTTTGGTCTGAGTTCTTATTATGAATAAAGCAAAACGGACTGGAGGGACCAAATAAAAGTTCACAGGCTGAACTGTTTTCTTTTTGGTCACACCCAGCGATGCTTGAATTACTCCTGGCTCTGTACTCAAAGGAAGGAAACTACTACTAAAAAAATAATTTATTAAGTTACATCAATATTAGTAAAAGAGAACAAAAGCAGATAAAGATCAAATAAAGGATGCTATTTTTTGTATGAGAGCAAAATTATTGGGTTATCTATGTTTATTATTCATGCTTCATAGGAGGCTAGAACAATTAGAGAATGTATTATAACCTATAATAGTAAGGGATAAATCAACTAATGTTTCCAAAAATAATTTTGAAAAGATAAGGGACCTTTTATGTTAATCATTGTTGCTAATATTATCTTCTTTGCTAAGTTTAGGGTAAGAAATTGGAGAATACATACATAAATCAGAAGGGGTGCTTCTCAATTCCAGCCTTGTCTGCCACTGTGCTCTTTTAAGTACTTCTAATCCCAGAGATATGGATAGTTTCTGCTTTGTTTTTCTGTATCTTAAGTTCCTTAAGAAGTTACTGGAAACTACATTAGTACAGCACTTTCAAAATTATATAAGACCTGGAAGTTTTATAATATATAACCTGGAGGACAAAGGGTAGCTGAACACTGAAATTACCTTTCCCAGCTATCTGGTGTCCAGAGTGATCATACATGACACTAATCGCTGAATACCTCATAATCTAAATTCAAAATATAGATAGTTCAGTTTCTCAGGAACCTTTTCTTCTTTACAGTACTAATGAAAATTGATGACCATGGATATGGAAGTTATATTTCTCTATAGATTGTTGGAACAGACATGGGGCAGAGCTGCTACTGGCTCTCCCTGTGTCCAGTTGCTCATAAGGCGCCTGGGAGGGATGGCAGGTTCTAGCCCTGGCCTGCCACCCCAGCAGAGCCTCACAACAAGCCAGACGACCACCCTCCTCCATGAGGGCCTCCATTTTCCACACCCAGACTTCCCCCTCGTCAGAACTCCACCCAGCAGACCAGCCTATCACAGCCTGGCTCATCGAGATCCACCCTGCTGCAGTCTTTTTTAATCCGGCCCAGGTATGCTGATCCAGAGACAGACATGGGGCAGAGCTGCTACTGGCTCTCCCTGTGCCCAGCCGCTCATGAGGAGCCCGGGAGGGATGGCAGGTTCTAGCCCTGGCCTGCCACCCCCCACCCCCACTCCATGAGGGCCTCCATTTTCCACACCGGACTTCCCCCTTGTCAGAACTCCACCCAGCAGACCAGCCTATCACGGCCATGCGGTTCATCAATAAATGCTGGATTTTGAGATGACTACAAGAGTATGCTACCCGCACTGCAGAGCCTGGCAAGCTACCCGTGTCGTATTTGATATGCCAGATAACAGTAACAATTATAGACCTCATTCCCATGACCTGATGGAATGGTTTGAGGCTCTTATGTTCCTGGAGAAAGCAGGTGCCCTTGGGCTCTACTTGCATGAGACAGGTCATATGGAGATGTTACTGGTGCCCACTCGAGCAAATCGATGATGAACGGGAAGACAGTGATACAGTGACAGATTGTTGCACATGTCTATAGTAATTTTAAGATAAACTGGATTCAGTGGGTTTTCTTGTATTTTTTTCAGAGATGAAGTTCCCAAACAGTGCTCACTGGCTTCAGAGACCACTTCTAGCAGTAGTCAGTCAACCTGGCTAGGCAGCTGAATACTAGGGCCTAAGGATACAGTGACATTCAAATCCTGCAGTGCTAATGACTACAGAGTCACATTGGCAGTGCCCTGAGGGTTTCTAGGACAGTGTACAATGATTTAGGGATCATTCAACAGCTGTTGTTTTTTTTTGGGGAGAGGGGTCATACTCAGCAATGCTCAGGGGATTACTTCTGACTCTGTACTCAGGAATTATTCCTGGATATGCTCAGGGGACCATATGGGATGCCAGGGATCAAACCCTGCCCTACCCACTGTGCTATCACTCTGTGTCCCCCTTGACATTAAACTGGGTCCTACATATAAGGTACATGCCTTGACCCCTGCGCTATGGCCCAGACCCATTTCCTGCCTTTGGATATTGGATGTTGAATTATACTGAGCATGGGAATTTTATTTCCACATTATCATTCCAAAAGACTTCTTCAACAGTGACCTATTTGTATAGGCCAGGTGATTAAATATATAGGAGATGCATTGCATTGTTTGTTTTCTGTACCTATAATGTAGCATACATAATTCACTAAGAGATATATAAACACACATTCTCCTATTAGTCATTGTCAGGATAGCTAACAGCTTCGCTGTGTCTAGTCTACCATAAGTTTTCATCAGATATATGGTGTAGCTGTCTATTACTTTGGAAAATTCTTGTCTTTAGCATAAAAAGCTGGACAGGAGACATCAGTTACTAGATTGTAAGGAAATTATTAGAGACTTCAGAACAGTGTCAAGTGTCTTGTGGACATAATGGAGGTAAGATAAAGTCACTGCAAAATATCCTTCACAGTAGGAACATGTGAACATAATAAGGTACTTTTACAGAAGGAGAAGGAGGACTGCACAGAACTACACCCATGCATGGTAAAGACCCTGGATGAGAAGCAGAGAAGCAGCCCTATGAGGTTCATAGCGACAAAGCTAACTGCATGCCAGACAGTGATCAGCTACTGACTTTGGGCTTCAGGGTCCATGATGTTGAACTACATGTAAAAAATTGAAGCAGGGCAGAAGAGATACTATAACAAGTGAAGCACTGGCCTTGCACATGGCCAACCAAGTTTTATTCCAGAACTACGTGTCGACCCTAGATTTCCTGCAGGAATGAGAGCTGAGTACCAATACTCGTAAGCTACGAGTAGAGCTGGATGTAGTTCCAAACCAAAACAAACAAGCAAAAAAATGAACCAATAAAAAAAGAAAGTAAAAGAAAGAAAAAGAAAAGAAGGAAAAGGAAATATTCTCTCACAATTTTGCAAAACTGAGAATTTTTCATTCTCAGATGAATGAAAGTTTAGGTAAACTCGGACTATACATTCGGATCGATGTCCAGATGTGGCTGGTGAGGCTGTTTTGCTGTAATGCTTCCAGTGTGTAAAAGGGCCTCAGGAGGATCAGAGAACATAAATAAGGAAGTCTGGGTGACAAAATTTTCTCAAGGGCAGATGGAAATATTTGAGTGGAGATGTGATGCTTTCACATCTGAGACTGTGAGACTGCTTTGTAGCAATGTTTTGTGCATGTTCCAAAGAATAGCATTCCATTTGGATTTCTACTGGGGCATGGTGTGAGGCAGAAATACATAGCAGCTTGATTTGTGAGACCACGGCGCTGCACCAGAAAAATGTGCGCTAGCAGCTTCAGAACCTGCATCTGATCAATGTGCTGGTGGTAAGAAAAATATCTTTGCAATATGCATCGAAAGAAAAGAGGAAAACTGTGGGTGTCTCTGCAGAGTAACAGAGAAGACTACAAGAGCCAAGGTGAGAAGTCCCCGAGAGAGATTTAACTCTGATTCTTCAAGAGGAGGGATTTTAAAGACATTTGAGCCTGTCATAGTGGTTGGAGAGGGCACAGACTTTAATATTCAGATCCAGGTAGGCGAGACCTGGATACTGAGAGGTCACAAAACAACACGGCAACGTGCCAATTCCTTTCACATAGGTAGCAAAGACAGGCACAAGGCCTTTTCTAAGCTCTGGTTCTTTTTCTGATGGTTGGTTATCGACCTCACTCTCAGACTTCTCTCCATGGATTTTAAGCAGATTCTCTAATGTAGGAAGTTTCCATGTTAAAAGAAATCAACACACCAAGGCAGCTGAGGCAGGGCACGGACTGTAAGGTAGAATCGGAGTCTTGGGTTTTACTCTGCCAGAAGGCACCAGGTCCAGCTGTCTGAGGGTCTGTGGGGCCCTGGGTTAGTGGCTTCTGGCCTTTCTTTACCACCTGTGGAGGACCTTGTCCTTCCTGTGAGTCTCTAGGTCTGGGAGTCCACTAGTCTGAGAAAGAAACCAGCTAATGGGAAGATTAGAGGAGAGCCGCACAGTCCCACTGCCTCACACAGCTGTCTCCTGGCTCTCTCCTGCGGCCAGTGGCTCTCCTAGGCTCTCACCGCTGCTCACAGTCTCTTAGGACTCTCCTCCCGGCAGCCTCTTTCTGGGAACAGAGGCCTTGGCAACTCACTGTTCTCTCGCTCGCTCTCTCACTTGCAACTCTGCTGCTCTGCTTTCTCCACCCTCCCACTCAGGGGTCAGGGTCAGCAGCTACCTCCTCCAGCCTCCTGAGCTCTCTGAGCTGGTCTTAGTGGACAGCAGCAGTCCTTGCCATCAGCTCACCTGAGCCAGTTTCTAGCTGGCTTTTTAGCAGCTTCCTAAGAGCAACGCTACACCACTACCTTTCTTTCTAGACTTCTACTTTCTTGGGCTCTGGGATCTCATCTCTAAGGACAGCTCCTAAAATTGTATCCCTGGCAGAAGCTCTCAGAGGAGAGATACTCCCCCTAGGAGCAGTATCCTGGGAGCAGTATCCTGGGAGAGATACTCCCCCCTAGGAGCAGTACCTTCTGCCAACAGTATGCTTCCCTAGGTCTCTCTCAGGGGGCCTCTCTTATAGGAGAGAGAAAATATAATCTCTTGGGGCTACATTGATAGCCCAGCGGGTAGAACATTTGCCTTGCACTCAAGGCTAACTTGGACTTGATCTCCAACATCCCATATGGTCCCCCAAGCACTTCCAGGAGTAATTCCTGAGTGTAGAGTCAGGAGTAACCCCTGAGTATTGCTGGTGTGACCCCCCCCAAAAATTTATTGCGTGCCAAGGCCTATACACTTACATAAATATTCAAGGTCTCACTGTTCTCCCTGAGCCCCATTTCCAAGGTCCTTTCTCCAGGTCTTGCTTTTTTTTTTTTAAATAACATTCAAGAATGCTTTGTTTACCATACGTGTGGAACAGTGTGTATGCCAACAGCCTCATCCCCATCCAAGACTTTCAAATGTGCTACCAGGCATGTAGATCCTCTAGGACAAAGGCCTGATTGAGTGTGAAGTAAAGCTTAAAATTCTCACCCAAACTCCCATCATATCTACCTACATGATCTTGAGCTAGTTACTTTGTATTTCAGAACTCAGCTTTCTTGTTTGTAAAGGACAACCGAATATCAAAGTTCCTTTCTCTTATTGGAATGCAGGAAGCTTGTCTACTTCTAAATTATTTTTTTAATCAGGTATTCTTTCCAAAATGCCAAAGGTAGTTGTAGTCACTGAAATCTGCTCCTGTATCTTGGGAAGTAACCAATTGGACTGAAATGGAAATTTTTTTTTTGGTTGGTGAGGGAATACAGAGACTAAATATATGGGCTAACTGGACTGAATTAGAGAGTTCTCCTCACTTGGATTTATTTCCAAATATTCATAAGTGTGATTGGGCATTATCCCAAGAAATTTGCCTAACTCTTTAGATTAATGGTTGAGTGTATTTTCCATAAGAATAGTCACATTTCTATATATGTTCATCATCTCCATTTATTAAGTTCTTGAATCAGTCACAAATTTATAGTACCTGCATCTTCACTCAACACCCCAGGAAGTAAGGCACATTATACCACTCATCTTGCAAATGATAAAACTATAGCTCAGAGATGTGTGTTGCCATAATTCACATGACTAGTAATATTGTTAGGATTTGCATTTGAATCTACCTGATTCCCCAAAGTTGGAAGCCTGTGTTGACTCCTTAACTAGTACCTGCATTGTCATACTGGCAAGCAATGTCTTGCACACCAAGGTCTCTGGGAAGTTAATAGTAAATGAATTAATAAAAAATAATTAAATAGCTCAAGCACATTTAACACAAAATAACTAGGACTTTGTTGAATCTCCACATGAATCCCTCCTGATGAAGTGCTTTCTGCTGTGACAGAAATAAAATAGTCTCTCAGTAATTCGAAGCATATACAGCAATTAATTCTACATTTATGTGGTCTTTTTTTAGAACTGTATTTTAATTTTTTAAAGCACCAATTTAATATATGTGCAATAACTGATAATTATTTTGGGAAGGGTGCAGGAGCAAGAGGCTTTTAGTGACAGCACAAACAATTTTTAATTCAACAGCTGCAACATTTAAATCATCCATGTGCCAAGAGCCCTATAGCCTGTCAGAGGGAAGACAGGCTGCAGCCAGTGCTTCTCACTTCAAGGTCAATGGTTTGAGTAGTCAAAGTTGATTGTGGCCAAAGGTTACCTTCACTTGCTAGCTCCTTGGTGGCTTTAGTAAATGAGATGGCAGATTTATCCAATTTCCTCCTGGGCAACCAACCAGGACTAATTCTGAAGCTTCATATTGCAAATGGGATGACCAGTCTTGGCACAGACACTCATCGCTGTGTGCCTTCAAGGTCTAGGTCATGGCTAATTATGATTATAATTACACTTATTATTGTTGTTATTGTTATTATTATTATAAGTCATTGATGGGATATTATATTATTCTGATTTGGAGGAAACAAGGTTTCAGTTGCTATTGATCAAGGTTAGTAGATGTGAACACAGACGACAATTATGAAATTCACTCCTAGTTCTAACCTATTTCCCAACCATACTTCAAAGTCCATGTCAGTTCCCAGCTGATCACTGAACTGTTTGGGACCAATAAACCTAGCATGACTGATGAATTACAATTGTTAATGCTACATATGAATAATCATGATTTGTTATCATTCATGGCTGCAAGTAGCTTTGAACTCTTGCTTTGAAAGCTTAAGAGTGAAACAAAAGACAGGGTATTTACTTCTTTCTTCGGCTCATGGACTCAAAACCCATCACTTAATGTCAGATTTTAGATGTTCTAATTTGAAAAATGATGTTCTAAGCCAATAAATCCTTTCTGGCACTCATATTTAATGTACAAATCTAGAAGTTACCTGTTTTCTCACTCCAAGCATAAATAAAATACTTTGTTAGCAGCAGGTATACATTATGACCTCTTTAATTACTCTGGTACATATTAGAATTCTTATGCTCTGTTAAGAAACTGCTAGAACATTAAGCAATTATTTTTCTATCTACTTAAAATCTTAAACTGTAGCCTTCTACACAAATCCCTTCAAAACAAGACCATTTTTCTGTTTTAATTTTTTCCTTTCATTTCAAATCTCTATATGCTTTTAGTTATTATGAACTTAGTTTTTATTTCAACCTTTTAGTGCCACACATAAAATCCATTCACCCAGGTGTGAATTGAAATTTTCTGTTTTTCTTGAAAACTGCATTAACTCACTTTACCACTCCCCGGTAGCATTTCAACTGGAAACAAAGTGTAGAAAGGTTTGGGGTATAACCTAAGAATCTACAGCCAAGGAATATGTGCTTTATCACAGTCATGGAAGAGTTAATGGCACTTAATTAGCACCCCTGGAATCAGCTGAATAAATTAGGAACCCTGCAGTGCCTCTGTGCACATTTCCCTCAATTCCCTTCCCATTTAGCTTTCCAGGCCCAGAGGGAATGCCAGACCACTGATAACTTCCAACCTCTTACTGAAAATGATAGACTCCTGATGCAACCACCTGGTCCAGAACTCAATCACCACCTGCCTACCAATTACTTTAGTGATGCAACAAAAGATATTAGCTGCTTATATAGGATGTATGATTTTTTATATCTCTGCACCTGGCTGTAAGAAACACCACATTGTTTAATTTTTTCTAAATCAATTTAGTGCAGAGTTTTGTGCCCACACTAGTCATGGTTGGGAGAAATTCAAACTCTGTAATAGTTTTGGAGACAGGTGGCTTATGTAAGTCTCCCAAAATGGAAGACATGTTTTCTAACCTTCACACTGAGATGAATCTCCCTGACATGCACATTGAAAAAATTCACATGATCCAGACAAGAGATGAAAAGCTATTACTACCCCAGTTCCGGCACGGGAGCGTGATGCAGTCTGAGTCCTTCAACATTCAGCTCAGTGCACAGAACAGACTGGCCTGTGCTGTGAGGGAGTGGACCCAATCTCTCTTTCCTTCCCCATTTTTTATTAAACTTTTCCTTTTCTTCTACAAGGCATCTAGTTGTTGACTGCACAAGTATTTCTTTCCATTCCCTCCTTTGGAGATCTTGTTTTTGGTGATCACCAAAATAAGGACATGAAATAACCTTGTATGAAATAAGATATCACTTGTCACTTGTCTTCCCATTGTTCATCGATTTGCTCTATCGGGCACCAGTTACATCTCCATTTGTTAGCAATGAGGTCCATTATTGTTACTGTTGTTGGCATATTGAATATGCCATGGGTAGCTTGACAGGCTCTGCCATGGCTCTGGGTTCATCTCAGGGGACCCAGTCTTTTTCTGTGTCAGACCATCAACCACCCAGGGCCCACGGGCAGAGCCCTGGGTGTAGACAAGCCTGTCTCCTGTCTGCCACCTGCCAATGCAGCCGGGCACCACAGCCACACTTGCAACACCTTGAGGGGCACGTGAAATATGATATATTTCATATTTATCACCAAAACAAGGACATGAAATAAATACATCAGAAAAATAGGCATAAACATAGTTGTCATGTGTATAGCTCAACCATTATGAATACTTAGATATATAGTTTCATTTTTTCCCAGATGTGACAATAGAGGAAGAAATGCTGCTGTTGGCTAGCCTTTACCAGCAACTCATTCTATTGCATTTGATTATACAAGAATAGAATTACACCCTTTTTCTGAAGGTTAGCTTTCTGGCAATGCATGATGTGTGAACAGAGGAAAAACACCATTACTCTTTTATCATCAAGTTCTACCAAAACCATCTGACATAAAATTGGTATAATGGCTTCAGATCAGATCACCAGGGAGGAAGCAAATTGAGATAAGCCTTAAAAAGTCAATTTATCATGCCCCATGGCTACCTTTTCTATTTGTTTTATGCTATAAGTATGCAGTTAGAGGGAGAAGCATTGTTCAGTGAAGCTGCTGCTTAAATGAAGGCCTAGCTTTAGCTCAGCTGAGATGCTCTTAGAGGCAGAGCTTCTGGAGGTAGGAAAAGCAGAAGGCCACTTCCAAAAGCCATTAAGGGAGAGTTGCAGGCACTCACACTTCCACTTTCACAGCAAAAAAAGCCTCCATCTCAAGAGCTTAAAGCTGTTTCCAAGGTGAATGTCAGAAGGTGGCAGAGTATAGCTATTATTATAGCCATTTGTTTCCTATAAACAGCAGACCCCAGGTGAGGAAATGTGAGTTGTTAACTTCCTTCTCCCCGCCAATTATTATTTTTCTCCTGAGTCCCCAGGGTTTCACATTTGTTAGAGCAGAGCAGCCTTTTTCTGTCCCTCTGTCATCCAGAGAACAGCCTAACATCCATTGGTACTATAGAAGCCAGTCTCTTCCTGGTGTACAATTAGACATTTTGAGAGCAGACAACGTCAATGCCAGCGCTCAATCAAATGGCACAGAGAAACCCAATTATCCTACAGAGACAACAAAAGGAAAAGTCCACAAAAAATCTACCTCTTCTAGAGAAAAAATTTGACATTCACTCTAGCACACCTTTTATATACGATGAGGTAAAGAGTTGGTCTGTTACTTCTCGAATCTAGACTTTATTTGAAAATTTTAAGGCTCTGAAAATATAGCTGTACTTCCATTGTTTACAGGTGTAAAAAAAGTCGGATACTCATTCAGGCTGTCTGAGAGATGAGTATATATAGATTTATATCAAATATTTATATAAAAGTATATACATATTTATTTTTCCCTTTTGATACCCAGGTCTACAAAACTCATATTTTTCTCAGCTTCTTATTTGAAGCTTCCTTGTATCCCTCATCTTTATAAAAGGGGGAGGTAAGATACATTAGAGGGAAAATTTATTTCCTTTCAATTAAATATATGCAGGAAGAATTTCCCATATTTCAGGGAAAGACTGTAACTATGAGCCAAGGGGGTGTGGGTGCTGGGCTTTATTTCCCTAGTCTGTAACAAGGAGTATGAAAAATATCGATTTGCTCCTCAGAGATGCTAAAGGAACTTAATTAAAGTTGTTTAAGCACTTTGAAATCTTTTGATGGAAAGGAGCAACATAAAAGTGTAATGTGTTTTAATGTAACGTGAACTTTTCAAAAACCAGAAGGAAGCCTTCGCACACTCCATCCCATTTCAAAACAATATGCTTGCAAAGATATCTTTTCAATATCCATGTACATTTGGTTGTGATAAATATAGTCTCTGACCTTTAACGATGTAAAAGTGAAAACACAGAGAAATTGGACTTGCTGGGATGGCTATTGCCTATGTTACAGAGTCGCTCAGCATATTGATTTACTGAAAGACACTTCTGAGTGCAGGTGTATGACTCTTAATAAGCCCACTCCACTGGGGGAGAAGCACATGAGATTCTAAGACCCCCCCAAAAAAAAACTCTTCCCCTCACACACAAGACAAATCTCATGAAACAAAGACTGGAGCAGTCTGTAAACCTAATTTAGGACAGGAGGTCAGCTGGAAGCTGTCAGGGGGTCAGTCCCTCTGCTGAATTCTCTACACAGTCTATGCAAGTCAGTTGGCATGGCCTTGACTTATTTGCATCATCTTGTCACAGATTTGATTGATTCACTTTCTCTCATGGCCTCTCAGTTGTCTCTCTAGCATGTGTCTGTCTAATAAAGTTATTGACATTCTTACTCTGAGTCTTTACCCATGGGAGACTTTTCCCCACATTTCCACACATCTTATCTACTTCCTTTCCTATTGGTCAGGCCTTGGTTATGGCTTCTTGATGATTTTATGCTGGAAAAGTATGATTGGAGTGTTAGCAAAAATATCCTTCTTTTGAGACACCTGTATTATCTCGGTTTAAAAGTTTCAATTATCAGGGACCTGGGAGATGGCTTATGCGGTAGAACAATTTACAAGCATGTATGAGGCCTTGAATATGATTCCCAACATTACATGAATCCCTATACCCCCCCATGCTTGGGGTGACTCCTGTAATAATTAATCAAATGAAGTAGAGAGCTTAACAGGCTAGAATAGCTCAATGACACTGAGTTGGCCTGGGAGGAACTAAATTGAGCACTGGGTTAGTATTCTGGGCTGAAGATCAAATAGGGAAGTGAATTCAATCAATCTGAAACCTTCCTTCCTTGCTTTCTCTAAAATGAGGAGATTTTAATTGTAAGCTCCACCAATCTACTGTTTCATTTATTTTGGGGGCTTTGGGGAGTCACATAGGGAAATATTCAAGGCTTACTCATAATTATGCACTCAAAGATCACTCCTGGAGGTGCTCAGAGAACCATATGAGGTAATAAAAATCAAAGTTGGTCAGTCAAGTGAGAGGCAAATGCCAACCCCTCTACTGCCTCTTGGCCCCTGACCACTTATATTTTTAAGACAGTCTACTTATACTGCTTGCATCTGCTCAGTTCAAGGGGTTTCTTGTGTTTCTTTCATTCATTTTTGGTCCATAGCTGATGGTGTTCGGAGTTTACTCCTGACGCTGTGCTCAGGGATCACTCATGGTGGGCTTTGGTATGGGATACCAAGGACTGAAGCCGGATGAGCTGTGTGAAAGTCAAACACCCTTTTAATAAAATCTGTTTATTATCTCTTTGGCCCAGCTTAAGGTTTTTTTTTTTCAAATTGTTTGGCTTGTGGTGGGAGAGGGCTACTCCTGACTAGGTTCTCTTGGGCTGCTCTAGCCCACAAACTGTGTAGTGAGGGACATCAATCTAATTCTCACATTCTTCATTTCACATGTGCTCCAACAAATTTACTCTCTCCCCAGCCGGGTCAGGTCACTTCATGATCTACTTGGTCATTGCATATCTAATCTCCTGTTTTATCACTTTTGTCTCACTTTTGTCTCAACTTCTATCCAAATTTTTGGGAATAGGGATGGAGTTTTTAGCAGTTCAATTTTGGCTTTCCTCACTGAGATATCATTATTGCTCTACTCTTGGTAGTCCTGATTGTCTCTCATGAATATCTTCCTAGGTTTTACTTACGACATTCTAAATATACCCAAGACCCTGAATTTACTTTCTAATTGAGCTATACCTGTTAATGTACTGTTGAACGGGACTAAAATATACAGGTAATATTTGAGATTGGCATTGTTATAGATACTGAAAACAAAGACTTATTCAATATGTCTTCTCTACATTGCTGCCAAGAAAGTTAAAAAAAATTAACTACTGGTATTTCAGGTCCCCAGAACACTGGAGTTCTGTCTCAACTGCAGGTATCAAGAACATAAAATAGGAAAAAGAAAGAGATAACTATCTAAGCTATCTAAAATGTCTCAAGGACTTAAATGTAAGATCTGAACACATTCAACTATTAGAGTTAAAACATAGTGGGGAATTTATTGACATTATTCTGGGTAACAATATTTTGAATATAACTTCAAAAGTACAAGACAGTAAAAATAAAAATAGACAATGAGATGACATCAAATTTGAAATCTTCTGCACAGCAAAGAATATAATCACTGAAGATATCACTTCAGAAATAGGATAAAATATTTGTAAATCATCTCTTCAGTAAGGGGTCACTCACTCCTAATGGTGCTCCGGACTACCAAATGGATGATTTGCAAACATTTTATCTTATTTCTGAAGTTATATCTTCAGTGATGCCAGATATGCCATATATGATGCTGTGTATAGAACCAGTGGTCAGCTGTATGCAAGAAAATTGCCTTATTCTTTTTTCTATCTCTCTAACCCAGTCCTTTAAAGGCCTCAGTGTTTCTCTCAGATTGCTTTGCATGTTTACTTATCTCATGAGTTTCTATAAGGATCAGGATGAATAGGAGGTAAAGGATTCCTCAAACATTTGAATATTAGTGACACTGAAACTTATGTAAAAATTATTAGCATCAAAATTTTCCAGATTATTTGGATAATCTTCTCCACTGTCAAACAAGTAGAACTTAAATTCATTATTAAACAAATGAAATTGAAAGAGGAAATATGACTGCAGTTAAAGCCTCTAGATTTTTGCTGTGGTGGTTGTTTAGCATTTAACATAATGGGCTTCCACTGCAGTACAGAAAGTTATTATTTTCATTGAAATGCCTTTTCCAACATGTAAATGGTAGGTTATATAATAGAGGTATTTCTAGCTGCAACCCCCCCTTGTAATTTCCCAGATATTTTGAGTGCTCAGAAATTAATAAATATGTTGGCTTTGTATGACATTGCTGGGTTAATAAACAAAATCTGGGAGCAGATTCTGTTAACAAATGTACTCAGTTTTGATGTAAATTGATGCAAACCATTAATAATAGAATGTACGATGTGCAGCGAAAGTCTGATTTTTTAACTAGATATTGCTTTTCAAGCCATAATTAAATATTTTTTACAGAATAGTTTCTCTCACAGTTAATGTCATAAGTAAGTGGAATTAATTGTTCTTTTTTTAAGATTTACACTCTATGAATAACATTAAGCTTGCCTCACATTAGGAGAAAAGAAAACAGAAAGTAAATAAAGCAAAAATCAGAACCTCTTAGATGAGTAAACAAGATTTTATTTGAACAAGGTCTAATAATTTCATTTTCAAAACAAACAAATCAGATATTTAGAGAAAAATGTAAGCTAATTACCAGTACTAAAATACATTTATTCTATTATTATGTACAGTAGAATTTATTTAAAAAATTTAATCTTCATTCCCATCACTATTCTGCACACACACACATCACACAGAAAAGAAAGTGTGGATATATGCACTGCTACTGAGATACTTGCTACAGATCCAGAACACAAAAATATAAGAGGTTTAGGGTATATGAGTTTGAACATTCTACTGTATACATGTAAGAAGAATTTTAATTTTCTTTGAATCAACTTCATTTCTTTCTTGTGTTCTATTCCTGCTGTCATCAAGAAATCCAAATTTAATACATCTGTGGTTTCCCCCTCTCTGTCCCTGAAGGTGACACCATATGCTATCCCCAATTTCCATGATTGCTTGCTGTAAGAGAGAGTCTCAATTTATTAGAAATCTGTGATGTTGATGAGATGTATCCCCCTGTTGGCAGGCGCCTTTAGGTCCTCTCTCCATGCGCAGGAAGAAAGAAGCTTAACAGGCTGTAGAGGCTGGTGCTTCAGAATTCTCTTCGGCTCTTTTGGAGTATCTGGTCTCACACTCCAGGAACCACAGGCTTTTCTCTCCATCCCAATCTAGGAAAACACTTTTTATAGTCTAGATAAGTCTTCTTGCACCTCTTGTTTGCTCTGAATCCTCATCCATTTATCTCTACAAACTCTATTAGGTAAACTGTCAGGTTAGATTATTGGAAACAAAAGAAAGACCTTGCTACTTCTTCTTCTTGGTTTAACCGTATATCCCCTAGCATAGCTCATAATGATGAGTCCCCTCATTTCCATTCCTGTAGTCAATTTTAAAGTAGCATAGTGTTTTAGAAATTGCTACAATTACTATCTCCTGAGTATCCTTCCTTCCTTCCTTCCTTCCTTCCTTCCTTCCTTCCTTCCTTCCTTCCTTCCTTCCTTCCTTCCTTCCTTCCTTCCTTCCTTCCTTCCTTCCTTCCTTCCTTCCTTCCTTCCTTCCTTCCTTCCTTCCTTCCTTCCTTCCTTCCTTCCTTCCTCCCTTGCTCCCTTCCTCCCTTCCTCCCTTCCTCCCTTCCTCCCTCCCTCCCTCCCTCCCTTCCTCCCTCCCTCCTCCCTTCCTCCCTCCCTCCCTCCCTTCCTCCCTTCCTCCCTTCTTTCCTTCCTCCCTCCTTCCTTCCTTCCTTCCTTCCTTCCTTCCTTCTTTTTCCTTCCTTCCTTCCTCCCTTCCTTCCTTCCTCCTTCTTTCCTTCCTTCCTTCCTTCCTTCCTTCCTTCCTTCCTTCCTTCCTTCCTTCCTTCCTCCCTTCTTTCCTTCCTTCCTTCCTTCCTTCCTTCCTTCTTTCCTTTCTCCATCTTTCCTTCCTTTTTTTCCTTCTATCCTTCATTCTTTTTTCTTCTTTCATTTCCTCCCTCACTTTCCTCCCTACCTCCGTCCTGGCCTTCCTCCTTCCCTCCTGTTGAAGATTTCTATGTTAGTCTTAATATGACTTATATTTGACCTTCCTCATATTTCTATGTCTTTTGTGTACAGCCAACCCCAAACAACTAAATATAATGTTTGCTTCTATTCTGGATTACTTGTTGTCTCTCCTTCTCAGCAATTGCTACATGACCAAATCCTATCTTTTAATAGTCAAAAAATGCTACTTTCATCATAAAGTCTACCTATTCTCTAAAAAGCATTACCTAATGAAAATGGAATGATAGAATCTAAACAAAATCACAAACACACATATATACAAGCAATAATATATGTATATATGCATACATATGGTTGACATTTGCATGTGTGCACATACAGAATGTAAAATTAGTGGAGGAATTATGATGAGATGTGGTATAAAGTCATAATCCTGTAACACGCAATGGTATTGAGGGGGGACTTGAGTGAGGGGTTTTCCCAGACTGATTAGTGCTGGATTTGTCTGCACCTGTAGTGGGAAAAATCCATAGTCAGGCCAGGTAGGGCTCTTCTAACTCCAGGCTCATGCCATGCTATTGGCTAACTTATCGGAAATATTAATGGTCATTCATTTTCTTTTAATGCTATTAAACTTAATAGTAATATGTGGAGGTCATTGTTTATTATAATTGCCCTTTCTGTTTGCTGGATTGTAACCCCTGAGGGCGGGCTCTAACCTTTCATTTTGATGTGAGCTAAAGCCCCATGCACAGGACTAGCAAGCAGTTTTCGGACCTCCCATTTCTTTCTGTATATTTTAATATATACACTGTGATTTACAAAGTTGCTCATAATACAGTTGTTTTAGGCATTCATTATTTCAACATCATTCTTGCCAGTATGATTTACCGTCCAACAATGTCCCAAATTTTCCCAACCACCCCCCCAAGTCTACCCCCTTTGTGGGAATAAATTTACTTCACATTACATGTTGCAATAAGTAAAACAAAAGTGAGGGACATTAACAAAAAAAATAGATCACTGAGAGAGAATTTGTGGTAATTATCACATTTAACAATGGTGCTACTAAAGCCATTGTCTGAAGTCTTACTGAGCTGGTTGGTTCAAGTTGAGGCCTCTGTGTGATCGTTTTCAGCCATTGAGCATGGGGGGGCTTCCCATATTTTTCCTATCAAATTTTTAGTGCTCCTAATTAAGTTCAGTACTTTGACATTTGGAGGTGTTTCATGACTTCATATGTGGCCATTTGCGCCAGAGCTGGGGTGGTTTGCTGGTTTTCCAGATTGATAGTGTTTAGTTGTGGAGCTGGGCCTGGGCCACTTATATGACCAAGGATGTTGGTTGTGAATGAAAGCTTCTGAACCTTCTGGGAAGGAAACTACCCAGAAGGCCACAGAGTTCTCATCCCTGACACTGGCCAAAACTGTCATTTCTAAATGCAGATATCCAACATGCATCACAATCTTGAAGCCAGTAAAGCATTGGTAAGACAGTAAATTCAAGGACTGAGTGAATCTGATGCCATAAACACACTTGTCTTACTTGGCAGTCTCTAGATAAAATGGTGATATACTGAAGCTACCGAGTCTTACTCATCAATTCATGCCAATTGACAGAAAGTTCAATATTTTCTTTCACTTTCTTTTCAGTTGTGAGTTTACCTGGATGCTGCAAATTTTATGTAAAAGCCAAGGGATAAGACTCTTGGCACATTAATCAATGTCACAGATGTAATTGGCCCAAGGCCAGGATTCTCCTTGGCAATACTTCTACCATTCCAGTATTAGAGAACCAGCTATGGTATTAATTTTGTGAGGAAGTACATAAGGTGAAAATAGTTTTGATATTAAACACTGACATTACTTCACATGTCTAATTTTTGATGATGTTAAAAACCTTCCTTTAAAAATTCTTTTTATTTGGGCCGAGTGATAGCCCAGCGGGTAGGGTGTTTGCCTTGTATGCGGACAGCCCATGCCGGCCCGGGTTCAATCCCTGGCATCCCATGGTTCCCTGAGCACCACCAGGAGTAATTACTGAGTGCTGAGTCAGGAGAAACCCTTTGAGCATTGCCGGGTGTGACCCAAAAAGCAAAAAAATAAAAATAAATTATTTTATTTGTAAAATTTTTAAATTAAATTACTGTGAGAAAAACAGTTACAGAGTTGTCTATGATTGGGTCTCAGCCATACAATGTTCCACCAATCATCCCTTCCCCATTGGTACATTTCCCATCACTAATGTCCTCAACTTCCCTTTTCCACCCCTATCCACACTTTCTCTCTCTCAATCATGATTTGTGGTAGATATTATAAAGTCTTTCATGCATATATTTCTCCCTACTTTTAGCATTCAATACTTGTCTAGAGTGATCGTTTCCAATTGCAATTGTCACAGTGGTGGTACTTTTTCTAAATTAATTGACCTCTCCCCATTCCTCCTTAATTGTGACAAGCTTCCACCCATGAGTCAGTCTTCTTGGCCCTCATTTATAATATTCATGGGTAATGTCTCTTATTATGTTTTTTTATATCCCACAAATAAATGCAATCATTCTAAGTATTCCCTGTCCTTCTGATTCATTTCACTCGGATGAATACTTTTCATCTCCATCCACTTATAAGAAAATTTCACAACTTCATTTTTCCTAACAGTTGCTGAGAATTCCATTGTGTAGATGTAGCATAGCTTCTTCACCCATTCATGTGTTCTTGAGCACTTAGATTGTTTCCATATTCTGGCTATTATGAATAGTGCTGCACTGAGCATAGATGTGCAGATGGCATTCCTGCTGTGTGTTTTTGAGCCCCCAGGGTATATTGCCAGAAGTGCTAGTGTTGTGTCACATAAAGAAAAAATACAAATGACCAAAAAAAAGCACATGACAAAATGCTAAAAAGTCTCTAATCATCAGGGAGATGGAAATAGAAACAAAATTAAGGTTTCATTTCATACTACAGATAGTAAAGAGTAAGAACAACCAGTGCTGAACTGATGGGGAGAAAGGACTTGAGAATATCAACTGGTCCAACATCATTGGAAAACAATATGGGCATTTCTCAGAAAATGAAAAGCCTTCCTTTCAACTAAGCTATAAGCAACCAAAATTTTATTCATAAATAATCCACTTGGTGTGAAACTGGATAGAAATAATATCTATTATTTTTATAATATCTATTATTTTAAGGGAATAGCTTTAATGTACCAAAATATTTGCCTGCTTATTTTCTTTTATCTTATTTATCTATAGGCACTCTATAATAATTCATCAATGGAATTATATCATCAATCGTAATTTGAGTCCAAATCTTAGCAATACCTATATTAGTATTATGTCTGATAAAACACTTTCCTACAGAAGGCTTTGAAAACACATTTCTTGTCATTTCTCTTATGGCACTCGCAGGAGTTCTGAAAAGGAAATCAACATTAATTCTCTCATATTTCAGTAAATTAAAAAAATTCTTACTTTGGAATAAGATTTTTTTTGTTTTTTTAGACCACTTCCAGCAATGCTCAGGGATTACTCCTGGCTCTGCACTCTGGAATTACTCCTTGCAGTGCTCAGAGGACCATATGGGATGCGAGGATCTAACTCAGGTCAGCTGCTTGCAAGGTAAATGCCCTTCCCACTGTACTATCGCTCTGGCCTCTGGGATAATATTATCTAATACATTTAGACTCATGAATCATAAGTTATATCTCACTAAATGAATTGTGAATCTTCTAATTCTTTATTTTTCCAGATTACATTATCAAACTCTGCTCCCTTGTCTGAAAATACTTGAGAAAATTGAGACGAACTGAAGGATGGTCCAGTAATACATTTTTTTCCTTACCTCTCCTGTCTTCTTCTTGACTAAATATTGCATTGGTTGTAGCACTTGAAGTGCTGCCACATTCAGCAATGCAAGTGTCACATGATTTGATATTTAATTTGCAGGAAAGGAGCCCAGATCTTTTCTCTCCCCCACTTTATTTTCCCCTCCCTATGTGCTTGCTGAAACAGGAAACATCATAGAAGCTTGTCTGTTTACAGTTAGCCTATTGTTTTGGAAGAATCAGAAAGAAGCTGACTAGCATTCAGAGGCAGCAGTCAAGAAAAGTACACATCTTTTTCCTTCTTATATATCAACTTGTTTAATCAGAGCATTTGTACTTTGATGTATTATTATTATTTCCCTCTATGGGAATTGATTTGTAATGTTACCTAATCAGTGTGTTTCCAATTTTAATCTTGGAGCTGAGTAATAAATATAAGACATTAATTTCCATAAACCATATATATTTGAAAGCTTCATTTACATAGTGAGCAATTTAGGCCTATAAATTCTAATGTGTTTCTATTCCTTTTGGGTTACTGTTTGCATAACCTTTTTTATAGCTCTGGCAAACCATACTGCTTCCCAATGTTGACAAATTCCTTGCTGTTGTCCAATGCATAAAAATGTGTTTAAAGTAACTCTCTAACACTCCCCTGTAATTTTTCTTCTTTCTTTCTCACTCACCATTGAGGGTAATTCCCTTTAGCAGCTGAAAAATACTGTTTCTTTTCCTTACCAATTTCAGCAGCTCATTTGGCAGTTTCCTCTAGCCCAGCATATGCTTCTGATAGAGCTGATACCGGAACAGCCCCATTTATCCCAGGCAGGAAGACTCAACCTCTCAGTTGTAAGTAATAGCACCCTTGTCTCTAAGAGGCCAGAAACATGAAACTGAGTTTGAGTACTCTTAGCATACACCTGAATGTTTTTCAGGGTGATGTAAAACTGTATTGGTCATACTAATATGGCTCATTTTATACCTATTATTTTAAAGTATATGTGTGCATGACAGGAAGATATGTGTATATGGAAGAGAAGAGAGTGGAGAGAAATTAAAAGCAAATAAGAGAATGAGCCGGAGAGAAGAGTGTTATTAGTAGAAAAACAGACATATTTATTCACCTAGTGAACCTTTTGTAATTTTTATCTTTAGCAATTATAAAGGTGTTAAAGGTTTCAATTTCTTTTTTCTTTTGCATAAGTTAACCTCAACATAATATAATACCAACTGCATAGACACAGTATATAGTTTTATTTATTTTTTCTTTTCGGGTCACACTCGGCGATGCTCAGGGGTTACTTCTGGCTCTGCACTCAGGGAATCACTCCTGGCGGTACTCAGGGGACCATATGGGATGCCGGGGATCGAACCCGGGCCGGCATGGGCCAGCCGCGTGCAAGGCAAACACCCTACCTGCTGGGCTATGGCTCCGGCCCCTATAGTTTTAATTTTTAATGAAATATGCCCTTATGTACCTGATTAATTTTGGCTTTTATAGTATTTCTGTAAGATGTTACTGTACCTGTGGCAAAGATAAAGATTCAAAAGATCAGGGATTTTTAGAATTATATTGTTATTAGCACAAAGGGATTATTTATTGAATTTATCTGTAGTAATAGGAGAACTAAATAGTTGTTGTCCAATTAGTCATTAAGATAGAAGACAAAAAATGTCTTAGAAGAGAATAAAAATGTTTTAGAAGACAATAAAAAATGTTTCTTGGATTATATTCAAGTGTTTTGAAACAAGAAAAATAATAGCCAAGGCAGAAAAGTGGTCTAACCACTTAACTGGACTCTCTGAGATGTCCACTCAAACAAATTTTACTGCATATACTATGGGTGAACCTTACCGGTTTCATAAGCAAAGTGATGTTAATCAGGAGTCTCAGTTCAGTTCCTAAAAACAAGAGTCATTTCACCATACCAACCTCTGCTGCACATTGTTATTGGGCAAAGATTAATTGGTACAAGAGAAATATGTTCACTAGTATGTTCACTAGTTTCCTTCCTGGAGTCATACAGACGTTGAAGAGCATGCTGGTGCAACATCATAGGTAGAAACAGAGAACAGATCAGAGGCAAAAATAAATTTTACAGAAAGGATGCTAAACTTCTATTCTTCCCATTTACCCACCCCCTTTGTATTCTTTAGATTGTTTCTTTGCAAGAGCTGAGGAAGAGTCGGGGTTTGGAGCCAGGCACATCTGGCTTCCAATCCTTGCCCTCTGTTTATCAGTTTTAAGATGCTTAACCTCTCGGTGCTGAATGGCAGATAATCTTTTCCTTTTACTATTGAGTGCTCATGTACTTCTGCTGGGAATAATAATAGATGGCCACTAATTTAGTAACTTACTGTCATACCCAAATTTTAGTTTATAGTTTCTACAGGTAAAAAATACAAGAACGGAAATATTGTTCTCTCTACACAGGGTTTCATGGCACAAAACCAAGGTATTTGCCAGGACTGTTGCCCTCCTCTGGCTAGTGTTTAGATGCTTCTTCCAAGTTCACAGGCTGTGGGCAGAATTCATTTTCTTACAGTGAGAGCACTGAGGTCCTTGTTTTCCTGCTCTCTTTTGGCTAGAAGCTGCTTTTGGCTCATACAAACTGTAATTCCTTCCCATGTAGTCTCTATGGACAATTCACAGGATGAATATTTGCATTTTCCAAGTCAGACAGAGAGAATGTGCCTCTGATTTCTTCTGACATCAGTGAGAGGAAAAAATAACAATCTATTTTTAACTGATTGTTGTGTTTAGGTCATGCTCACCTGCATAATGTACCTGTTTCCACGCCAGTTGTACCATAAAGCACAACATAATCATCTGACTAAAAATCTATCATATTCAAAGATCTACGTTTATGCAGGGAATCTGGTTCACTGGCAGGAAATCGTGGGGAACCATAGATTCAACCTATCACCAAGACATGCAATTTATGTGAAAATCACCTGACTGTAAGCAAATACTTGCTATATGATAAATGGTAATTTTTCTATAAACTTAAAGACATTATAAATCTTAAAGGGATATAGTTCTTGCACTGTTATATGCATCTATTTTCTATTAAAAAGAAAGGCAGACGTTCTATCAATCATACAGTTTTGCTTGCCACTGAGCATATTAGTGCATAATAAAGACTTGTTTATACAATAGTAGGTACCGCCCCTCCACTCTAGGAGTAGTTTTGACTTTTGGATTTTGATTAAAGACTTTTTCAAGTCATGCATATTCATATTCATTTTCAAGAAATATTCAAATCTTTCTTGTTTAAATTATTTATTTGTAAAGAATACATGATGTAAGATCTAAATTCTTATCAAAAGTTTGGTGCAAAATGTAATACTTCTGTCTTAATACTATAATGGCATTTGGTGAATGAATTAAGTGCATATTTCTTGGTTTAAGTTCAATATTCACCAATATTTGTGTTCAAGTATGACTAGTTTCAGCTTTTAGTCATCTTTTAGATTTACAACTGCGTGCTGACTATTTCTATTTTGTGTTGCTTAAATATTCTAAATAAAACTAATGCAAGTATCACCACACTGTTAAATAATATCTTTCTTTTGCAATGTTAGTCTTGTAGTTCAAAACTACGTTCTCCCAAATCTAAAGGCAAGAAAACTGAGAATTATTCACATTAGATTTTTCTCTATATTTCTGCCCTTTTCAATTGGTCAGGTCATGTCAAATCGACCTCCTGAATAAGCATCTCTGTCTTCTTTAACCCTGGTCCTTATTTGCTACCTGCACTACTGCAATGGTGAATTCCTAATCAGGTCCTCAACTTTTTTGACATCCAATCCCCTTTGCTCTCTATTGTCCAATTATTTTCAAATTTATAAATCTGGTTGTATCTCTTGTAAGTTTTTGATGATTCTAAATTAATGGAGAAGAAAAACCTGATTGTTGATCCATTTTCCACAGTACATGTGAATCCATAGAGAATAAAATGATCTTTTAAAATCTTTTTCTGAGGTATAATATGCATATAATAAAACACAGAGCTACCATGTTTTTGAATAACAGCATCAAGATCTCAAGTTACTCCTTTACAACTTTTATAACTGGAATGTGTCTATATTTGCTTGTATATCTATTAGTAATTGGGCTTTAAATGTCTTATTTATTGACATATTCCCAATGTTTCAATGGGTGTCTGAGAATAGGTTCTTGATATTGGTGAAAGGACACAATGTCTGAACATAAGAGACTATGTACCACAAAATAAATCCCAGCATCTTATAATGGGGGTATAGTTTTTTATGTACTGAAGACATAGTTCTCACATCCCATAATCCCTAACTGTACATTTCCCTAAAGACAGCAAATTTCTATTCATTGTTCAGCATCCATGCTCACTGTCCCTTTAAATATCAATATTTACCCTTGAACAGAGTAATCTTCCGCTATGACTATGTCTCAGACTACTTAAGCACACTCATATTTTCATGCTTTATGTATCTTCCTTCTCAATCTTCTCAGAATACCTCCTAGAATTCCCCACAATGAGTCATATTACAACACAGAATTTTTCTATGAATAATCAATCCTTTTAGAATATTGACATATTTTTTCATTTTTCAATCACTAGTACTTAGGTAGATTATTACCTTTGTACATATTCTGTTAAAAAGATCACAGTGGTCTCCTGCTTTAACTATTTCTAAAGGTAAAATATTTTCACAGAAATAGTGTTGAGCTTTGGTTTCTCTAATTGTTCAAAGAAATTTCATCTTAGGACATGTGTACGTGAATCTTTAGGAAGAGGTTGAGAAGGAAGAAGTTGGTGCTCTTTTTTTTTACTCTTTTAGCAGTGTTTAAAGATTTCATAGGAAAAAGAGAGCCTGAATTGACTTTAACAAATTTTGACAACATAATAGATTGTAGTAGCAATTTTTTTTAGTACTAGGCCACTTTACATAGCTCACTTGATTGTTGCCCTTAAACAAAAAGGGTATATATCATTCATATTACTGTCTGAATTTTGAGCTTTCTAGTCTAGAAAACTGTTGATTATTCTTTTCTGCTTTTTCATGTGCTTGGGGGTTTGATTTGGGGACCACAATAAGCAGTGCTAGAGGTTGACCCTTCTCTGCCTTCTCTCTCCAGGGGCCCCATTCTTTTTTTTCTTTTGGGGTCACACCCAACAATGCACACACATTACTCCTGGTGCTCAAGGGATCATATGGGATGCTGGGAATCAAACCGGGTCAGTGTCACATGCAAGGCAAATGCCCTACCTGCTGTACTATCACTCAAGCTTCTATAGTTAGAAATGTTTTTGTGTTTTGTAATAAATTTTAAAGCATAATTTGTGTGACCATGTGAATATAACAGTTTCTTTCAATGAGGGGTGGTTGTCACTTTAATCCTTCAGCTAAAATTACCCACCACAGAACTGCTTAATGAGAACAAAGTCTTCAGTAGTTACCAGGTTTGGGTATTTTAGCAGTGCATGAGTATACACAATTAATATTTTTGTTTAGGTACCAGGGAAGTATCTCAGCAATAGAGTTACTTGATATTGTGTTGGGTTTGATCCCTCACACAGAAAAATATGGTTATTAATTTTGCCAGTGTTGCAGGTACTTGAAAAGATCAGCTAACTCTTGGCTTTTTGGAGTGATACTCAGGGCCTATTCCTGGCAGCTCTTGGGGTCCTTATGAGATGCCAGGGACCAAACTCGGGTTGGCTATGTGCAAGAAAAATGCCCTACCTGCTGTACTATATTTATTTGTTCTAGCCCAAGATCTGCTAACTTTCAAAAAATATTTTTATTTAGAGATGACTGCAAGAGTATGCTACATGCATGGCAGAGCCTAGCAAGCTACCCGTGTCGTATTTGATATGCCAAATACCAGTAACAATTATAGACCTCATTCCCATGACCTAATGGAAAGGTTTGAGGCTCTTTATGTTCCTGGAGCAAGCAGGTGCCCTTGGGCTCTTATTTGCATGAGACAGGACATATGGAGATGTTACTGGTGCCCGCTCAAGCAAATCGATGATGAACGGGAAGACAGTGATACAGTGATACAGTGATCTTAAAATAAAGGAATATAGGTACATGGTAGGAAAGGAAAAGGGAAGAACTAGAGAAGAAAATGAATGCATTCAAATCTAGCTTTTGATCTGTTAGCTATTATTTATTTATTCTCTGGTAATATTTAAATAATGAAAATTGAAGGTTTGAAATCATGCCCCCAAAGCAAAGTATTCAATGCCCAGAAAATTATATAGAATTAATTAATGTTTATTCTATTACTCAGCAAGTAACTTATTCATATTCATATCTCTTAATTCTTTCTTACACTATTTACTTGTGTGTGTGTATCTTGTCTGAGTTTCTGAAGGCACAAGGATTGTACAGAGATATATTAGGAATTTGAATATAAGCTCACAGCCAGTTTAAATACTAGCAATGGATAACATACATCTATCTATGTGATACTTATCATTCATAAACAATTCCCTAATATTTTATTAAAATGATAAGAAAGACATTGATAATATAGTCAATTGCAAACCTAGTCTCTGAATGTATAATACCCAATAAAATCCATAGTTTCCCTTATTTATCTTGATTCTTACCTTCCATAATATTTCGTTCTGTTTTCTAACTTTCCCATTCCATTTTTCCTTCCTTCCTTTTTTTTTCTTATCAGACTTGTTTTTATTATTTTCTTGGTTAAAGGTGATGTAGGCAGGTAGACAGGGAAGTGAACCTATGCCAATGGACTTTCTGGGAAGTAATACCACCTTACCCTAAGCCAGTCAGCACCCACCTTTAAGACCTGATAAACTTTTCCCTGGAGCTAGCCCAGACCGGAAAAGGCTGGACCCAGCCTCCAAGAGAATATCCAGCAAGGATAAAGGCCTAGAAAAGGAGTTTCTAAGATCATCCCAACTCTACTTCTTTGGCAACCCTAGCAATGCACTCTTATCCAGGTAGAAAGCCCCACATGGGGTAGCTTGGAGGAATCCTATAAAAGAACTTGAACAAAGGAATGGCACACATATGCTTCCCTCATCCATGTGCTGCCTGTGTCCACATGGACAATCACATGTGGTGATTGAGCACATGTTGCCTACATCTCCCCTCTTGATAAGTATGCTTCTTGCTTTCTTGTCTAATACAGTCCAGTGCATTACTCACTCTGTCTGTCTGTCTGTCTGTCTGTCTGTCTGTCTGTCTGTCTGTCTGTGTCTTTCTCTTTCCTACCCTTCCTTCAAAAGACACCAAAATTGTTTTTACTTCACTGCTCATCTCCTGAAATTCTTTTCTGAGAGAAAAGCAAGAACCTAGAACTGGGTTTCCTTTCCAGTGAAGAGCAATTTCTAGCTCCATCCTGAGTCCATGGCTCTCTGAGAAATGCGGTGGTGGGGATTAACTCCTGTGTGCGATAGAACAAATAAGCATTAAATGTGCCCTGACTCAGGTCTCTGCTGCAGAGGGACTCATCACATCACAGACTTGATCAGTCCTAGCCTTCCCAAACAACAGTTTTTGCATAGCAAAGGAACCACTCTCTCCCCTCTGTTTCACATGTCACCTAGAATCCACCCACTTCAAAGCTGTATGTTGTTTCCCAAACCATTGTTTCTCTTTCAGTTTGAGCAGATCAAGAATAGAGAGAAAACTCTAATAGATGGTTGTATTAATCATGTTTTGTATTTTATGTATTTTATGGACCTTGACATCTAGCTCTCCAGGAAAAGACTTCCTCTCCATAGGAGGAGTTTCAGGAGATTGGAGGTACACCTTTCATATGCAAAGTAACACACTCAAAGCCTAAGCTGCAAGAACAATCTTCTTCCTGGAACTTTCACATCCAATCAGTATTCCCCTGCTTTAAAATCCACAAAGTTGGATATTAAATGACTAGATACTCTCCTGTAGGGGAGCACTGGGCCTCCCCACAAATTCTGGGAGCAGGGTCAGGAGATCCCCTTCTGTCCCAGGGGACCAGTGGCTGGTGGACGGAGAAAGACATGAGAATCCAGCAAAATTTCAAAAGGTTTTACTCTCACAGGTTCTGGTATATAATCCAACAACAGGAAAACCCTTACACTTGGCCAGACCTAAGCCAAGTGTAGGTTTAGACCCTAGGCCAAGATGGCTGCTATCACTGTTAAGCCCAACAGGAAAGAGAATGAAGAGGAGAGGGCGAAAAGGCAAAAGGCGAAACGAGAAGAGAGTGGAAGAAAGCAGGATACAGTTTCTATATCCCTTCAACACAGACTGCTCACATCAATGGAAAGCAGTTGGGGGTCAATTCCCCTCAGGTAACTTCTCCCAGGATCTTACCTAGGTCATTTGAGATGTTAATGCTGTCCAGCCAAGATCTGCCTTGGAAGTGCCCCCTGCAGGTTAGAGTGGAGGAGGGACATGTATCTTTACCAGTGAATATCCTACAGCCTGGTATATTTCTCCAAACCTTCACAAGAGTCTCATCTTTACTTCTTAGCTCTTTTGTATATTAACCTTTAGACTTATTAGAGAGCCACACGTGATTACTTGGAGGCAAATATATTTATAGTAGGTAAATATAATGGTAAGATCTAGCTAGTCCCACTATGATTGTGGCAGCTTGAGAGAAAATATTTATACCAGCTTACATAGAATACATGGTAAGATATACTGCCACATATCAAACTGTCCTCCTCCTATCTATAAAGTGGCCTGCAGGAGGTAATTCCAGGCAAGGTGAGAGGTCCTGGCAACAGTGTACTGCAACACTATACCTATAATCCAGAGCCTGCTGAAATTATTCAAACTCCCCTGTTCTAAATTTGTTTAACCTCTCTTGCTTCCTTCCCCAAGACTTTGCAATAATGATTTTCCATCATTCCTTTAACTTCTTGACCTATGTGGACAATTTCCTATGTTGACCTGCTTGGTGTAGTATTTCCCCCTTCTCTTGGAAATAGTGAGCAACAAAGCTTATTTAAATAGTTTTGACCTCTTTCTATGATCATCTATAAATAAAAGCCAATCATTATGAGTTAAATTCCCAGAACAATGAAGTCTAATGATTCAATATAGATAAAACATGACCTAGTAATAAATACTTGAATAATTTGATTAATTCTAAGTATTAATTCTCTGTCTATTCCTTTCCCTAAGAATTTCCCATTATAATAATCATACCATAAAAATCAAGAATTAGCTCTATTAATCACTCTAGAATTCCAAGTGCTATCAGAGAAAAGAATCGGAGGAATTCCCTAGGAAATGCTACAATAATGTTCACATCATTCTCTGGAACAATGCTTTGAATAAAAATATTTCACTTGAATTTACTTTTTCTCAGCCATCATAGTTGTTTTCCTGAATCATGAAATATCCATTATGAAATAAACCATGGCATCAGCTTGATCAGCTTGATTAATATGATCATAAATCTTAACAGCAGCATACATGCTTTAAACTGCAGTTTTTAAAGCCACAATTATAGATTGTATTATTTTCCTACCAACTGCAGTAATTAGATATTATTTCAATGTACTGCCAATTGCTGGAATTATTTTCTTTCATGTAAAAGAATCACTGGTTAAAATAACTGAAACAAGGTTTTTGAGAGCTCAGTAGCAATATAAGAAGCATGAATTTTATTGATCCACTTTGAGCTAAATTTTTTAAAGAGCCTAAAATTATCCTTCATCTTTACATATAAAGTTATATATTTGTACTTACTTATTTTAAAATAATTTTTTGGTGGGGCCACACCTGGAAGTGTTCAGGGCTTATTCCTGCCTCTATACTGAAAGATCATTCCTGACAGTGCTCAGGTGACTACATAGGACACCAATTATCAAACCCTGGTTAGCACATGAAAGGCAAGATTATTGTTCAATGCACTATTACTCCAGCTCCTCCATTTACCTATTTTCTTTGAACCTTACAGCTGTGCACAACACATGCATAATATATATTGAATAATTATATGATTTTTAGTGGAACCTTCTATTCTCAATCAAAATCTTTGAAATGAAGATTTTTCTTTGACCCACTTTTATGGAAATTTCATGAAGTAAAATAAGTGTTAATCAATAATTTGTTATTAACTGAACTGCTGCTTCAAAAGTTTCACTGGACATAAATACAAAGTAACTTCTTTTGGATGCGTAGTCACCAGAAGTATCAGTGTCCATAAATTCCATTCACGATGTATTCTACCTGTAGCAGACCAACTTTGTCTCTAAGTTTAGATTTCACCTTGCCTTTTAAAAAAAAATCTGATTGACTTTGAGTTCCCTAGAACTTTATAATCATCAGTTTCATTATCCTTAATGGGAGAAATTTAAATGAATTATCTTTAATGGCTTAACCTTAAAAATGAAGCAGAGAACTGAAGAATTGCATAATATAAATATCTATCTTTTACTTATAGAGCTAATATAACCATTTTATTGTGATATTCAGAAACTGTCAGTGAATGGCTTATTCATTTTATAACTTGCTCAACAAGTTCTTGATAAGCTCATATCAGATACAAAAATATTAGATGGGCTCTGCTTCAAAAAATGCTCTTTTTATCTCCAAAACAATAAAAAATCATTTTAATCACTTAATGTTCAGATTAGTAGCTCTAAATTAAGGTTTGTTGAATAATATGCAGAAGAGGTTGTTGACTAGCTAGCCATCTTGATGAGATTAGAGGACTTATTATGTTAAGCATTATCTTCAGTTTTTTCTTTTTTCAGTTAATTTACTTGCAAAGCACAACAGTGAGAAATCAAATAGTAAACTTATTTTTGCCTCATTATTATTTTTACAACAAAGGGTAATGAATAAGTAAACGTAATTTTAAGTTGATAAATATATTATGTGTTTCAAATGTGAACTGGATTGATATGAAATAATGAGAAATACAGGAGATTCCCCTGGAGACTGTTAAAATGACTCAAATGATTTTACTTAAACTAGACCAATGATAATTTCTAGTCCTTAAAATAGAAGTATACAACTATTCTAAATTAATTTCAAGATACAGCCAGCTAATCAATGAGTAGGTCCAGGAATAAATAATATGACTAAATCTTGCAGGATATAAACCAAACTCAGAACTTCTGTTCTTGTTCTCTGAGAAGAGTTGTTTCCTAGTTAATCTTTTAATGTTAACAAAAGTCATTGACATATTATGATACCAACTTACTTGTGCTTTTGGGAATCATACCTGTACCATACCCCTGGGCTATTTCCACATAAACACATACACACACACAACACACACAGCCATACACCAGAGTGCTTTATTGCTTCCCATTAACAGATGATAAAGGCCTGTAGCACTATAACCAATGAAAAAAAATTTAATCTAACAGACTGACTAAATATTCAATGTGCTCCCAAATCCTGATTATCAGGACAAGAGCTAGAATAGCTAATGTACAAGCAGGCTCAATTAACCCTAATTACTTCAGAGTCAGGCTACAAAAGAATTAATTAGCAGTTATTAGGTGCTGTTCAGAAAAAGAGCATAAATAATGGTTGGTAGCAAGCTGTGTTGAAGAGTCTACACACATGTGCAGAAGCACACACACAGCCATATACAATCATGTGAAATCAACATTCCTTCATTAAATATTACGTATATGATAATGAGATGGACCTTTACTTAAATTTTATTTATTCAGAGAGTATCGTTGATTTCAGTTTTTCCAGGTCAATTAGTTGTTTCAGAAGAGGGGTTTGAAAGTTTAATCCAATGGTGGATAATTATACTCTACCACCAGAGAAGAACATCTGCTGTTGGAATGAAAAGTACTAAAAAGCTTTCGGAGGAGTTTATGACAACTTTCTCTTGAACACTTAAAAGTTAAGCCTTTGGAAGGTCTAACATTGAGGTGCTGAGTTCTGGCTCAAACTTCCCCAAGCTGTATCAAAACAGAAAACTGATTATTTTCATTTTGACTTAAAGAAAGGGCTGGTGACTAAATAATATCCTAAGCCTCATTTACTCCAGAATAGAAATTTTCTCTGACCAGCTGTCTCTCGTACTCTCAGAAAATGAAAATGAAAGTTCCTTACCGAGCACAGAGACGGAGGGATGTTCTGCTGTGAGACCCATGTGAGAAACATGGACATAGTGAAAATAACTGTCACTGAATTACTTTTTTAAACTAAAGTGTGCAAGAATTTCTCTGAAAACTTCTTACTTCTTTATCTAAACATAAACTGAATGCTTGGGTCAATTAGTAGGTTCCATGATTTAATAATCTTGATGTATACAGAATTTCAGTTGCCTTTTCTATTGTCAATCTCTTTTATATCAGTTTATTATTGGATCAGTAGAAGGAACTAGAGTGAGAGGCAGATCTCTAAAATGTTCTTCACAGAGAAAAGACTGATGTGATAAAGCAATAGGGAAACTGAGTTATGATGCGCATAAATATGAACTGATTCTAATTGCCCATCATGTGGGTTCCCTCCCATTAGTTCGGAGTGAAAGTTTCCTCTCTTTGTTCATTGCCATATTTCATTCCCCAGCATTTTTTCTCATAAGGCTGAAAATAAGCTCCTCTCTGCCCTGTAGACTAATTTTCATCAAAATCCCTGTGAAGTGTGTCTTTGTAAAATTATTACTGAATTACCATGATATACACACTTACAAACTGCTCCTGATTGTTTTCCAGTCAGTGTCCCAACACCTGCCCCTTCACTAGTGTAGATTTCCTACCAATGTCTCCTGTTTCCCTTCCACAACTGCCCCTCCTAGCCAATCTCTATAGCAGGCACTTTTCTCTTCTCTCTCTCTCTCTCTCTCTCTCTCTCTCTCTCTCTCTCTCTCTCTTTCTCTGTCTCTCACTTTTTCTCTCTGTATACATATAATATCTGTACTTATATATGTGTCCTTTTAGACATTACTGCTTGCAATATAAGATTGTAATATTTGTCTTTTCTAAAAAATTAAAAATGATAATTAAGATTAAAGAATGCTATACAACATCTTCTACCAATTCTTTTCTCTGACATATATTTAAACTAAATAAGACTCTCAGAGAGGTATACTATTTTATTGGATTTTATAATATCTCCCTCTCATGAATAAAAAATAATAATAAATAAGACAAAATGTAAAAAGTTTAATATTATCTCCTTTAATCTAATTTGACCCACGAATAACCTGCCTGATATTAAATAAATGTGAATCCATTAAAATTCCTAATTATCTCTAAAACTCTTTTTTGTCACACAGCATAGCATAACATAACTTCAGGCATGCTATCTTGCCAAGTTCATTGGTTTAGAACTCAGCTCTCCCTGCATTCATAAGTTGGCCCCTACTTGGAATAGAGGAGGCTCTTTTCACTGAGCAAGAGCTGAAGAGGTAGGTCAGTAGTGCAATCAGGTGTCTGAAGGTGAGAGAGCAGGATGCTGAGCAAATGTCTAGAGATACAAAGGACAGCAGGAAGGGGTTGAACATGGCAGAGAATACAAGCCCCTTTAGCATTCTCTATAGTCTTCTTTTAGCTGACTGACAATTCAGATTGAAAGACTAGATTATTAAGAATTTTAAGATGCCAAATAAAGAAAATGAAGCTACTTTATGCATCCTCCTTAGAGTATTCCTATACTAATCACATAGCCACTAGGCTATTTATTATTATTAATTATTATTATTTATTATGTAGGGCTATACTGATAACATAGCCACTAGGCTATTTATTATTTTTATAAGTAATAGCAGTAGTGGTACTCTGTGGCATCGCTTAGTATACAAAATGTTTAGAAAGTTTTAAAACACCTATATTATTCTTAATTTGTACAGACAGAATTAAAAATAAAACCTGACACCAGGCATCTTAGTCTCAGTAAGACTGTTCCAATGGGCTGGTATAACACCAAATCACTGATTAAAAATATTTGTTTTCGGGCCGGAGCAATAGCCCAGCGGGTAGGGCATTTGCCTTGCACACTGCCAGCCCATGCCAGCCCGGGTTCGATCCCCGGCATCCCATATGGTCCCCGGAGCACCGTCAGGAGTAATTCCCAAGTGCAGAGCCAGGAGTAACCCCTGAGCGTTGCCGGGTGTGACCCAAAAAGCAAATAAATACATAAATAAATAAATAAATAAATAAATATAATATTTGTTTTCATGGTGTAAGCTATACTGACATTTCATATAATATGCAATTCATATAATATTATATGAATATGCATTTCATATAATATCCCTTCTTTTCTCACCTTTGGTTTTGTGTGTAATACTGATACTAAAGCCATTAGATATCTGGTTTGTTTCATCGTCACCAAAATTAATTAAAAATAAATAAGTTTGAACTTACATTCACTTTAAAGTGAATGCAATACAGCTTAAGATAAATAAACAACTGAAATTCCATTTTATGACTGAATAAGAAATGAAAATTGCACATATTTCCTCTTTACTTTTTTGCCTTTGCTGTCAAAGTTTCTGTAGATGGTATAAGGTTAGTCCCAGGGAAACTAATAAAGTAAATTGTTCACACAATTATATATGATTTTGTGCTATGTACAATTCTCTCTAGGTATCACATGTTCAGTGATTGACTGATCTTGAAGCCAGAGTCTTGTCTGATTTTAAGCTTTGAGTATTCAACCACCTCAAAAAAATTTGACAAGACTATTTTAAAGAGTGGCGTGTCTGAGTCATAAAAACATTAAAAATGGCAACATATACTTTGTTCTGTGTAGGAAAAATTCTATCATTTACAAAAATGAGGAAGGGAAAAAGCACAAAAAATGTGCTTTGAGTGGAGAGTCAAAACAATACACATTTGAGAAAAATGGATCTGGATTCTTGGTTAGTAAAAAACAGTGACTCAAAGGTGAGCAGAGACAGTGGTGGTCTTAATTATCTCCAGAGGGGTCATTCGGATGTTCAGACTCCATTGCAAGTAGCTATAAACATCTCCAAGGATAGTGTTTGTGCTGTCAAAGTGCAGTAACAGATCACACTTTCACAGAGAGATCACATAATAAGGCAGAGCAATGGACGCTACAGCTTTAGGTGCTAGGAGACTTGCTTAAACAAATCTTATGGTTCCACTATAAATACTCAGCTTTGAGTATAACCATTGAGACTTACACATAATCATATTTAAAATTTTTTTCATTAAAACACTGTGATTTACAAAGTACGAAGGTTTTCATAATACAGTTGTTAGAAAGATTCGTCATTGAACACCAATTCCACCACCAGTGCGGTCCCACCACCAAAGACCCTCATTTCCCACCCACTCCGCATCCCCATGCCTACTCCCTCAGCCAAACTAATTACGTTGACCATTACTGCACATATATGGCAATGGTATTGATAAAGTCATGACTTTTTTTTCTGGCTTGTTATGGGCGAATCTGGCTGATTTCTATTCTTGTGTTACTTTCTGAGTTTCAAGAACGTGGTTGGTTTTTACAAGTTTGAAATAAGCTGGTAACAACTCTGCCCCAGGTGTCTCTGTCTCTGGGTCATGGCCCAGAAGTGGTTCGTGGACAGGCCACCCAGCTTCCCATACGGAACAGAGGTGGGAAGGCAAAAGGGACCCCAGTTCCATCTCCACGGAAGCACTGTGACTTTAGCTGTGGAGACCTGCATACCTGAGCTGGCTTCTCTTTTTGGGTAGGGCTCTGACGAGCTCGGCTTGATATCAGCTTCTCTCTTGGGTGGGGCTCTGATGATATAGTCTGGACATTGAAAATGGCTACACATAATCTTATTTTTGAGAATCAAACAATAGTGAAGATTCAGTCCTAACGCTTCTGAGATAATTGGTTCACATTTAACTTGATTCTGCAAGCATTATTTTTATTGAATCACCATGAGACACACAGTTCGAAGAGTTGCTCATGATTGAGTTTCTATAATACAATGTTCCATAATCCATCCCTTCACCAATGTACATTTCCTACCACTAGTGGCCCAAATTTCCCTCCCCCCCAGTGTGCCTCTGTGGAAGGCACATTTCTTCTCTCTGTCTGTCTGTCTGTCTGTCCGTCTATCCATCTATCTATCTATCTATCTATCTATCTATCTATCTATCTATCTATCTATCTATCTATCTATCTATCTATCTATCTATCTATCTATCTATCTATCTATCTATCTATCTATCTATCTATCTATCTATCTATCTATCTATCTATCTATCTATCTATCTATCTATCTATCTATCTATCTATCTATCTATCTACCTATCTATCTATCTATCGATCAATCTATCTATCTATCTATCTAACTGTCTATCTGTATATCTATCTACCTGTCTATCTATCTGTCTCTATCTCTCTGTATCTCTATCTCTATCTCTCTGTATCTCTGTCTCTATCTCTTTCTGTCTTTCTGTCTCTCTCCATCTCTCTCTCCTTTTGTCCTTATGGTTTGCAATATAGGTATAGAAAGTTACCATGCTTGTTCCTTTACCACTTAAAGCACTCAGTTCTTGTTCAGAGTGACCATTTCCACCAGCTATCATTGTCTTAATGAGCCCTTCTCTATTTTAGCTGCCTTTTCCCACCGCCACCTTGTTCCTATTTCCTTGGGTATTAGTCTCATACTACGTTTTTTATTATATCCTACAAGAGTGATCTCATTCTATGTCTGTCCCTCTCCCTCTGACTCATTTTGCTCATCATGATATGCTCTGTGCCCATCCTTTTATTAGTCTTGCCACCTACTTTGTTTTCATGCCTGAAAATTGTTCATCACAAAACAAGGAAGCTGCCTGTATGTATCATTGCAAGAATAACTATACAGAGGCTTACTTTTTTTCATATTTCCATGTAATCATTTATAGTCAGGTCTGATACAAAATACTTGCAAAATGTTTCCAGTAAAGGTGACAAGGGAGTGTGGATTAAAGAAAGAAGACAAACAGTGAAGGATAGACCAGGAGACATGTTATGGTTCTAATACCTTCTTTAAGAATTACTTTCTATACTTGAGCAGCAGCATCGAGGCAATAGTGAGAAATACAAATTTTAAGATCCAATTACAGACATATTAAGTCATATACTCAGCATGGGGTTTAGCAATTTGGGCAAACAAAACTAGCAAGTGATTTTGATACTCAGTTAAGAAGTTTGAGCTAGGGAATTCTAGAAGAGAATGCAGAACAGCTATCTCAGATTTAATCCATCACCAAGGTAAATGGTAACTGAAATATTATTGCCCACTTCCATTAGTCATTATTGAGGAATTTTATGTTATGTAAAAGAAACATGAATTCTTCAAAACTGCCTGATACACCCTTGAGCAGAACCGATTGCAGAGTAATCTTTTGGCAAACAATACAGATGCCAGTATCAGGACATTATAATTTCCAGGTTCGAGGACATATATGGGGAGACCAATAGCTATGATGGCAGTTTCTAAATACTGAGATAATGTGTTGCAATTACTTGCTTCAATGAATAGCCATATAATGAAGAGAGCTAGGTTGCAGACTCAAGTTGTATCTAAGGTAGATTCAGTATAGGTATAATTGGAAACAGAGATGGGAGACAGGACATCAGGTTTTGGAAAGAAGAAAGATGCTCTTGAATCAACAGTATATCGATGGAAAAATAAGCTTTTGGCAGTTAAGTATGAAAATTAAAGTGGTGATTGATTATAGAGGACATGAGTAACTGTATTAGCTGCTTCGTCATTTCTGAAGGCTCTATTATCTCTGGACACCTGAGCTGCATGTGTTCATTAACAAGTTGGAAGAAACCTAAGCAGGCAACAAATTAAAAGATCTAAGTGTTAAATAATAATTTTACATTTCTGATCTCCTTTAGTTGCACCAGCACTTTTTGTTTCTTTTTGGGAGTTCCACACCTCAGAGATACTCAGAGATCACTCCTGACTCAGGAATCACTCTTGAGGGATTATATGGGATGCTGGGGATTGAACCTGGGCCAGATATGTTCAAGGCAAATGACCTACCCACTATGATATCATTTCAGTACTCACCACTACATTTACTGGAGGACAAATTAAGGTTTATAGGTTTAATAAAACATTTAAAGATGTTTAAACAGCTGCACAGATGTGTTATTTTCAGAGGCTTTATGGAAACAAGAAAGGGCTGACTTAAATTTTTCAGCAGCACTATTTTTTTTTAACATTTTATTATACCACCGTGAGATATACAATTACAATGCTGTTCACGCTTGGGGGTTTCGGTCACACAGTGTTCCAGTACCCAGCCCTCCACCAGTGCCCCCCAGCCACCACCCATGTCCCCAATTCCCTCCCCCTCCCACATCCTGCCTAAATGGCAGGTTCTTTATCTCCCTCTCCTCTCCCTCTCTCTCTCCTCCTTCTCCCACACATTGCACACTTCTAAGTGCACTACGCACACTTAGAAGCCATCATTTGCATTTTTTTTGTCTGTATTTAATGCTCAGTTCTATGTTAGCATCAGACTTTAGACATTTATTCACACATGTTCCCTTCTCTATCTAAACCAACCTCTGACTCCCACACGCTTGTGGTAATTTCCACTTCGGTAAGATCACCTAGTATATTTATGTCATGCAAATAAATGCAGTCATTCTATGTCTCTCTCTTTCCTTCTGACTAATTTCACTCAACATGATTCTTTCCATATCCATCCATTTATAGCAAAATTTCATAACTTCATTTTTTCTGACAGCTGCATAGTATTCCATTGTGTAGCTATACCACAGTTTCTTTATCCAGTCATCAGTTCTCGGGCATACTGGTTGTTTCCAGGTTCTGGCTATTGTGAATAGTGCTGCTATGAAAATAAAAGTGCAGATTGTGTTTCCGCTGTGCGTTTTTGGCTTTCCAGGGTATATTCCCAAGAGCGGTATGGCTGGGTCAAAGGGGAGCTCAATTTCTAGTCTTTGGAGGAATGTCCATATTGTTTTCCAGAAAGGTTGTACAAGTCGACATTCCCACCAACAGTGTATGAGAGTCCCCTTTTCCCCACATCCACGCCAGCACTTGTTGCTTTTACCCTTTTGGATATGGGCCATTCTCTGTGGTGTGAAGTGATATCTCATTGTTGTTTTGATTTGCATCTCTCTGATGATTAGTGATGATGAGCATTTTCTCATATGCCTTTTGGCCATTCGGATTTCTTCCTTGTCAAAGTTTCTGTTCATCTCCTCTCCCCATTTTCTAATGGGGTTGGCTGTTTTTTTCTTATGTATTTGTACCAGTGCCTGATATATCCTTATCAGATGGGTATTGGGTGAATATTCTTTCCCATTCTGTCGACTGTCTTTCTATCTTGGTCACTGTTTCTTTCGAGGTGCAGAAGCTCTTCAGTTTCATGTAGTCCCATATATTTATATTTTCTTCTAGTTGCTTTGTTAATGGTGTTTCACCTTTGAAGATGTCTTTAGCATCGATGTCGTGGAGGGTTTTTCCTATATTTTCTTCAACGTACTTTATGGATTCAGGTCTGACATTGAGATCTTTAATCCATTTTGATCTGATTTTTGTGCAAGGTGTTAGACACAGGTCCAAATTCATTTTTTTACATGTAGCTGTCCAGTTTTCCCAGCACCACTTGTTGAAGAGGCTTTCCTTACTCCAGTTTGGACTCTTTGCACCTTTATCAAAGATTAACTGATCATGTCTTTGAGGGTGGGTGTCAGGATACTCAATTCTATTCCATAGGTCCACCGGTCTGTTTTTATTCCAGTACCACGCTGTTTTAATTACTTCAGCAGCACTATTTGCATTACAACTTACTCTTACCATCTTAGGGAGTATGATACATATTTGCTATAATAAATTTACACATGTAATTTAAAAGATATTTTTATAAAAAGGAAAGTGCCATAGAAAAACCAAATAAATAGAAAGAACACAGAATTACACATGTTGTAGTGTTTTATAATTCTATTACAGACCTCACAGCAAAGTGCATCTCTCTTTCTTCCCCATGTCACAGATTTCCGTGATTCAAAGGAATGGATTACGTGTCTTTGCCCTACCCACATCCCCAATTCATACTAAATCAACGTCCAAGTTCCTACACAAAAAATATTTAAGATAATATATTTGGTGAGTAATTGGGCCCTGAACATAAATCCATTATTAATGGGATTAGTTTCCTTATAGAAGAGACAAACTCTCCATCAAAGAAAGTCATATTTCTTTCCATCATGTCAAGCTGTATCAAGAAAGTGAATATACAAATCAGGAAGAGATTTCTCACTTGATCCCAAATTTATTGGTACCTCAGTCTTGGATATTTGAGACTCCAGGACTTGAGAAATAATGTTTTCTCTTTAAGCTGGACAATATAAGATATTTTGCTACTACAGTTTGAGAAGATTAAAATAGTCATCAACTTCTTAAGTTTATATTCTTCTTCATTCAAGTTGCATTTTAACCCTGCTATTTTCTTTGTCCATCTATAGAATCAAAAAATGAAAAATCATACCTGGGATCTCTTATCTTTTGTTTTGATTTTTTTCATGTGAAATAGGGAAATAGACACAATTTCACTATAGAGAACATGAAACTAGAAAGCATGGTTCACTTAAGAAATTATGCAAACAAAGTTCTCGACCATATGGGGCCAGAGCGATAGCCCAGAGGGTAGGGCATTTGCCTTGCACGTGGCCGGCCTTGGCCGGCCCGGTTCTATCCCCAGCATCCGGCATCCCATATGCTCCCCGAGCACCGCCAGGAGTAATTCCTGAGTGCAGAGCCAGGAGTAACCCCTGAGTATTGCTGGGTGTGACCCAAAAAGCAAAAAAAGCAAAAAAAAAAAAAAAGATTTCAACCATATTTGCATGCTAGGCTGTCAGGGAGTCTCTTGGTTCCCCAGCAGTATCTGGGGGTAGGATTCTCTTCTGCCCCAAAGGACCATGGTTGGTGTATGAAATTCATGAATCTAGCGGAGTTCCAAAAAGCTTTACTTATTCAAGTTATGGTATTACAACAAAGGTCAGGACACCCCCCCAAACTTCACATTCCTAGCCAGATCCAGACCATCTGCTCAGGCCAGGATTCTCAGCCAAGATGAACTCCAAATTCAGTTCATGTGCTCAGGCCAGAATCCAGACCCAGATGGAAGAAAATGTACAGGCAGGCAGGGAGAGAGCTCAATGGGAAAAGACAGAAAGAGTGAGTGAGTGAGTGAGTGAGTGAGTGAGTGAGTGAGTGAGAGAAAGAGGGAGAGTCTCTTCTTATATCCCTTTTGTCCCCAGCGTGGCCCAGAAGACAGGTGTCAATAAGGGCCAAAAGCCTATCACTTCCAGGTGCGCTCACCTGGCCCAGGCCATACAAACTCTAATTTGTCAGAGCTGATCACGACTTAGATCCACTTGTAGAGTGGATGGGGAAAGGGCACCTTAATGAAATGTAACAGGATTTAATTTATGGAGAGTTGCATAATATTTCATATCATGAATATATGGCTTGCCATTGGCAGCATATCTCTAAACCTCTAATAAGGTTTTAGTCTGTCAGAATAATATTGCTTACTTTTCTTTTAGTATTACAGAGTGACATTTGTTTGCCTGTAAGCAAACTGGCTTGTCTCTTTGACCTAGCAGGATTGTTTACATGGTGGATCCAAATGTCACCAAGTAATCTCTTGGGAAAACTACACATGTGTCTCCTGTGGGGACCCGAGGGGTTAAGAGAGATGCACTGAAGCTAGCATAGACCCATGCTAAGAATATTCTGCCATATTAAGTTTTAAAATCAAACATCTCTTCCTATCCTGTCCCCAATCTACCAGTGTGAATTGTAAGAGGGAGTTTCATGCAAAAAGCAGGGGGCTCTTAGCCTTAGCAGATGCAGGGGCTCTGGGTTGCTGTGACCAGGAGCCTATTAAGGCGTATCCTCCAACACTAGGTCGGATTTATAACCTCATACTATATCTCCAGAGTGCCCACCTATCATTTTGTAACCTGTTTTTGAATGACATTGTCTACTCCTTCACTGACGCTGTTATGTGTAAAATCAGTATTTTTAGTAAATAACTTCAATTGTTCAGTTGATATTTTTTAGCTCTGGTATTTAAATTAATCCTTTAATTGGCTTACACAAAGGCTGTTCTTTAAAAATGTTTATATTTGAGGTCTACAGTACAAATTTTAGATATTTGTACACAGTGAAATGAGTACTATTTCTAAGTCTAATAATACTATATTAAATATTGTTGTACATCAGGTCACTAGCTTTTTTCCAACATAAGATCAACTTTGCATCCTTTGAATAGCATTTTCCCATATCTCTCATTAATATCATAGTTTATCACAACCTACTTACGATTAATAATGACCTAATTCTTGTAAAATGTAGCTCCATTCTCTCCATGCTATTATTTTATTACATATTGCATTTCTATATACTATGAGCATGATAAAAGAATTATAATATTTGCTTTAAAATATTTTGGGTATTTTAACAAATTATAAGAAAACAAAAACTATAGTGAGAGCTTTTTATACTTATATACATTCTTATTATTTCCCATCTCTTTATTTCCCCTTGTATTAGATTTAATATCTAATCCATTTTCCTTTAGTCTAAAACACTTTCTTGTAGGACGTATATTCTTAAAAAATAGACAGAAAAACAAACAGACAGACAGACAGACCAATACTACAGTGAGTGAGGCATTTACCTTGTGTTGCCAACCCGCTAAGCACAACCAGAAATAATTCCTGAGTGCAGAGCTAGGAGCAACCCCCGAGAATTGAAGGGTTTGGTCAAAAGAAAAAAATCTGTCTCTTTGTTATACACAAATGTCTTTTTTTGCCTCGTTTTTAAAGGATAAAAGCACCAGATGGGAAGCCTTGATTAAAAGTTCATGAACTTTTACAGTCTATTCAGTGAAGTAATTAGGGTTTGGAGCAACATTATCCAGGAAGTACATTCTTTGTAAATTCATTGTTACAAAATACCATGACCTTGTGTAGTCTGAAATTACTAGTATACTTAAAATAAGGACTCACAGAATCTATTATATATATATATATAATATATGTATCTTGATTCATGTAAAATGCATCATGAAAATGTTCAATATATGGAAACTTGTCATTGAGTTTCTCACTTTATTTTATTCTGTAAACAAAAGGTTAAAATTTAATTTAGTTTGGGTAAATAAACACAGATAGTGATTGAATGTAACCTATGTATAAAACATTGGACCAATGGGGGAAAAAGCAAGACGACTGTATTTTATCCTTTAGTTCCCATCAGTCTCTCAGTGAGGATCATGTTCTTAAAGAAGCAAGGGTTGAACTTTTATTGATAGCCAAGAAAATTGTACTCTATTTATTGTTTGTGAATTTTGATTGCTATTAAAGATTGCCCTTGGTTTACTACATAGTTTGATAAGCTATATAAAACTTAAATTTGTTATTCTACTTTATTACAGCTACATGTTTTTTTCATTTTCATACTATATATCAATTATTTTTTATTTCAGCATAACTCATTTCAAGACATTTGTTATTTTCTTTTTATGCCCAACTTTATTTAAACACTGTGGTTTACAAAGTGGTTCATGAATATTTGTTTATTTTTTTTTTTTTTAATTTTTCATTATACCACCATGATATATACAATTCAAAGATGTTCATAATTGGTTCTCAGTAATACGGTATTCCAGCACCCATCCCTCCACCAGTGCCTCATTCCCACCACCAATGTACCCACATTCCCTCTCACCCACCCCCCAGGCTGCTTCTATAGCAGGCACCCATCTTTTCCTCTCTTTCTCTCTGTCCCTCTCTCTCTGTCTCTACATCTCTCTCTCTCTTCTTTATACATTGTGGCTAGCCCTGCAGATATTTAGGGTTTATCATGTAAGTATCTTTGTGAATATTCAATGGTGAGTTCTAGTCTGACATTACCATTTCCTACATTTAGTAATACACTGGCATATAATTATATCCCATTAATGAATTCAGTCATTCTATATCTGTCCTTTTCCTTCTGACTAATTTCACTCAGCATGTTAGTCTTCATGTCCATTCATTTGCAGGTAAACTTCATAATTTCGCTCTTTTCTGACAGTTGCATAGTATTGTTACAGGACACCTAAAAGCCTCTGCATCTGCCCTGGATTGCCTCCCTGCAGGTCACTTTGTAGATGGGGGTAGTTTAAATGTGGCAGTTTATCTGACCATGTATTCTGTACTAGCTGGTATAAATATTCTCTCTGCTACCACAATCATCGTGGGATTAGATAGATCTTACCAGCATATTTGCCTGGCCACATTGGATCTCTAAGTAATTAGACCAGAGAGAAATGCTGTTTGCCTCCAAACAAGCAAGCATGGCTTCGGGATAACTCAAAGGCAACTAAAATACAAAACTACCATGAAGTAGACGAGACTCTTGTGAAGGCTTGGAGAAATATTTAACTGGCATTACTATAGTCTTTGGTACAGAGGCATGCCATCTCAGAAACCCCCTTCTCTACCCTATAAAGGCATTTCTAGGCATATCTTGGCTCAAGACATTAGGTGAGATGCTGGGAGAAATTACCTGAGGGCATTTGACCCTCCCTGCCAGGGGACGTTACAATTAGCTTATAGCTCCTCCCAGCTCTGTTATGGAGGCTTTGAATAAGCTCTGGGTTCTTGCAAACAGCCAGAAGGCCTCCCTGAAGTTGCTACATTTCTATAGAGCTATTTTCCTGTTTTCATCTCTAGATAGCCCAGCCCAGAATGGGCCTGGCTGGGAAGTTTGGGCAGATTTCTAGCTATAAAATAAGCTGCTAGAAGAAAGAAGGGCCCCTTTTGCCATTTCGGCTTCCCTTGGTGTTTTGCTTCTCCCGTCCTCTCCATTCTCTGTTGGGCCTCAACATGTGGTAGCAGCCATCTTGGCCTACCCGAGGCTGGGGCCTAGTTGGGAACCCAGAGTCAGGAGGTTTTCCCTGCTCTTGGATTGTATATCGGAACCTGTGATAGTAAAGCCCTTTTATTTTATTTTTTTTTAGTTTTATTTATTTATTTATTTATTTTGCTTTTTTTTTTTTTTTTTGGTCACACTCAGCAATGCTCAGGGGTTTCTCCTGGCTCTGCACTCAGGAATTACTCCAGGCGGTGGTTGGAATGATCGTAAAGCCCTTTTAAAACTGCATTGGATTCCTGAGTTTTCATCCATTCTCCGCTGGCTTCGGAAGTAGAAGGGAACTCACTTCCTGGTATTGCTGGGGATCCCAGCGGTGTCCCCGATAGCATTCCATTGTGTAGAAGTACCAATTTCTTTAACCAGTCCTCTGTGTCCTTGGACACTTAAGTTGTTTCCAGATTCTGGCTACTGTGAATAGTGCTGCAACGAATAAAGAATACAGATAGTATTTCTGCTATGTGTTTTTTGGGTCTCCAGGGTATATTCCCAGGAGTGGTATTGCTGGGTCAAATGGGAGCTCAATATCTAGTTTTCAGAGGAATGTCCATATTGTTTTCCAAAAGGGCTGGACCAATCAGCACTCCCACCACCGTGGAAGAGAGTTCTTTCCCCCTCCCCTGCCCCCTCCCCCATGCCCTCCCATCCCCGCATCCATGCCAGCATTGTTTGAACTTGCTGTTTTGGATGTGTACCAATCTCTGTGGTGTGAGATGATACCTCATTGTTTTGATTTGCATCTCCCCTCATAATTAATGATGAAGAGCACTTTTTCATGTCTTTTGACCATTCGAATTTCTTCTTTTTTGTAAGCTTCTGTTCATTTCTTCTCCCCATTTTTTTTGATGGGGTTGGCTGTTTTTTTCTTGTAAAGTGCTACCAGTGCCTGATATATCCTGAATATTAACCCCTTATCAGATGGGTATTGGGTGAATATTCTTTCCCACTCTGTGCATTGCTTTTGTATCTTGGTCACTGTTTCTTTTGTGATGCAGAAGCTTTTCAATTTTATATAATTCCATTTGTTTATCTTTGCTTCCATTTGCCTTGTCAGTGGTGTTTCGTCTTTGAAGGTGTCTTTAATTTCAATGTCGTAGAGTGTTTCCCTATGTTTTCTTTAATGTACCTTATAGATTCTTGTCTGACATTGAAATTCATTTTGATCTGACTTTTGTGTATAGGGTTAGAAGGAGGTCTAAGTTCAATTTTTATACATAGCTGCCCAGTTTTCCCAGCACCACTTGTTGAAGACGCTTTCTTTGTTTCACTTAATATTTTTTGCTCCTTTATCGAAGATTAAGTGATTGTATATTTGAGAGTGTGTTACAGGATATTTAGTTCTATTGCATAGGTCTACGGGTCTGTCTCTATACCAATACTATGCTGTCTTAATTATGACTGCTTTGTAGTAGAGTTTGAGGTTTGGGGAAGTGATACCTCCCACCTTCTTTTTTCCCAAGGATTGCTTTAGCTATTCATGCGGGTTTATTATTACATAAAAATTTCAGGAGTGTTTGGTGAATTTCTTTGAAGAGTGTAATGGGTATCTTTATAGGGACTGCAATGAATCAGTATAAAGCTCTAGGGTGTATTACCATGTTGATAATGTTAATTCCTCCGATCCAAGAGCAGGGAATGTGTCTCCATTTCCTCATGTCCTCTTTTATTTTCTGAAGCAATGTTTTGTAGTTTTTGTTTTCAGATCCTTTATGTTCTTTGTCAAACTGATTCATAGGTATTTGATTTTCTGTGGTGCAACTGTGAACGTGATAGTTTCTTTAATATCCCTTTCTTCTCTTTCATTATTTTCATATAGGAAAGCCATTGACTTTTGGGTATTGATTTTGTACCCTGCCACTCTAATATAGGAATCTATTATATCTAGGAGCTCCTTGGTAGAGAGTTTAGGTTTTCTAGGTATAATATGATGTCATCTGCAAATAGTGACAGCTTGACTTCTTCCTTTCCTATCCGGATGCCTTTAATGTCTTTTTTCTTCTCTAATTGCTATGGAAGGTATCCAGCACTATATTGAATAGAAGTGGTGACAGTGGGCAACCTTGTCTTGTCCCTGATCCTAGGGGGAAGGCTTTCAGTTTTTCCCCATTGAGAATGATGCTCGGTGTGGGCTTGTAGTAGATGGATTTGATTATATTGAGGAAGGTTCTTTCTATTCCCATTTTATGTAGAGTTTTTATCATGTCTTTGACTATATTGAGGAAGGTTCCTTCAATTCCCATTTTTTGGCGGGTTTTAATCATGAATGGGTGTATGATGTATTATGTTGATTGACTTGAGGATGTTGAACATCCTTTGTATTCCTGGGATGAATCCCACTTGGTCATGGTGTATATTTTTTTGATGATTCTTTTGATTCTATTTGCTAGTATTTTATTGAAGATCTTAGCATCTGTGTTCATTAGGGATGTTGGTCTGTAGTAGTTTTCCTTTTATCATGACATCTCTGTCTGCTTTGGGTATCAGGGAGTTATGTGCCTCATTAAAGCTATTTGGGGATGTTTCTGTTTCTTCAAATTCCTGGAAGAGCTTGAAAAGGATTGGGAGTAGATCCTCTTTAAGGGTTTGCTAGGATTCACTTGTGAATCAGTCTGGATCTGAGCTTTTGTGTTTGGGGGAAACTTTTGATTACTGATTCCATCTCCTCAATGGTGATAGATGTTTGTTCAGATGTTCCAAATCTTCTTGTTTCAGCCTTGGGAGACTAGAGGAATTCAGAAATTTGTCCATTTCTTCTAGGTTCTCTTGTTTCGTGGCATACGGACTCTCATAGTAGTCTCTGATGATCTTTTGAATTTCTGTGGTTTCTGTTTTGATGGCCCCTTTTTTCTTTTTTTTTAAGTATTTTATTATACCACCGTGAGATGTACAAATAAAAAGATATACAATTAAAAGTTCAGGCCCCTTTTTCAATAATTCTATTTATTAGAGTTCTCTCTTTTCCTTTCTTTGAGTCTTGCAAGTGGTTTGTCAATCTTGTACCAACTCTTGGTTTAGTTGATCTTCTGGATTGTTTTTGAGATTCCGTCTCATTGATTTCCGCTCTAAGTTTTATTATTTCTTTCTGCCTGGTTACACTCCTTTTACTTATCTCTTTCACTTATCTTAAGTTGTGAAGTCAGACTGTTTATGATGGCCTTTTCTTCTTTTCTGCTGAATGCTTGAAGAGCTATGAACTTGCCTCTTAACACTGCTTTTCCTGTATCCCACAAGTTCTGGTAATTCATGTCTTCAGTCTCATTTGTTTCCAGTAATATTTGGATTTCTGCTGGTTGTTCAGCAGTGAGCTGTTTAGTCTCTGGGTGCTTGGTATTTTTTCTGGCTCCTTTTTTGTGGAATTAACTTCTATTTTCAGTGCAACATGGTCTGAAAAAAAATAGTTGACATTATTTCTATCTTCTTGATTTTTTGGAGGTATGTTTCATGGCTCAGCATGTGATCTGTCTTGGAATATGCTCCATGGACGCTGGAGAAAAAAAGTGTATTCAGCTTTTTTGGGGATGAAATGCTCTGCATATATCTACTAGGCTTCTTTCTTCCATCTCTTCTTTTAGTGCCAGTATTTCCTTGGTAAGTTAATGCAGCTACATGACTATTATAATTCAAATTGAATTTTAAAAATATGCATTTGAAGCATTTCTGTTTTATAATTACATTTTGATTACTGAGGCATTATTAAGGCATCCTGCAAAGCTCAACTAATATAAACCTAATTCTGCTTTAATAGTAATCTCAGGAGGAGTCTAACTTGAAAACAGCAAGATTCGTTTTGAATCTGTAGATCATTTTAGATATTTAGTTGCTGTATAGTATGCACTGTGTACAAAGGGATAAAAACAGATCATTAAAAATGGATTTTATTTGAAATAGGCAGAAAAAGGTACAGTAGTCATTTATGTGATAAGAAAAGAGTATAAATTTTGAAGGTGATAACAAAGCAAACATTTATTCAAAAAATAAAACAATTTTTCAAATAAGATCTTAAAAAATAGAACTTTACATGTATATAAATATAGTATTATTAGCACTTAGGTTTCCTACACCATACCATAACCCCCCAGCCCTCTGTAGTGTTGGTATAGTAGAATAAGGTATCCTATACCACATTGTTACCCTGTAGCAGACTCTCAGACATGGGGCAGAGCTGCTACTTGCTCTCCCTGTGCCCAACCACTCATGAGGTGCCTGGGAGGCATGGCGGGTCCTAGCCCTGGCCTGCCACCCCAGCAGAGCCTCACAACAAGCCAGACGACCCCCTACTCCATGGGGGCCATCATTTACCACATCCGGATTTCCCTCTTGTCACAACTTCACCCAGCAGACCAGACTATCACAGCCCGGCTCGCGCTGCCGCTAGCGGCCGCACAGTTCATCCATAATTGCTTTATTTAGAGGTGACTACAAGAGTATGCCACCCACACAGCAAGCCTGGCAAGCTGCTCGTGTTGTATTTGATACACCAAATACCAGTAACATTTATATTAGGTCATTCCCATGACCTAATATAATGGTTTGAGGCTCTTTATGTTCCTGGAGCAAGCTGATGTCTTTGGGTTCTACTAGCATGAAACAGGACATATGGAGATATTACTGGTGCCTGCTCTAGCAAATAGATGATCAATGGGAATATAGTGATAGATCGTGATAGTGATACCCTGTAGCCCTCTGCAGTGCTGGTGTAGGAGAGTAAGGTACCCTACACCACACCATTACCCCAGCCCTTTGCCATGTTGGTGTAGGACAGTAAGGTACCCTACACCACACCATTATCTCTAGCCCTCTGCAGTGCTGGTGTAGCAGAGTAAGGTATCCTAAACCACACTGCTACCCCTAACCCTCTGCAGTGCTGGTGTAGGAGAGTAAGGTATCCTATACCACACCATCATATTTATGGGCCTTTTCTTGTCTTTTCTTTCTCTGTATCTCTCTGAATAACTTCATTGGTTCCTGTAGATTGTTTCAGAATCTATATGACCACAATTTTAGCCTGTTCTTTTTTAAACATTTTTATTGAATCACTGTGCAATAGACCATTACAAAGCTGTTCATGACTGAGCTTCAGTCATACCATGTTCCAACACCCATCCCTCCACCAGTGGACATTTCCCAAACACCAATTTGCCTGTTTCCTTCCCCCAACTAACCCCATACCTGCCTCTATGGCATGCGCTTTTCTATTTTCTCTTCCCCCTCTCTCTTCTCTCTCTCCTTTTGCATATTGTGGTTTGCTATACAAACACTGAAAAGTTATCATGTCTCTACCTACTTTCAATATATAGCCTGTGTTTTAATTATAACTGTGAGTATCCCACCCACAAGGCAGAGCCTAGCAAGCTACTTGTGTTGTATTTGACATGCCAGATACCAGTAAAAATTATAGACCTCATTTCCATGACCTGATGGAATGGTTTGAGGCTCTCTATGTTCCTGGAGCGGGATAATGCCCTTGGGCGATATCGCATGTGTCAGGGTATATTGAGATATTACTGGTGCCCACTTGAGCAAATCGATGATATACGGAAAGACAGTGATACAGTGACAGGTCATGTCTTGCATAAAGCAGTCTTATCAAGTAGTTATACAAATTGCCTTCATTATGAACATTAATAAAGTAAAAGTACTTGGAACACACTTTGTTCTTGTCTGCACCTTTTCTTTGAATGGATGTTTTACATTGTGGATCACTACAACTTTGGTTATCAAGGTGTGTCTCAGGACTTGAAAGACACACAAATGCTTGATCCCTACCCAAGACAGTTGAATCAGGATTTCTTGGATGGAACCCAACAATCTGTTTAAATAGGCTGCTAGCTTATTCTGATAACTCTAACTACTGAGACACAGTTTTTATGCTTAATACTTTGTTAATGTGTTTTTGACTGAGGCACATTTTCAGAGATAATATAATACTCGCTGTGGACTTTTGGCAGATGTCTTTGACTATATTGAGGAAGGTTCCTTCAATTCCCATTTTTTGGAGGGTTTTAATCATGAATAGGTGTTGGGTCTTGTCAAATGCTTTCTCTGAATCTATTGATATGATTATATGGTTTTATTTTATTTTTCTCTTATTGATATGATGTATTATGTTGATTGACTTACGAATGTTGACCCATCCTTCCATTCCCAGGATCAATCCTACTTGGTGGTGATGTATAATCTTTTGATGAGTCTTTGGATTCTTTTGCTAGTATTTTGCTGAAGATCTTAGGATCTGTGTTTGTCAGGGAGATTGGTCTATAGTTTTCTTTCTTTGTTTAGTCTCTCCCTGTTTTTTTTTTTTTTTTTTTTTTTTTGCTTTTTGGGTCACACCTGGCAGTGCTCAGGGTTACTCCTGGCTCTGCACTCAGGAATTACTCCTGGCGGTGATCAGGGGACCATATGGGATGCCAGGGATAAAACCCAGGCCGGCATAGGCCGACCACGTGCAAGGCAAATGCCCTACCTGCTGGGCTATCGCTCCGGCCCCTGTCTCTCCCTGTTTTGGGTATCAAGGTGATAGGTACCTCATAGAAGCTGTTTGGGACTGTTTCTGCTTCTTCTATTTCCTGGAAGAGCTTGAAAAGGACTGGAAATAGGTCCTCCTTAAAGGTGATAGATGACTCAGGAGGCCTTGTCAAAGGTGGAAATTACCAAAAACGTGTGGGAGACAGTAGTTAATAAGACAGAGAAGGGAACAGCATACTAATAATTATCGAAAGTGCTAATACCAACCTAGAACTGAGCATTGAACACAGGCATAAAGATACACATGATAACCTCTAAACGTATTCATTGCAATCCACAATGTGTAAGAGAAGGAAAAGAGAAAGAGAAAGAGAGAAAAGAGATAAAGAACCTGCCATAGAGACAGGCAAGTGGAGGGGGAGGGAATTGGGGACACGGTGGTGAGAAATGGGCACTGGTAGAGGGATGGGTGCTGGAACACTGTTTGCCTGAAACTCAATTATGAACATCTTTGTAATTGTATATCTCAAGGTGGTATATTAAAATGTTAAAAAATAAAAATAAATACATAAATAAATAAAGCTATAAAAAACAATTGAGATTGAACTTCTTTCCATTATTTTGCTTCAAATTCTGTTTCCTCTCTCTTCATATATTCTGTCAAATTTTATTTTTCCAGGTGTTGCATGACCAACTCTTATTTCTTAATGTATTTGTTGTCTTTTGAGAATCTGTTTATTGATTTATTAATAAATATTTGATTCATTTTTCAAAAAGAGATAACAAGTATTTTTTAAGTACACATTGCAAATACATCTCTCAATATTTCAATATTAAACCTCAGATGCATTACAAAATACACTTGTCATATTCATAGAAGTGCGATGCAAGATTTTTCTTTGATTTGCCTTATCTCATTTCTGGAATCAATAAGGATTCCCAGGAAGACTGCATGGGTAATTATCCCTCTACATTTGGAAAAGTCATTCCTACATCTTTTCATGTCTTCTGAACTTCTATTACTTATTATCTACTCCACTTATCTACAAGGATTGATCATTATCTAGCGCAGCAGTTTCTGGTATACCTAGGTGATTAATAAAAATTGTTTAACAGTCAGTAGCTCTTATATAGATTTAATATGAAATATTTTATTAATATGATCACGATCTTCCCGTTGATCATCTATTTGCTAGAGCGGGCACCAGTAATATCTCCATACGTCCTGTCTATTGCCAGTAGAGCCAGGGGCATCGGCTTGCTACAGGAACATAAAGAGCCTCAAACCATTATATTAGGTCATGGGAATTACCTAATATAATTGTTACTGGAATTTGGAATATCAAATACAGCACGAGAAGCTTGCCAGGCTTGCCGAGTGGGAGGCAAACTCTTTTAAACACCTCCAAATAAAGCATTTATTGAGGCACGCGGCCGAGCAAGGCTGTGATGGGTTGGTCTGCTGGGTGGAGTTCTGACGAGAGGGAAGTCCAAATGTGGAAAATGGTGGCGCCCGTGGAGTGAGGGGGGCGGTGGTCTAGCTTGTTGTGAGGCTCTGCCGAGGTGGTGGGCCAGGGCTAGAACCATTTGGGTATAATAAGAGGCTGCTAAAACCAAGCATTTTTCACATTCAATTAGATATGCATGAAAAATTGGTCAATAATCTTCAAAGCCTATGTGGTCCCTGAGCACCACCAGGTGTGACCCCAAATAAACAAATAACAGATGTAAATCCAAACATATAAATAATTATATTGAATAAAACTGAACCAAAGTTTGCGTTCATAAGTCACAAGTCATCAGTTAAGAAAAAGATTTAATTAGAAGTTCTATACACTAGACGTAGTTTAGATTCAAAGCCATAGAGATTAAAAGCTAAAGTTTGAAAAAGATATCAAATAAATGGTAACCCAAGAGCTCTGAACTTACTGTATTGAAACTGTAATAAATGCTTTATTTTAAATGTCTATATTTATCAAAGTGCAGAAAATATTGTGGTAAATGTCAAACATTAAAACTATAGATATATTTTTATAAGTTAAAAGGGACACAATATTTTTTAGAAACTGATTGTTTTCTGTTTTCACTTTATTCAATCGACTTAATAGAATTGGGGGGTATGGGGATATTAATCTAGTGTTGTGCATCCTATCATTATTCAAGAAATAAATTAATTTTCATGAACTCTGATTTATTCAGAATCACAATTTGAAGCACGGACATTATTAGAAGCTCTTGTCTCTTCCTTGGTCTAATATTTCTTGTTCATGTTTAAAGAGGCACTGTAGTGTAATAATTAAATTCAAGGAATTTGTAGCCACATAAAATACAGTCCAAATTTAGTCCTTGTTAGCTATGTGATTTTTAAAACTTTCTTAACTTCAGTATGCTTCCATGACTTCATTTGTAAGTGAAGGATAATAATGTGTGTATCTCCTAGGATTATGTGATGGAATATATGTAGAATGTTAGGAACAATACCAAACACAAAGCAAATTCTCCATAACAGAGTTATTTTTACTCATATGTTATTGGAATGTTCCAATAAGTATGTGAAGGATAAATCATTATCACATCTGCCAGCACATTTACATGATGCTGGCACAGATTTTAGAGCTCCTGACTCATGTTGAATCTACATCTGGACATCAAGCCATTTCAGCAGTCAGCATTAGGGAGACTGAGCTGCAAAGAGGCAGCATTGAAGGAAAATCCCTGCTAACAAGATCAAATGTGCTGAACTCAGCAACTTTGTCTCACTGCTGATGAAGAGGAGAGAGTGCAGAGTGTGAGATATGGGACACTCAGAGGAAAGTCAGTATGGTGCATATAATTTATTGCCTGCTGGAAGACTAGAAATGGAACACTAGGTCAGCAGGATGACCAGATGGCAACATACTGATCTCAGAATATTTTCGTAGAAGCAAGTTTTTTCCTCCTAGTCCTTTTCTCCCCATTTTCCTTTCTGACCTCATTGTGCCTGGTACCCCAACATGAGCAGCATTCTCTTGATTTTGATTCTTCAGTCACTTGGATCACTCATTCTGTGATGTCTTTCACCTGCTTGATTGTTGTCTGGTCTTGCTTTGTTCTATTAATTTACTTAATAGAATGCAATTTGTTCAACTGAGCATGTCATAGTCATGAGCACAAAGTAGGCCTTAGGATATTCTTAGCATACTAATTCACACAATTTTAGCAGTAAATGTTAGAGTGACTTCATCATAATATTATTATTATGTCTAGAACAGTTAGGCACAGATGATGTGAGGGTAGGTAAGTTGCCTTGCACTCCATAGGAATAAATGGCAAATACTGAATGGTTTCATGAGCTGTAATTAGACCATAACTTCAATGCACTGAAATATACTGAAAACATAAACATATATATCAACCCCAGGTGACTGGAGAATAAGAAACGTGGTAGGAAAGACATTGAAAACTTTGTTTAATGAGAGGTGGATATGTCAAATGGAAATGTCCAGTATGCAGAACTTTTTCATGATAATCTTCAAATAGTTAATTCTGTTGGAATTACAAGGTATGAATGAGAAGGGTATAATATTGCTGGAATGAATGGGAAGACGTTTATAGGGAGAAGTTCATGGAATCTGAAAAATGCAAAGTTTTTCAGAGTGAATTAGCACAAATGGAGGCCCAGGAGAGCTGATAGGAGCGATTTGGTCTGAAGGTCGGTGTGTTTATGACCTACGAAGAGCTGATATTTCAATTTGTATCCAGAAGCAAGAAAAAGGCTGATGTACTAGTTTGATGATTTATAGGCAGAAATAAATCTCTCTTACCCAGGGGTAAATCAGCTCCTTATTTTTTTTTCCATTCAGGTATTCAACTAATTTGATGTGGTCCACTGACAAGAGGGAGGACACCCTACTGATGCATCATCCTACTGATGCATCATCCTACTGATGCATCATCCTGCTGATGCATCATCCTACTGATGCAAATGTATCATCTTACTGATGCAAATGTTGTTACTAATAAAAACAAATCCAGATAGAAATGCCTAGATGAATGCTAGACAAATATCTGGGCACCTCATAACCTGTTCAAGGTGACATAGAAAGTTAACCATCCCAAGTGAAAATTGTTTCTAATCAGAGATTGGTTGCTCTCTAGCTAGGAGTAGATAATATGGTCAAGATATTTAGTTGAAACAAACAAATTCACTTCTAGATGCATATTTAGGGAGCTCAAAGGGAAATTCTTGAAAACACAGGAAAGCCCCATCATGTTTAGAAGTCTCTCTGATCTCAGAACACAAATCTAGACATTCATGACACAATACGTCAAGATTAGAAACAGTGCATGGTGCTTCACAATTGCAGTCTAACTTTCCAAACCATAAACAGCAGCACAAGTAAAAGGGAAACTCTCCTAGAATCAGCTCAAAATTCTATTACCTTAAAATTGTTTTTTCTACCATGTCTTATTAAGTAACTGACGCAGGAAATAGGAAAGAGAAACTGAGCATTGAAATGTATTTTTTAATGAGAAGACTTTTATCCTACCCAAAGCACCGTAAAACTTCCAGCTCTGACAATGCCTTAGTTCTCATTTAATCTTCATTCCTCCATTTCTCGTCAGCTGTGCATACAGATGCTGAAATCTTGTTTGTTTATCACTGGGCCAAAAAGATTTATGGTTGGGTGATGTTCAGCTGCCTTTTTGCTCTCTTGGCACTGCTCTTGAGCTGCACAGCACGGGGGGACACTTTAACATGTTTAATAGGGAAGACGGTCCCACATGCTCCCTGTGGTTTTCATCTGGTTATTTTTCAGCTTATGCTTTGGTTGAAGTTAAAGCAATTACAAAGTTATTATTTGTCATTTCCATTATCTTTGGGGTCACAAAGACATCTGTTGAAATTTAGCATCATCTGTCATTTATACCAGCTGGTGGTCAGCACCTGAGTGCACCTAAAAATGAGGAAAGGAACTGCATGTGCTTGCAGGCTGAGTATATGTGATATGGTGTGTGTGTGTGTGTGTGTGTGTGTGTGTGTGTGCTTGTGCACACTGAGAGAAGGAAGCCAGCCTTGCTGTAAAGTTCCAAGAAGTCTGCCTTTTTGCAGCAACAGTAATGATGACTGGGAAAAAATGACCCAAATTGGAATATTGTTGCTTAACATTCTCAAGCCACAGATAAGAGAAATAATGAAGATAGGTGAAGTATTTGGAGTTTTTTTTGCTCTGTGATATTTAGTTTTTCCCAAACATGTCACACATAGTTGTATTTATAGAGTAATAATGAGAAGACCACATAGGGTTTGAGGTACTATATTATTTAATGAATATTATATTATGCATACACTTATTTCTCATTGTTTGAACCAGCAAATGCCTTCGAGTTTACAAATCAGTATATTTTTCAGTTTTTAATAAATGTTTTTAGTAGAGAGAGGGCTATATAAGAAATCTTTTTAAGCTCTGTAGGCCATATATTCTGAGCTGTAACTACTAAACTCTACTGCTGTAGCCTAAAGCAATCACAATCAACAAGCAGGTGAATGGGCTTGGCTTTTTTCCACTAAAATTTCATCCAACTATCCTGTTTAGACCAAATTTTACTCACAGACCATAGTTTTCCAAGTCGTGTTTTTATTAGTATTTCTCTCAAAGCTTTCCCCTAAATACATTGGCTGTGGGAAGAGGATTGAGATAAAGCAAATCATCAAAAAGGGAGGAAGTAAGAGAGAGAGAGAAACAGACAGAGAGACACAGAGAGAGAGAGAGAGAGAGAGAGAGAGAGAAAGAGATAGATACGTAAATAGATAGAGAGGCAGAGGGAGAGAGGGCGGAGAACAGGAGAACATCTTCTGCCAAATTCAATGTTTCTTTGGCATTGTTTCTTACCCCTATATATTATTCCCTCTGAACAATGTATTTCCTTTCCCAATACCCTATTTACTTTAGGATGATGATACACATATTCAATTTTGCATTATATGCACTGAGGAGAAACTTTGGTACATATTTATCTCAGCCACATTAAAATGTGAGTGACATTTAAAATTCTTTAGAGATGAGAAGTCAGATATTCAGAGCATGACTGTAATCTAAGCATTAACTACAAACTGATATTTTTCAATCACACCATTTACCAAATGGAAAACAAGCAGTTGTAGGGTATGTTAATATTCCACATTTTTGTCAGATGGGAAAAAACACATCTAAACCTTAAGGAGGATGATTAATATTTAAGGTTCTGTGAATTTAGTTCAAATATGAGCTCAGAGAATGAAATATGCCAGACCAAAAGAACAGTGATGAGTGCGCAGTGTCTGAAGCATTTGCCAGGATTTAGAGTGTGGAGATTGACTTTGAGTTCAGTTTTACTAATATCTTTAACTTTCCTCTGGGTTTGGTTTTTGCTGGATGAGTTTAAGGTATCTTATTCTATTTTCATGGATTCGTTCCATCAGAGAAGTTCTTAAGAAGTATTGAAATTAAGGATTTATTTAAACTTTTAAAAGCTATTAAATAAAACCAAATAACTTTACTTGGATTAAAAATTAGAAGACAAGAATGAGTAAAAAGATTTAAATTTGCTGAACTCAAGAATAAAGTAAAAGGGATTGAAAAGATCATTCAAAGGGCTGAGTGCAAACTTTGCTTGCAGAAGGTCTGTGTTCAAACCTCAGCAATACATGATTCCCGGAGTACAACTGGGAGTAAAGTCTACTATTTAAATATAAAATTGATAATTTGACTAGATTCTACGTATCAGCTTTCTTTGAATTTTTATTACTTTAATACTTGCTTTTTTTTTTTTTTTTTTTTGCTTTTTGGTCACACCAGGCAATGCTCAGGGGTTTTTCCTGGCTCTGCACTCAGGAATTACTCCTGGCGGTGCTCGGGGGACCATATGGGATGCCGGGGATCGAACCCTGGCCGGCATGGGCCAGCTGCATGCAAGGCAAATGCTGTATCCACTGGGCTATTGCTCCGGCCCCTAATACTTGCTTTTTATGCTATTATTTCTTTGTGAATTTGGATCGAGAGAAACCTTTGTATTATAGTCTAATAAAGATGATCACCTACTACCTTCATCTAGTTTCATGTCACCCATTGCCTCATCTGTTTTCCTAGTACCACAGATTCTGAAAACATTTTGATTACAGGGGTGGAGAGCATGACTATTTCCCACCATTAAATAATTAGGAATAAATCTCATTTCATTATGACTCACCCCACTTGACAAATGCAAAATTTGTGAACAGTTACTGCATACATCCAAATTAAAATCTATCCAAATAAAAAAAATCTATTAAAAACCTTATATTGTTATAGCTGCTTATCTCATACAGTAACTACAACCAATAACTGTGAAAAAAGGGAAGCGAATCCATTTTTCATACTCTTTGTTTAGACTTTGGCACTTCAATAGCTCAGTCTAGAGAGCAGAGCTTTATGAGCTGCAAATTTCTTTGACCTAATATGACAGTGACTTCAAGGGTTAAACTGTGGCAGCAGAAATAAATCTTGCTTCAAAACAGATTCAAGCAGGTGGAAGGTTTCTCAGATAGTTTAGAGCAAACAAAATTAAAAGAAGTATGCCATGAATCTCCTTATCCACTTGTAAATGATTATGAATAGAAAGGATTTTCTAGGCAATTATTTAGAGGTATAATTTGACCTTAGAGCTTGCTAAGTATTTCTGATTTGTTGGGTGGTTTTGCTTTGTGACCTTCCATTTTGCTGTCTTTCCTTGTCATCTCTTTATCCACTTAGAACTCTAATTTCTCTACTCTAGGGCATGTTTAGCCAAACCCTGTCTTTGCCCCTGAAATAATGCAAAGATGAATAAGTCAGGAACTGGCAGGGGCCTTGTGAGATACATCTATTTGTATATGAGCATATTACTGAAATCTTCACCACCTGGCTGGTGAAAGGGGAAATGTCAAAGCAGCAGTGACATTTGCCAATCATGTCAAAGAGATTAAAATGTGATGCCCAATGAAGTAAGACACCTCCTTTAACTAAGAAAGCATAAGAAAAATTTTGTAAAACTGTTTCCCACCCAAGTCTCAAAACAATGTTATTTAACACTAAAAAATATATCAAGGATATTGGTTGCACGTATTCAATTATTTACTGACTCTCTAGTAGATTCTTTACAGTATATGGGGATTTTGTGTTTGCTTTTCATTATTTTAAGTTAATACCTTCATTTCTTAAATTTGCTCAATCAATCTTCCCTAGCTCTGAATTAGTTATAAAAGTGATTGCGACTGACTTTCATATCATCTCTGTGTTTTAGGGTTAAGATTTGCTTTTAAAACATCTCTATATCTATATGAAAAAGGAAAAGCCCAACCAATTTCATAAGAGACATTTTTGTAAGAACTATCAAATACCTCTGAAACTTCTATTAGTAATCTTCATTTGTTTATTTGAATACATAATTTCATTACACATAAATTATGCATTGAATAATATATAATATTGAGTACATAATTCAATAATATATAATTATTTAAAATAATAATTTTAAAGAATTATTCTTAGCACTGCAATACAAATTGATAAAATGATAATTCACAGTATAATTGCATTTAAAAATATACTAAAAATCAACCCTTTTAATATTTTAAGCCGCTTTCTCCTAAAGTGTTTGTATTTACTATTATGTGTATTCTCTTGTACATGTCCATGTATGCATGCACCCGTGTGTGTGTGTGTGTGTGTGTGTGTGTGCGTGCATTTTAACTCAATTTATTTTCTTCCCTTTTTTGGTTTCTAGCGCTTTCTTCTGTGATAGGAAAGGTGGTAATCACCATAGGAGAATTACTTCAGAACCTGTTTTGAATGATAAAATTCTCATCACCCTCCCTAACTCAGAACTCAATGATACCACATCATTTGATAATCTATATTTTGTGTGTGTGTTATTCAAAACAAAGGTTAAAGCAACGATGAGACTCTAATGATATGTCTCAGCCTTCATGAAATAATAAAAGGTTTTCAGCAGTGACCACCATCTTTGTCTTACTAGTGATAAAATCTAAACTTAAATACAAAACCAAGTAGAACAAAATTTACTATCCAAATCCACAGTAATCAGTCTGTTTCTTCTAAATCCAGGTTGACTCGAAACATGATCCTTGTACTTCTCATAAACTTTTTTGGGGCCATGCCCAGAAATCCTCCCTTGTGATTCACGCCCAGATAATGGTTCCTCTGTTTGAAAAGTTTTTGTGAAAAGCAAGTTGCTCTCAGAGACAGATGCTTCTCTCTCAGTTCTCTTGATATAGAAAGAATACCTTTTATTTAATAATAGGAAGTTCAGACTCATAGTGAAAGTGGGATGTAGAGTCCCCTACATTTACGATGTTGCTATTGATTTCTTTCTTCATGTGTGTTAACAGTTTCTTTAAATAACTTGATATTCCTTCATTTGGTGCATATATGTTAATGTGTTGCATTCTATTGAAGTGTTGATTCCTTATTTGTTATGTATTCTGTTCCTGACTTGGATACATTTTCATGCCATCTAGTTAATAAAAGGTTAATTGCTACTTTTTTTGGCCAATTCTTGATTTTTAAGGTATAGCATTTTAAATGCCAGAGTCTGGCAAGCTACCCGTGTTTTATTTGATATGCCAAAGGCCAGTAATAATTATGGACCTCATTCCCATGTCCTGAAGGAATGGTTTGAGGCTCTTCCTGTTCCTGGAGCAAACAGATGCCCTTGGGCTACACTTGCTTGTGACAGGACGTATGGAGATGTTACTGGTGCCTGCTCAAGTAAATCTATGAACAACGGAAGACAAGTGATACAAGAAGTATTTTTAAATAATATGTGTATGTGTATATACATGTATATTTAAGCAGTACATAAATTATCCAGAAGAGTCCAAATGTTAATTATAAACCCCAATGAGCTACTGATCTAAAACCACTAGCTATGTCTTATGTATTGTAAGAATGTAGCAAGCTAGAAATGCAACCCATGAAAATGATGAGTTTAAAGTTGTTGTTGTTTTTTTTTTTTTTTTACAAGACTGATTTACTCCTGAACTCAGTCTCAGATACTCTGAGACAAAAGAAAGAAAGATTGCCCACTTTCTGTCCTGGAACTTTCCCAGGACAATATTAGTGTCTCAGCATATCTTGGACAATCATAAATTAATAAATGATATGTCTCAGCTGTCCTGCATTAATAGAAGGTTTTCAGCAATGACCTTCTTCGTTTCACTAGTAATAAAATCTAAACTCAAATACAAAACCAATTAATCAGTCAAGGAACCGTGTGGTACCAGGGATTGGAACCAGGACCTTGCACACACAAAGCACATGATATTAATGCCCTAGTTATATCCCAAGTGTCCCTTTTTATTATTCCTCTACTATTTATTAGAATCTCTTTGATTATGGAACTTTCATTAAATTTGAGAATATGACCAATATTCTTATACTCATTCTTTTTAATGTGACCTCTACATTTAATTTTTATATCAATTATAGTTATAATGTGCTGCTACTTTATCTGGGAACCACCTTGGTATATAAATAAGCACATTCTAATATTTATTTCAGTTACACTGTAATAAATGAGACTGTTCAGTGCATTCTCAGTGCATTCCAAGGATTATGCAGTATCCTCTCAGAGTAGTTCTCGCTGTATTGCAAAGCAATTGCCAAGGAACTTGGTATTCTGAATGCAAGCTTGCTTAATGTTTTATTAGTATTTACTTGTTTTATTTGCTACAGAAAAACCTATGCAATGCATCATGAGGAATTAGAAAAAAATTGGTGTGTAGTTTAAGTATGCTTTTCAAAATTAGAGTGTATGTAACAGAATTATTTCTCATTGCTTCTTGAAGTTTATAAGATTTTCACACATACATACAAATTGAGAACATTAATAAAGATTTCAAATGTTCTTGTTTTTAATTTAGTTCCTATGGACTTCAAGAAATGTCATTTAGCTACTGATATGGAAGCTGTAGATGGAAATTGAAACTGCATTTAATTCCTAGCTACAGATAATTCACACACACTCATAAAAAAGGTATATTATCTTTGACCAATATTTCAGTTTAGGAGGAAAATATATAGAGTATCAACGGAAGGAGAAACTGACTCTCTGGAAGAATTTAAGATTTTCTGGGAACAAAATCATATCAAAATGTACCTGAGTCCATAGATTCTAATTTCTAAACTACAAATCATAATAATCATTTTAGTCTAAATTACATCAGCTTGATTACACACTTTAGAGATATGCTTCGTAGGATGTCTTATCATCCAACCTCAGATACTCGGTTTTCTTAAAATGAAACAGAGATATTTTCTAGACAACAGTCTATATGATAAAAGATTCCTAAACTCTGTGAACTTTAATTTCCTCATTCTTTAGCTTGTTGCATAATGTAGCTATGGGGTTCCATATTTAATGACCCATTTCCTTTAATAAGGGATATGAGTTAGTGTTCAACATCCCAAATGCATGTTCTGAATGACTTGTCTCCCCATCACTGTTCCTTTTCTGAAAATTAAGTAATTTAGTCTGAGTATGGAATGGGATGAAATAACAAAATATTTTTATATATGTTGAATCCAAGAAAGGGATAGATATAAATCAAGTGTAATTCTTTTTCCAAAAATAAACTTGCAGTTTCAAAAATGTAGTTAATGCTAATTTACAGGAATGTATATGTTTAAGGGTATAATTTATACCGCTACAAAATATTGAGTAATGTATCATCACAATAGTTCTTTTTAATAAATGCAACCACTGTTTTAATAACCACATATAACTAAGACTGTGAAATTACACTTCATTTTTATTAAGATAACCCTCCATTCTTTAAGAAGGGGAAGTCAGAGATTAGAATGAAGTACTGGAAACAGTGGACAAATAAAGCAGTTTATGATTTTATCCCAGTGAAATAAATCATTTATTGTTTGAAAGCTGATATTTTAATTTACAGGGTTAAACCTTTGTGCAGAAGTCTTTGTTAATAATAATTTGCTAAGCAAAATCATGCTTTCACATTATTGCCAATTAAGCTGTAACCTAATCCTTGCTTAAAATGTTTTATTCCTATCATTGGAATGAGAGATCATTAATATTTACCATAAAGCAATATAAAGTCCAGACTAAAACTGAACTAAAAGAGTTCATTATCAAATTCTAAGATATCATTTTAACTAGGTGTTTTGTGCAAGTAACTGTGGAGCTCTGTATATATATAATAATAATTCTCTAAGAAGAAGAGATGAAACAAGAATAAAACCCTCCATAATTTAATTTCTTCCTGCTTCTTGCCCTTTCTTTTGCTCAATACATAAGTGAATTAAATACACTAAAATCCTCCTCATAATTTTCTCTACTCTCCATGAATACAAGTTTGGCTACTCTCAGAAATAATTGCCTTCCTTCTTTTAACATGCATCAATAAAACTGAACTACTGTGAACTGATATTGGTAAGAGAAGAGTTCAGAGATTTATAAAAAGCAAATGCCTCTGCTTATATTAGCTTTAAAGAACCAATACCTGTGCTGTATACATGTTGCGCTTGTGTTAGTAAGAACGGCTTTGCAAACTGAATAAGGTATGTTGCATTATAACTTCTTGGATCAAGAAAGCATGCCCTTTACCATCACTCTTTGAGTTGGGAGAATTGTTACTGAAGGTTGCAATCTAAGTGGGACCCTTCAGGTATAGGAAGGAATCATTGGCATGTCAGCAGCGTTGATTATCAAGGGATTTCTCTGTTTCCAAGTGGATGCTGTGGAATCATTTTATTGATTCTATTGAAATTCAGTTGCTTTTTAGTTCACATAAAGTTGACCTAAATGGTTTCCCTCAGAAAAAATAAAGAAAGGAATAAATAATGATAGAAGACTAGCTTACACCCATTGTATCTTTGTGAAAATTGAATAAAGGGCATTTAAAACATTCACAATTCTTTTAGTGTATTCTAGAGCAGTGAGTATTAGGAAGTAAGCTAACTGTTGAGAGGACAAAACAATTCACTTAGGACCTAGAATTTATTATTTTCATTAAGATCAAGGCAGACCAAAATAATTATAGAAACTATCTGAATTCTATAATGGACTTCATGTAAAATGGAAGATAATTGATTTTAAATGTTACTAGGAATGCACCCAACACAAAAAATAATGACATTAATGGAAAAACTAGTCAAAATAAAAGTACATTGGACATTTTGCTAATGTATTCATGTGAATTTTCAGTTTTTAAAAGTATACCACAATAATGTAAGACAATAGTCTTCGGGGACAAAAAAACTGGGTGAAGGGTATATAGGGATTCTGCAATATTTCTGTACAGCTAAAATTATCACAAAAATGTTTATTCTGAATTGTTACAAATAAATATGGTAGGCAGGTTAGAGAGAAAGGACTGGGGCTGTAAGTAAAAGATAATTTGTTAGAAGTGTGACATTGCCATCAAATGCTCAACTGTTGGAAGTGGCAAAGTTGAAGGAGACTTTGCATTGACACAAGGGAAAAATAACCACAAGACAAAGACTCCAGTTAGCTCTGCCTGTGGTTTCAGAATTCTCTATGCACTCCACGCCTCCCCACACCCCCACAAAAAAAAAAGTTAAAACAACTAGTCCAAATGTCAGTCTGCATAAATTCACTGGAGTCCATAACAACACAGATTGGACTTCAAACTCATTATACAGCCATTATAAGAAGCTAGTGCCGCATTCAAGATACGTTTCTGATCGTCCCCTACCATGGCAGCAAAGAGGAACTGTGGGTATTGAGTGGTTTGTTCTAAGAAAAATGCTGCATTTAATTTTAAAACAACATAGCAGGAGTTAAAGGGACAGACCCTAAAGAATCAGGTAGCTCAGACCACGTAAAGGAGGCTCACAGAGTAGGATCAACGGCGATACATTTGGACAAACACCCTCTTACAGGTTCTGCCATACTTTCACTGTTATAATAAATGCTGAATTTGTTTGCTTCATGGTCATCCTGAATTCTTTCCACAGAATCCACATAAATGAGACAGCTCCCTGGCTTTGATAAATATACCACTTTTTAAATAGCATCCAGAAGTGTTCACAATATCCTTCAGTACCAGTGGTCCTGTCACTCAAAGATTATGTTTGGTTTTGCTAGATCCTTAAAATAAATATACTGGAAAGCTATTAATTCTATTTTATTTTAAAAATGAAACAAATACTGTGACCTTGTCTCCATGTGTATCACTAAAATTACAATTGTAAGACTATGCTCAAAGTTGGTGATGTTTGTGACTATGCCAAGAATCTCAGGAAGTGGACAGCATGATCATAATCTTCCAGAAAATGTCACACCTACCATATTGAAACCCAGCAGTAAGGCATATTTTAAATCTGGGCAAAATAAATTCATAGAAAGCTGCTGAGCTTCTAGGAGAAAAACTATTGTACAGAATGTCTCAGTTGCTTGAGCAAATTAATGAACAATGGGAAATCAAGTGAAGTGATGGAGGACCATATGAGTGCCAGAAAAGATCGTTTACGTAGTATAGTCCTGCAGCAACAGCAGAATATTCTTGAAGGAAGTTTGAACGTGAGAACTTTGGAAACAATCAGAGATTCTGGTTGCCAAAGGAAATTGTGGATTGTCTACATCCTTCATTTACAAAATGGGTTTCGTTTCATTTTATTTCTTTGGAGCTTTGCCCAAGGATGCAGTAGTGTACTGTCTTTCAAGTCCCAGAATTCCCTTTTCTTTGGAGAAACTTCTTTTCTTTTTCACCATAAAAAATAAGGAAGCCAATTGTAGAGGATAATCATAGCTGTAGATGAATGCAAGATACAGATAGCTGTGACATGTCTGTGCTGCCCTCATCCTGTCACAAGTAGTAAAAGACCTTCAACTCAAGACAAAGTCCAAAACCAGTTAATTAAATTCATGTTTAATTAGAATGGAGAATGGTTCTTAATTATCAATTTCATTAACATTAATTATTATTTTGAGTGGATAACGATAGATTATTGCCATAGATCAAGGTGCAATTTAAGGTCAATTTGCACAGGTTTTCTTTTTTTCTTTTACATAGAAGCACAAGCAGATGAGCAATTACACATTTATTCTAATCAGGGTTCAACATTCTCCATTAAAAAATCATAATTTTCTATCTTCAGTGAAATGATTCTAAAATTCCAATAGCTTTTACAGGGCAGTATAATGGTATTTATTTCTTTTAGAAAGACACGATTTATCCTGGGAGTGCTTACAAATGCTACCCAAATTGGCTATCTTCATAATCTTCATAATGAAGCTGACAGAGTCAAAATTGATCATCCTGAACAGTTCCTGTAAGTAGCAATGACAATTTGGTCTTCCCCTACAGTTTTCCCATAGAATGGCAGTATTGCCCTCTATCTCAAATTCCATTATGTCAATAAATAATCAACCAGTTATCAAGGGAATTATAAAAATAAAGAGTCTAGGAATGTTCTAATCCTTGATTCAGGTAGTGACTGTGAGGAAATATATAGCTGTAAATCATTGTGTAAAATAGTTAAGAGTCATGCAACATTCTAATCTTTAGTGTAATCATGAAAATGAAGGAAAACTGAATTTAGCATACATGGAATCTGCATAAATTATTGCATCTTAATAAATTTAAATATTTTTATTTTTGATCAAATTTTCAAAGATTTGATATGAATTTTTGTCAATATGTGATATGTATGAAAGATGTTAATTTAATAGGGTAAGGGAAAGGGGTAGGTACTTTTCTCTCATCTAGTAATTTCCCTGTGAAATATACTGTTATAAGGTTGTTCATGATTGAGTTTCAGTCATACAATGTTGTGACACCCATTCCTTCACCAGGGCTCATCTTCTCCCTAATCCCCTTGCAGCCGGCCCCTATGCAAGACACACTTTTCTTCTCTCTCTCACTTTTGCTCTTATTTTCCTTTTAGACATTGTGGTTGGCAATACTGTTATTGATAGGTTATGAAATTCACCGTGTCTTCTTTCAGAAGTCAGTTTTTGTCCAGAGTGACCTTTACCAACTCTTATAGATTGTAGTCCCTTCCCTGTCCTAACTGCACCCACCACACCACTTACACCAAACTTCTAACCATGGACCAGGCCTCCTGGCCCTTGTTTCTACTATCTTTGGGTATTCGTCTCATACTATGTCTTTTTTTATACCCACAAATGAGTGCAATCATTCTAAATCTGTCCTTCTCTTTCTTATTCATTTCACTTAGCATAATACTCTCATGCTCAATCATTTATAAGCAAATTTCATGACTTTGCTTTTCCTAGTGACTGCATAGTATTCCATGGTGTACCATGATCTGTGTATCAATTCATCTGTTATCAGACACTTCAGTTGTTTCAGAGTCTGGTTATTGTGACTAATGTTGCAGTGAGCAAAGGAGTCATAGGGCCATTTGTTTGTTTTTTCGTTTGGTTGGTTTTGTTTGTTTGGGTTAAGGCAACCCCTGATGCTGCTCAGTGATTATTACTGCCTCTTCATTCAGGGATGCTGGGGCTCTAACTCCGGTCAGGCACAGGAAAAACACTGTACTATTGCTCTGTTCCCCAAAGAATTTTTATGATTAGCCTAGAGCCTAATGTAGACAACTATTTTATCACATGTTATATTGTGTTACAATTACCAAGTTCATTATCTATTGAGCCATCTAGACTACAAAACATATTTGTAGCATGTTTATACTTATAGTAGCAGACCTAGAAGAAAAGAAATTCTAGATAATTCTTAAAATTAGCTCCAAGAGATAAAATTCATGTACCACTGGACCAGAGAAACAGTGCGGTTGGTAAGGTTCTTGCCTTCTACATGGTCAACCCGAGTTTGATCCTCTGTATCGGATAAGCACTGTCAGGAGTTTTCCCTGAACACAGAGCCAGGGATAAACACTGAGCACTTCCAGGTATGACCCCAAACAAACAAAAAATATTTCCATGTCATAACAATCACCAGTTTCTACAATAATGTATGTTGAGCTTTATAACTTCTCCAGACAAATGACCACAACAATTTTGATGCATAACAGTTAAATCACTCTAAAACAAAACTCATTTAGTAAGGATGAGCTACTCCCTCCACCTCCCTCTACTTCTAGAAGCCCTACTAGACTTAGTCCAGGGTCTCAAATAAATCTCTAAAGAATCACTTAGCTGCAAAACACCTTCGGATGCGTTTGGGATGGAGGTGCAGGCCATCTCACACTCATACAACGAACTAGCAGGTGTTCCCGCCCCACAGTCACTGCCCACTGAAATATCCAACCCCCAGGGGCTGGAGTGATCCTAAGCAGCTAGGGCATTTTCCTTGCTTACAGCCAATCTTGACTTGATCCTCGGTATCCCATAGGGTCCCGTGAGCACCGCCAGCAGTAATTACTAAGTTCAGAGCCAGGAGTAACCCCTGAGTATCTCCAGGTGTGACCCAAAAATACAAAGACAATCCTACTCCAGACTGCTCAATTAAGAATTTTGAATTTTCTGAAATGCCATGCCACATTTGCAGCAGTGCGATATCTCCAGTGTCTACAACATTAACATCACAGTCATAGATGGAAGGATGGAACATAAAAAACCAAACAATCTCAACTAACAGAAACATTAACAAAGAAGGTTGACTTGTAACAACAGTTTAGTAAACCCTAAGACAAGGACTCAATGTTCTCATGGGGAGATATAACAATTTCCACTAAATTTCCTCTCAGAAACATTATTTATTTATAACATTTTTTATTTTATTATACCAGCATGAGATATACAATTGCAAAGAACATTTTTTGGTCATTCTGTTAGCTACTTAGGGGAATATAAAATCAATTATTGTCAGCCTGCTTTGGGGGCAAACTTGAGGGGTGGTTGGAATAACAGACAGTGGTGGGGGAAGGTAACATGATGCTGAAACTGGTGTTGGAATATTGAATGTGGGCAGCAAATTATGAAGAACCTTGTGAACCGTGGTGTTTAGAAAAGTGGGGGAAAATATAAAATAAAAATAAATAAAGTGAAGTACTTTGATAGAAAGCATGCCTCACATATATAAGGAACTGGATTTCATCTCTGGCAATTCCAGAAAATGATAACAATTTTCCCACATATCCTTTGCATCTAACAACTACCTCCAGCCTATGATTCCTGTTTTCTCTCTATTTTAGTTTTTAAAATATTTCATGTAAATGGAATAATAAAATATCTCCATTACATTTTCTATTTTTTAGAATAGTGCTATTTGGATTTGTTGATGTTACTAGATATATCAGCAGTTAACAGCATTATTCTAATAATATTTAATTATACAGATATACCCAAGTTTCTCTTGACTGTTTCATAGTAAGATGATTGTTTTGTTACATGGTAAGGAAAGACTAAACTAAAAAAAAAATAGTGCCACAGGTTTTCCAAAATGTTTCTGTCAACTTGCATTTCCACAGCAGTATGCAAGAATTGATATGTTCCAGATACTTCATTTGCATTTAGCCGTTCTAAGCAGTGTGTGTCATCGCTTCAATTTAGCTTTACTTTCATTGCTTTCTACTTTGGGAATTCTTCCAAGGCTCTACAGTTTGAGCAGTAGATCACACAATTCTTAATCATTATGATAGGATTGGCGGTGCTTAGGACCAGCAGTCCCTGTGGTGTTTAGGGGACTTCGTGGTCCTGAGGATAGAACTCCCATCCTTAAGTGTGCAAGACATGAACTCCGGGTACCTGAAACAGCTCCATGGTCACTGATTGTTTGACGCTTTGAGTAACTTTGATTTCCCTAGTAAGGAATTTAAGTGTGAGCATCAGTCAGGTTTGATCCTTAACACTGAGTCAGAAATAAGCCTTATGCTGGGTGGGTGTGGCCCTAAACACTAAAGGCATGAATAAAAAGTTCTTTGGTGTTTTGGGAGTGGTGGGGGTGGGGGTTGGCAAGAAGGAGGAGGATTGAACCATGCCCAGCTATGCTCAGGGATCACTCCTGGTAGAGCTCAAGGGCTCTATGTGGTGCCAGGATTGAACCCAGCTTGGTCATGTGTATAAGGCAAGTGCTTTCTTACACTGTCTGTGCTGTCAGTCCAAGAGCAGAACACTAATTAATTAAACAATCAATTAATTAATTGCTTGCTTGCTACTTGGGTCATATCCAGCAATGCTCAAGGGCTACTCCTGGCTCTGCACTCAGGAATTACTCCTGGCAGTGCTTGGGGAACCATATGGGAAGCCAGGGAATTGAACCTGGGTCGACTGCTTATAAGGCAAATACCCTACCCGCTGGACTATTGCTCCAGACCCCAGAAAGTTATTTTAAAAGACATCTACACTCATATAGCAAGTTTTAATCATGTTTTTTGGTCACACTTGGCAATGCTCAGGGGTTACTCCTGGCAGTGCTTGGGGATCATATGGGATTCCAGGGATCAAACTGGATCATCCCGTGCAAGGCAAATGCCCTATCTGCGGTTCTATCGCTTCAGCACCATGGTTTTGAACCTTGCATTCTTTTTTCTTGTTTTTTTTTTCTTTTTGGGTCACACCCAGCAATGCTCAGGAGTAACTCCTGACTCTTTTCTCAGGAATTATTCCTGGCAGTGCCCGGGGACCATACGGGATGCCAGGGATGGAACCCAGGTTGACTGCATGCAAGGCAAAAGCCCTCCCCGCTGCTGTGCTATCACTCCAGCCCCCTAACTGTTGTAGGCAGGCAGACAGGGGAGCTCCACAAGGCAATAAAAATTCCTGAATAAGAAAGAAAACTGGTCCTTCAGTTATCCAGAGTCACACCTGCTGCCACTCAGGAACCAGACCTGATAAGGCCACTGTCAACAACAGACTCTGAGGGAAGAAAAGGCCAAAGGGAATGTGTGAATGGCTTTAGCGGATTAAATCTTCTGAAGAAAATGAATCGGCCTTCCTGCCCAGAATCCAGCTTGAAGAAAATTCCAAAGCATTCCAGCCAAAAGGGAATAAAAGCCCATTTAAAAATCAGTTGGGGCTGTCTCTCTTTGGAGTAGCCCGGCGTTCTCCATTGAGCGCATTACTCTCTCTCTTACCTTTCCTCCTCCTTCCCTTTCCAAAAACCTCAATCAAACCTATTTTACTTCACTGCTCGTGGACTCCTGAAAATTCTTTTTCTGCGAGAAAGACAAGAACCCTAAGGCAGCCCTGGGTAAGGCCTAGATCTGACTTTCCTTTCCTGCAAAGAGCAATTCCTCGCTCCAGCCTGAGTCCGTGGCTCCCCGAGAAACCTCGGGTGGTGGGGATTAACTCCCATGCCTAGAGATCAAGTGGGCATCAGGTGTGGCTTGACGGCCACCTCGTGGGGCTGGTGGGGCTCAGGCCCATGCCATGCAGGGGGCTCATCGCAGACTTTATCAGTCCTAAGCCTGCCCAGCGGGTCCCGGGTGACAGAGGCGGCTGGGGAGAAAGCGACCATCTCTCTCCTCTTCCGGGCTCACATAAGTCACCCGTGGGGTCCACCTGCAACTCTAACCTTATATTCTTTTCGGAGGTTCATCAATAAATGCTGGATTTAGAGTTGACTACAAGAGTATGCCACCCGCACAGCAGAGCCTGGCAAGCTACCCGTGTCGTATTTGATATGTCAAATACCAGTAACAATTAGAGACCTCATTCCCATGACCTGATGGAATGGGTTGAGGCTCTAAAGAGCAAGCAGATGCCCTTGGGCTCTACTAGCATGAGACAGGACATATGGAGATGTTACTGGTGCCCGCTCAAGCAAATCGATGATGAACGGGAAGACAGTGACAGTGATACATTGAGGAATGTTGATGGGCACATTTTGTCATTTATGTATGTTGATAGGTATTTGGGGACAGGCTTATCAAAACCACAAGTCCCTTTTAAAATGTAACTTATTTATCTTGAATTGCCAAAGCTCTTTTCATATCAGGGAAGTCCATGCCCCTCACTAGTAGGAAGAAGCTGTAGAATACTAACACCAAGTATCTCTTAAAAAAATTTAACAAGGGACCAGAGTGATAGCACAGCAGGTAGGGTGTTTGCCTTGTATGTGTCAGATCCAGGTTCAATCCCATATAGAACCTCAGTGGTAATTCCTGAGTTCAGAGCCAGGAGTAACCACAGAGCATTCTGAGTGTGACCCAAAAAATACAAAAAAAGAAAAAAAAATAAAGGGATGAATCTCTAGGGGTGAATGTTAAGCAGATGAATGGGGAGTTCCTGGTAATGAGCCTTTTGGAAAGTTACCTGGTTTATCAGATCTGAAGTAGGTCAAAGAAACGAGAATCTCAACCCTTTGAGATGCAAATAATGAGTAGTTTGCAGACCTTTGAAAATGGGAAATTTGAAGCACCATCCACAGAGTTGTAGATTCCCTCAGATAAAGAAGAAACTACAGGAGAATACAAAGGTCATTATAAGAATCTGAAAAGACCAACAAGGCCAAAAACAAGACCAACAAGACCAACAACTCTTCTATAATACATTAGCAATATACTCTTACCCCAGCAGAGGCAGTTAAAAAAAATCCCAACTAAAAATGAGCATTGTAAAAACAAGTAACATACATTTCACCTTAGAGACACTTACTCTTGTATCTAAACTTATTCTCTTCTGAAAAATTCCATTGTTTCTCTTGAAGACATGCCTCACCTCCTTTAGGAAGTAGCTGTAGAATACTAACAGCTCTGAGTCTCTCTCTCTCTCTCTCTCTCTCTCTCTCTCTCTCTCTCTCTCTCTCTCTCTCTGTGTGTTTCTGTCTCTCCCTGTCTCTCCCTCTCTCACACACATCAAAACACACACATTCCATTAAATAAATTTATTTAAATTGATCTGTTTTACTTCACTTTAAAAAAGTGGTTAGTTTTTGTTTTGCTGTATTCTGATAGAAGTGCTTTATTAATTTTTTTCTTCAAGTTTGTGGTTCTCTTTTAATTTTTTTTCAGTCGCTGAAAAATCCTTTTGATGATCTTGAAAGGATGGCCCCTCACCCACAGAACACAAAGACAGGAACCAGAGGTAGCTGGTAAAATGACAGAGGTAACTAATAAAATGATGGCTCAACCAAAAGTAATTGATAAGATGAGCTTGATAAGAGTACAGCAGGAAGGGCCTTAAGCAAATAATTCCAGGGAAGGCTATAAGGCAAACATTCCCGAGAGGTTGCTTCTGATGTCCCCCTCTGTATTTGGTATGATACGTGACTGGGCCCATATCGTGCCAAATATGGAAAAAAAGTATTAGGCACTCTCAGATTGGTGGGTGATGGTTACCTGGTGCAGAGTGATTGGCTGCCTGCGCACAGACCTTGATGTAATATTTTAAACCTATTGGATAGTTATGCGCTGGCTTTTCTGTAGCGGAAATTATTCCTTAAAAGATCGTCCCTGGAAGGGCCTCGGGGCTCTTAGCCACTGACCGCTTGGGGTCATGCTATGGGCCCGAGTATACTCGCTTATTAATAAAACCCTTGCTTTTGCATAGGACTTGGTCTCTCAGAGTTTCCCTTGGTAGGTGCGGCGTTCCTAGGCTCCCAGTCAGTCACCCCATCGGGTGGCCAACCCTTACAATCTAATATTTTTCCCAAATGTTATTTTATTAAAGAACTGTGAGTCAGAAAGTTATTCATAGTTGATTTTTTGACAGATGATACCCCATCACAGGTCCCACCACCAGCAACACCCTTCACCAGTAGTTCCAGATAGCCTCTCCTATCCGCCTTCCCCAACCTGCTCCCCCAGCCCTAGCCTGTCATCTTGAGAGGCACCTTCTGATATAGGCAGCCCCTGTCTGCCTGCCTACATCACTTTCATATTTGATTGTTAAAGTGTGTGTCTCATGATTTCTGTGTTGTTGACTCTGTGGCTGAATATTTAGCTTTATCATTCCCCTAACACCACCAATGTTGCTGAATCTTCTAGCTCCCACCACCATTGCTTCTCATCTATTCCTTCTCCCATTCTCCTTTTTTCTATTTCTTTCCTTCTTATCTCTATACTCTGGACCAATGATGATTTGAAAATCTAATGTTTAAATTGTTAGATGGCTTGTACTTTTCCACAGTACTGTATTTGATTTTTATTTATAGATTTATCTCATTTCCTTTTTCTATCCACCCTACCTTCTACCAGACTACTGAGGATTTTGCATGATTTTATTTTTATATTGTCATTTTGAATTTATTTATTGTTTGATTCATGATTCACAATCGATCTTTTTTTTTAAATTTTGCTTTGAGGATACACCTAGCAATGCTTATGTTCTCAGTGCTCAAGGAACTATATGGTGCTGAAACTAAACCCAGACCACCTGCTCATAAAACATGAGCTCCAACTCTTTGAATTTTCTCCCTCACCACACAATTTACATTTTTAATTTATCACAACTGAAGGTCTTCTTTTTAGATTCCAAAAACTGCAAAAAGGTGTCTCTTTGGAGTTTCCCTTCTCTGACTAAAGGCTGAAACTTCTGAGTGAAGGTACCATAAATTCATGCTGAAAGAGCTCTTCAGCTTAGTCAACTTACACAAGAATGATAAATTGCATATATAAACATTATATCACAAGCTGTTATATCTTCTATTTATCTTTCTAAAAGTCCATTTGTCTTTCCAGAAATCCTTTTGTCCTCCTAAACATTTCCCTTTTAAATTACATATAAACCCCTTTCCATCTGTTCATATTCTTCATCCCAGTAGTCCCACATGCAACTATAAATAACTACATACTTTTCCTGCCAATCTCTCACTGTCAGTTATTTTGTATATCTCAAATTTCTGTACCTATGATGGTAGAGGAAAATTTTTACTCTAACAGCATACTTTGAAACTTATGATAGCACTTGACAAATCAGAAAAGAATAGTAAATTATTTTGTATGTTATTTTTAATATTATTATTTTCATTATTATTTTGAGCAGTATATTATTGGCCTCTTCTATAACTTGTGATATTGTCATGCACTTTAGTTCTACATGTTATAAATCCTCTGAACTTTATGATGCTTTTCCTAAACACACAACATCTTTTAAAGAGATTACAATTGAGAAGGGGCAGGTGAGATAGCACAATGGGTAAGGCACTATCTTACTTTTGACCAAGCAGGTTTGATCCTTCATTCTATTATCACATAATGATGTGATCTCCACCACAGTGAAATCATCTCCCTGCTCCCCACCTGAAGCAAGTCTGTAGAAAAAAGGCAGGAGCAAACCCCAGTACAACAACAACAAAAATTAAAACAGAGAAAGTCTAGTTAAATCTGTTTATTCAGCTAATTCCTCTTATTAGCATTCCTCATTATATTGTTTATTTGATTCTACCTATTTTCATTTAACATTTTATGTAGAGTAAGCATGCTGGCAATGACTTTTTCATCTTATTTGATTGAAATAATTTTATTCAATTAAAAATATTTTACTTTATATACAACTATAGATTGACATATTTTTATTAATGATTTTCCTTTATTATATCTCTCTTATAAAGTGTTGTGATTAGCATGCTATCACTCTTCTTAAAATTAGATGAGATATCTTTCTCCTATTTTTAGAATATATATTTTAATCATTTTTTTTACAATATGATTGCACTATGTCTTGGCTGTTTTAGATATGCTTGTCATAGACTTGTAGAATTTGGGGAATTGTGAATTTAAAACTAAATCAAATCTGGTATATTTTACAGTTCAAATTTAAAATTATTTTTCCTCCCTTGTAAGCAAAAACATTACACATATATCAGACATACTGATGATCAAGTCATCCATCCCTTTACATTAGTGTATTATTATTCATTTTTACTGCAAGTTCATTAAATTTCTATTGTTCTGTCTTCAGGTCTTCCTAGATTTTCTTTGGTATTAGTCAAGCCAAGGTATGAACAGCTATTACCCCTGTCCAGGATATTTTATTTAAAATATCACACTTTTAGACATGGGGCAGAGCGGTTCCTTGCTCTCCCTGTGCCCAGCCATTCATGAGGCAGTCGGGAGGCATGGTGGGTTCCTAGCCTTGGCCCACCACCCCCGGCAGAACCTCACAACAAGCCAGACGACCCCCCCCACCCACTCCATGGGTGCCGCCATTTTCCACATCCGGACTTCCCTCTCTTCAGAACTCCACCCAGCCGACCAGCCCATCACAGCCCGGCTCGTGCGGCGCTAGGCGCCTGCGCCGGTTCATCAATAAATGCTTTATTTGGAGGTGTTTAAATAATATGCCTCCCTGCACGGCAAGCCTAGCAAGCTGCTCGTGTTGTATTTGACATGCCAAATGCCAGTAACAATTATATTAGGTCATTCCCATGACCTAATATAATGGTTTGAGGCTCTTTATGTTCCTGTAGCAAGCCGATGCCCTTTGCTCTACTGGCATGAGACAGGACATATGGAGATATTACTGGTGCCCGCTCTAGCAAATAGATGATTAACGGGAAGATCGTGATCATGATCGTGATCACACTTTTTATCTCCAGAAATTTAATTAGACTTTTATTGTATAATACTGATTCCTTTCCCAATCATATTCACATGTTTTCTTCAGAAATAGTGAGCACATTTATAATAACAGTCTTAATATCTGTATTTTCTAAATGTATTGTTTCTGTGCCAGTTTATGTTAAGCATTTTCTTTACCATAGAGACCATTTTCTATTATATTTTTTCCTCCTGTTATATTTCTTGATTTATTTTATACTATTGAGGCTATTAAAGATATTTTTGGAAGGGTTCTAGGGTTTATTTTAATCTTTAAAGTGATGTTCTATTAAAATATTGGTGACAGTTTGACCATTTTAAGGTTGCATTTTAAAAATTATTAATTCAGTGACAAAATGTTAGTTTAAAAGAGGGTAAATGTTTATGTTCTTTAAGGGTCAACTGTTACTATACAAACTGCTCTATCTAAGTGCCAATAATACTATATCACAGTTCATAAGATTCTTTCCAGAATCTAATGCAGGTGGGCCTCACGGTTGGCTTATGTGAGGCCGGAAGGGGAAGAGAGATGGTCACTTTCTTCCCAGCAGCCTCTGCCACCCAAGACCCGCTGGGCAGGCTAAGGGACGGATAAAAGGCAAGTCAGTCCTAGGCCTTACCCAGGGTTTCCTCAAGGTTCTTGTCTTCCTCGCAGAAAAGAATTTTCAGGAATAGACCAGCAGTGAAGGAAAACAGATTTTATTATGGAGGTTTTAGGAATGGGAAGGAGGAGGGGAGGTAAGAGAGAGAGTACACACCTCAAGAGGGGAGATGTGGGTGACACATGTGCTCCGGTGACACATGTGCTTGGCTACCTCAGCCTCATGGGCCAGGCAGTATGTGTGCCCAGGCAGCACGTGTTCACCGTCCTATGCTCAGGATGGCTTTTATAGATGTCTCCCCAAGCTACTCCCACATGGGGCATCAATCTAGGTTGCTAGGGCTATTGCCAAGGGAAGTAGACTTTGGGAGTGGTCTTCTTTGAAAATCTCCTTTTCTTGACCTCTGTTCTTGCTGGAGCTTCTGTCCCAGAATGTAGCAGGATTAAGAGCTGGGCAGAGAAAGGTTGATCCAGCTCCCTAGGGTTCGTTGTTGGTTAATGGGTCTCATCAAGTCTTGGTACCTGGTTCCAAAAGGTGACTTTGGACAGCCTTAGGGCAAGAATTCATTGCCAAGTGGGGACCCCCTGTCTGCCTGCTCTATTCTCAGTGACTATGGGTTTGTTTCCACCAGACTTTTATTAATCCATTTTTTTTAAATATTACCTATGAGTGAGTTGTGAAGGTATCTGGTATTTGCCTTCTTTTGATTTATTTCACTTTTTTTTTCTTTTTAGGTCATTCTGGGCAATGCTCAGTGGTTACACCTGGCTCTTCACTCAGGAATTAGTTCGGGTGGTGCTTGGGGGGACCATATGGGATGCTAGAGATCTCATTCTGTTGGCCACAAGGCAAGTGCCCTACCCACTCATTGTGTGTATTATGACATTGTGTATACAGCTTCTTTATCCATTCACCTGGTATTTACTTGGATTTTCCAGATCTTCATTCACCTGGTATTTTCTTGGATTTTCCAGATCTTGAATCTTGTAAATAGTGTTGTAATAAGCATTTTCTGAATCAGTATTTTTTGTTTTTTTGAGTATATTGATAGATACCTAGGAGTGGAATTGCTGTGCCATATGGTAGTTCTATATGTAGATCCCATACTATTTTCTGTACAGAATGAAAAATGTTACATTTTAAATGAAGAGTAAACAGGGCTCCCTTTTCATTTTTTTTAAACTGTGGTCTTGTCAGTAGAGCTTCTTTATGTTTCTTATAGATATAAGCTAGTTTCAATGTGGGAAGTTATTATGATTCCACTTGTCATTTTGACTTTCATTTACCTATTAATCAAGACTATAGTTTGCTGGATTATAGTCTGACTGTGTTCAAATAGACTTGGACTGATTTAGTTTTGCTCCTCATGTGATATTCTCTCAGAACATGATCTGAAGTCCTATTTATTTAGGTCATAATAACCCATAAAAAAGCTGGAGAGTTGTTTGTTATAATTTTCACATAATTTTGCTTATTTACTTCCTAAATATACCACACATTGAAGGGGACTCTTTACCTTATACATAACTCAGGTTTATTTTTTTTTTGTATAATTCCTTGGTATAACTTTCAATAGTATATTTTATTTTTTCTTTTTCCACTCTGATTTCAATTCTTGAACTCAAAATGTTCATTGGACTGGGAGCAATTTCTTTCCCTTCAAATTCAATATAACCTTAGAGCTTTATTTTTCACATTTTACAACCATTGATATATATATATATATATATATATATATATATATATATATATATATATATATATATATATATATATATATATATATCAATGTATAAAAAGCAAAAGAAAAGAAGAACCTTGTGGGTACCATCTAGATTACATGAAGCCCATGAAATTAAGATGTATTACTTTATATAATACATAATAAATGCTGGACTTAGAGATGACTACAAGAGTATGCTACTTGCACAACAGAGCCTGGCAAGCTACCCGTGTTGTATTTGATACTCCAAATACCAGTAACAATTACAGACCTCATTCCGGAATGGATTGAGGCTCTTTATGTTCCTGGAGTGTTGGGGCGCTCCGCCGGGGGTCCCCGACAGTGCCGGGAAGAGAGTTCCCTTCTACCTCCGAAGCCGGTGAGGAACGGATGAAAACTCAGGAATCCGATGCAGTTTTAAAAAGGCTTTATTTATCACAGGGTCAGGCATACAAATCAGCAAAAGTAAAAACCCGATGCTTAGGATTCCAGGCTAGAACCCCAGCCACGTGTAGGCCAAGATGGCGACCACCACATGTAAAAGCTTCCAAGGGGAATGAACGCTCACAAGGAGGAGAGATCCCACAAGGAAGAAGGAAGCGAGAGCGGGAACCGCTAGTTTATATCCCTGTAACTCAGAACTTCCTCCCACTGTTATGGAAAGCAGGGAGGGTCCAATGCCCTTAGGTAATCCCTCCCTGCACCTCACCTAGGGCCTTTACTGTGCTAATGTTTTGAGCCGAAATCTGCTTAGGAATGCTTTTGTAGTGTAGAGAAGGGGGTTTCTGAGATGGCATGTCTCTGTACCTTGACCAACACCAATGCCAGTTAAATATTTCTCCAAGCCTTCACAAGTCTCCTCTACTTCATTGTAGTTTTATATTTTAGTTGCCTTTGAGTATATCAGGGAGCCATGCTTGTTTGCTTGGAAGCAAACAGCATTTCTCTCTGGTCTAATTACTTAGGTGTCCTACGTGGCCAGGCTAATATGCTGGTAAGATCTAGCTAGTCCCACGATGATTGTGATAGCATGGGAGAACATTTATACCAGCTAGTACAGCATACATGGTCGGATAAACTGCCACATTTAGACTACCCCCTTATCTATGGAGTGATTTGCGGGAGGCAATCCAGAGCAGATGCAGCGGCCCTTAGGAGTCCTGCAACAACTCCCCCTGATTAGTTTACTAATAAAAATTGAAAAGGTAAGAAATATTTAGTAATGTACAGAAAATTAAGATAAGAAAAAACAATTCCAATTACAAAATGATAATACATGTTACTTTAGGATCCTAACTTGTTTTTGGACCCAAAGCAAAGTTCATGACAAAGTGTTTCTAGCTGTCTGATTATAATGGACTATAGTTTGCACTGTCCATAATTTGTGAGAGTCAATTTGCTATATTTTATGTAAAGTCAGGTGTCTGGAACAAAGTCTGTGGGACTGCTTCTGGGACAGCAATAGCTGTGATCATATGAGTATGAGTCTCTGGAGAGCAGCGATCAGGAACTCGTTGAATTGTCAGAAAAACTGGATCGGGTCTCTGGAACACGGGAACAAATATCTCGAACTCTGGAACAGGAGTCTTGAGTGCTGGAACAGGTGTCTGGAACATTGGTGTAATATCTCGAACTCTGAAACAGGAGTCTTGAGCGCTGTAACAGGTGTCAGGAACATCGGCGTGGGTGTCTTGCAGGGCTTCTTCAGCAAGGGAACACTGGCACCGGTAACTGTACCTGTAGCTTAATTTTAGGCGAGACAAAAACACTTTTCGAGGTTAATCACAAGTAGAGATTTTAAGGCTTTGTAGGGATCCAAGCCTGGGATGGAGAGAAGAACATAAAGAAGCTCCAACATGGGTGGAGCAGGGAAATAAGTATGAGAATTGATGATTTTAAAATTGATAAATCTAGTGGATCAGCAGTGGAGCTGATGAATGTAATAGAGGTTTGTAGTGGTCAGAAATTGAGAAGGTAGTAGTTGAGACATACCATAGACACAACATTAATCACAAACATAATGGTGGCCACCACATGCACACACACGCACACATACATTTGATCGATCAATATCTTACAGCTGTATATGTGACCCATTTAGGGTGATAAATGGTAACAAGTCAAGCGCTTCATGAATATAAAGCCGGCAAATGATGGTGAGAAAGTGTCTTTTCCTGTGAATAGAGCATTGGGAAAAATTAGTTTTGCAAATTATTAAATTTTTAGCGAGCACTGTTTTAGGCGTCTCGGAGTATTGAGCACTGTAGCGCAGGTTTACTGGATTCGAATATCTCATCCTGTGAATAGAATCATTAGAAAAACAATTTTTCATTGATTTAGCAAACATTTTTGTAATGAGCACTGTGATCAGAGTCCAAAGCCTCGAGCAACATAGAAAGAATCTGCAGCAGCGCAGTTCTTTTTCTGCAAATACCTGTGAGCAAAACATTAAAAAAGGAAACTTTAACATTAGTCCTTGAAACATATTGACATTGAGCACTATATTCAGAGTCCACCCATTTTTCCACCCTTTTTTTTGTGTAAGAAAGAAAATATTTAGGCTGTAAGGCAAGATATTAGACATGAACCATGATCACAGGCTGCAAAACAAGATCATTATTAAAATGAACCAATCCAGGAAGTTTAAACAGCAACTTGCAATTTAAAATTTAAGACTTTATATTGAAAGAATTAGTTGTTTTCTGATTCTTGGAGAATTCTAGTCTTAACAAGTCGCAGAGGAACCCAGAGTTTCTTGGCAGGGTTATCGTCTGTAGAAATGAAAGCATAGCCTCTTCCCCGAATGAGGAGGTGACCTGCAATCCATTTATCATCAATTTTCACCCAGATAGGTGAATTGACTGTTTTTTGAGTTTGCATATTTTCTTGAAAGTGACGTTCAGCCGCAGTATAGGGATCTCCTTGAGGTATATTTAAGAAGTTTAAGGTGAATAATGTTAAAGATAAAGAATCCATTGGAGGCATACTTGTTTTTCGTTGCTTTAATAGCTGAGTTTTAAGCGTTCTGTGGGCACGTTCAACAATTCCTTGTCCTTGTGGATTATATGGAATTCCTGTAATATGTTTGATCTGCCATTCCTCGCAAAAAGGATTTGAAGGTTTTGCTGGTGTAAGCAGGACCATTATCTGTTTTTATGGTATGGGGAATACCCATGACAGAGAAGCACTGGAGTAAAAATGAACAAACAGATTTAGCTCTTTCAGACGTCATATGAACAGCCCATATGAACCGGGAATATGTATCGATGACCACATGAAGGAAAGGTTTGTTGGGAAATAAGTTAGTATGAGTTATATCCATCTGCCACAATTGGTTTGTCTGTAAACCTCGAGGATTTGCTCCTGCTACATGAGATGTACAATGTAAAGGAGCACAGACAGGACAGTTGGCGGACAATTTGTCTAGCTTGTCTCCATGGGATGCCATGGTGTACATGAAGGCGGCGGGCATTTGTATGTAGAGTCTGGTGCTCTTCCTCAGCTGATTTAAATACTGGTGCTGCCAAGAGATCTGCTGCTTCGCTTTCCTCGAACCATCGGCCCGGGAGTCGGCTGTGAGAACAGATGTGGGAGATGTATATAGGGAATGTTCTATTTCGGAGGAGATCTTGTAGTTTATGGAGTAGCTCCTGAATTATAGGATTATGGGCATTTAAAGAAGCAGTGACAATTCCAGGAAATAAACCAACTACATATGCAGAATCACTCACCACATTACATGGGCCAGATACATGGGATAGTAAATGTATCAGGGTGGCGAAGTTCCACTTGTTGGGCAGATTTATAATTTGTATGCACAGTAGTGGTCAACGAAGGACCTGTAATTCCACCCCTTCCTGATGAGGAGCCATCAATATAATACACTGGAGCATCAGGAATGGGAGAGGAGAGGACAATGGTGGAAATTACAAAAGGTGTCCTTTTTAGAAATTCCCAGGTTTTTCCAGCTGGGTAATGATAAGATATTTCTCCTGAAAAATCTGCTAAAGCTCTTTGAAGGATTTCACTGAGTGGTAAAACAGCTTCAATTTCTTTTTTTAGGATCAGGTAGTACAATTACATGGGGATCATGTCCAAGTAATACTTGGGTTCTTGATCTTCCCTTATTTATAAGGTTAGCTATCATCTCAAAGTAAGGTGTAGCAGTACGATTCTGCTTGTTATGTAAGTAAACCCATTCTAATGGTCCAGATAATTGGACTATAGCAGCAGTTGGAGACTCGGAGTGTTGAAGACCAAGAACCATACCTTTTCTCCGGGATTAAATCTGGAGAGGTAAGATTTTTGAAGCCGATCCATGAAAAAATCTAATTCCTTCTGAGCTTTAGGAGTTAGCTGCCTTGGGCTATTTAAAGCAGGATCACCTTCAAGGGTGTGGAACAGGTTACTGAGCTCACAGTTAGGAATACCAAGGGAGGGGCGCACCCAGTTGATATCCCCCAGCAGTTTTTGAAAATCATTCAAGGTTTTGAGCCCTTTCTGACTAATGGAAAATTTTTGATGACACACTGTAGTGCGGTCAAGAGCATAGCCCAAATATTCATATGGAGGCTGCATCTGGATTTTTTCCGGAGCTACTTGTAAGCCAGCCTCTGGTAAAACTGTCATTACATCATTATATAAATTCTGGAGATCTCTGGAATTATCACAAGCTAGCAGGATATCATCCATGTAGTGGATGATGTATGCACCAGGAAATTTAGCACGAATGGGTCGCAAAACCTCATCAACAAAGTGTTGACACATCGTAGGTGAATTAGTCATCCCTTGGGGAAATACTGTCCATTGAAACCTACGTAAAGGACCTTTATGATTAATGGAAGGGACTGAAAATGCAAACCTTTTCCGATCATCTGGGTGGATAGGTATGCTGTAAAAGCAGTCTTTTAAATCTATGATAATTAGCGGCCAATCTTTAGGAATAGCTGCTGGAGAGGGGAGCCCAGGTTGCAGGGCTCCCATGGGGACCATAGTAGAATTTACATTCCTTAAGTCAATCAGCAAACGCCATTTGTCTGATTTTTTTCTGTATTACAAAAAACAGAATTCCATTCTGAAAATGTTTCTTCAATATGTCCTAATTTCAGCTGTTCTTCCACTAGATTTGTTAGCGACTCTAACTTTTTTGGTATTGAGGGACCACTGTGGTGTCCACATAGGTTTGTCAGACTTCCACTGAATACGGATAGGTGGTGGGCGCTTAACCACAGCGGCCCCAATTAAAAAAAGAGTTACTCCAGGTGTTAGGCTTATTATGGAGAGCTGGAATTGGACGAGGTATGTGGATTACTGCCCCCCACTGCTCCAGCATGTCTCGACCCCATAAAGTTAAAGGCATAGGGGCTATATAAGGCTGGACCATGGCTACATTCCCTTCAGGGCCAATACACAGCAGCCACCTCGCACTCTATCGGAGAAGAGAGGAGGAGATATTGCCTACCCCGCTCAGGCTATGGGACACTTTCTTTTAGGGCCCAGTTAGAGGGCCAATATTTGGTGGAGATTATGTATATATCTGCCCCTGTATCCAACATGCCTTTGAATTTCCTTTTATAAATTTCGATGGTATAACTGGCCGCTTGGCCTGAGAAATTCTGGTAGTGTACCCAACTAGATAGTTAGCAGGTGGCTGGTGGGCTTGGTTCTGTGTGGCTGTATAACCAACAATGAAGTTGGCAGAATGGTTGTACTGTTTAAGCCACCAACTGTAGGGTGTTCGGACTGACTACACGGATCCTCAAAAAATAATAATAGTTTAGCAAGTGGTTCCCCTTTTTTAAAAAGTCCATTTAGTTGGCACAGATATTGACAGTATTATCTCTCCATGAGATTCAGGATCCAGAAGTCCGAAATGTACCATAATTCCCTTTAAATTTCAGCCAATCGCTCCCTGAATTAAACCCATACTAGCTGGGGGAGCAGGTCCTTTTATCCCTGTTTTCAGCATGTAGGGGTCTTGACTTGGGTATATTGTGAAGTCTTAGGGCAGAGAATGTCGAGACTGCCATTGCCTGACGGGGTAGGCCAGAGAGCATTTATTGACTGTAATTCTGTGGATTCTGATTCGGAGGATACTGGGCAGGTGGAATGAAGGAGAGTGCCCCTGGATTCAGCTGGGCCTGGGGCTGGCCCCCACCCAGTTTCCCACATTAGGGGAGGCATAGATGTTATTTGAGCCTGCTGGAGCTTGTGGAACCTGGGAGGGGGTCCATGTAACATTTCCTATAAAGGGATTATTAGAATGTTGCCCTGTATTGATAGTTTTAGAAGATGGGCGATCTCTACAGGTGTGTCCCTTCTTTCCGCAGCTAAAGCAGGTTATCTGTCCAGATGAAGCCTGAGGCTGACTTCGCCTCCAAGACCGACAGTCTCTGGCCCAATGTTTTCCTTTTCTGCACCTTGGGCATGGTCCAGGTGGGGCCCTCCGAGGGGTGGAGTTGCGATTATTAGAATAGTTTCTCTGATTATTGTTTATCCTTTGAAGTTTATTGTTTCTCCCCCTAAAGCTGTTGGACATTTCATCCCTCTCCTGATCCTCCTGCTGTATGGAATAAGCCTCTATATCATCCTGTGTTCTATGGGAGGTTAAACCGACATTTCTACAGGCCTTTAGATACCCCATGAGGTCATCCTTTTCCTTAATACTATATAGTAATGCTCGACATTTTTGATTAGCATTCTCATATGCTAAGTTTCGTTTTAGGACTTCTTGAGTGGTTGGGTCTTGAACCTGTCTTTGGATTGTTTCACATAATCTCCCAACAAAATCAAAGTATGGTTCATCACGACCCTGGTAAATTTTCCGTATAGCTACCTAGAAATTCTGGGTCGGAACCTATTCTTTTCCCACGCTTTTAATGCTGTCTCCCGAACAAATTTTAAAATAGGTTCAGGTAATGTCGCTTGTTTTGCTTTGTTTTGCCATTCACCTTCATCTTTTAGCATGGCAAAAGTTATAGTATGGCCTGATTCCTTTTCTCTTAAAGTGTCAATATTCCGGTTAACCCCATCTGCATACCACATTTGCCATTGCATGTACTGTGATTTGTTTAGACAAGTATGGGCTACCATTTCAAAGTCTCCCAATACCCACTGACTATTTTCGCTCCAATCAGCTAAATATTTTAAAGTATAAGGACTTGATATTCCAAACCTGTCGCAAGCCTTCCTAAACGGGGTTATTGCCTCAATTTTTAAGTCTTCATGAATCGGTTTTACTTTATCTTTAGATTGGTCATGAGAAAGATTGCTGCGCTTTTGCTCTTTGATTCGAGCTAACCTGTTCCTCCCGCTTCTTCCTCATCAGAGCTTGTAGTATCTGGCAGAGGAACATCTACCCCCATTGAGGGTATTAACTCTGGGGAGATTTTCAGCTTGGGAATTTGCCTCCTCTGGGTTTTCCTGTTCCTCATCTAAGTTATCATCCACATTAGAATTCTTTTTTAGATTTTTTTTCTGGGAATGTATACACCTTTTTCAAGTTTACAGCCTTGGGGCGTGTTTGTGAATGGCTTTTAGTTGGTTCACGCCTCAGTATTGGGTATGCGCTAGGTCCTGATTGATAAGTTATGAAATCAGAAATCTCCCTGCATAACACATCCATTTCTTGGTTTAAGTTTTCAAGTTTCCTATATATTTCTTCCTTTTGTTCTTTCAATCTTATGTGTAACTTCCAAACCTCCTCTTTCTGTCCATTTATTCTATCTCTCTGTCAATTTCTTCCTCTAAGATAGTGCTGATTTTATCGATATCCTTCTTCTGCTCTTCAAACTTTACTTCAAATTCTGTTTAATAATTTTACTTTCCTGTTCTTCTCATTTTTCTTTGAATTTTAAATCCTGTTCTTCTAATTTTTCTTTGAATTTTAAATCCTGTTCTTCTAATTTTTTCTTTGAATTTTAAATCCTGTTCTAATTTTTCTTTGAATTTTAAATCCTGTTCTAATTTTTCTTTGAATTTTAAATCCTGTTCTTCTAATTTTTCCTCAAATTTTAAATTCTGTTTAATAATTTTACTTTCCTGTTCTTCTAATTTCTTTTCAAATTTTAAACTCTTTAATAATTCTGTCCTCAAGCTTTAAGACCAGTCTACCTGTAGTTTTATGATCCTCACTTATTTCTTTAATCGCTGAGTAAACCTCATCCCTTAAGATTGCATTCAATTTATTACTTTCTTCCCTCTCTCTATTAAACATTGTCCTTACCAAAGGTACAGTTTAAAAATCGCAAGGACCCAGATGATTTGTGAAAAATAGAGTAGTTCTCAGAAAGGAACTTTATAGACTGGGCTATGTATGGTTCTGAGCCAATAAAAGATACAATGTATCTATACCATGAGATATCCATCATTTTACTCACGGTTCGGAGGCAGATGGTCTCTGTCTGATGATAATTAGACCAGACGATGTTCGTGGTGCCCACGCCAGGGATGCCAAATGTCGGGCGCTCCGCCGGGGTCCCCCGACAGTGCCGGGAAGAGAGTTCCCTTCTACCTCCGGGCCGGTGAGGAACGGATGAAAACTCAGGAATCCGAGCAGTTTTAAAAGGCTTTACTTATCACAGGTTCAGGCATACAAATCAGCAAAAGAAAAACCCGATGCTTAGGATTCCGGGCTAGAACCCCAGCCACGTGTAGGCCAAGATGGCGACCACCACATGTAAAAGCTTCCAAGGGGAATGAACGCTCACAAGGAGAGAGATCCCACAAGGAAGAAGGGAAGCGAGAGCGGGAACCGGCTAGTTTATATCCCTGTAACTCAGAACTTCCTCCCACTGTTATGGAAAGCAGGGAGGGTCCAATGCCCTTAGGTAATCCCTCCCTGCACCTCACCTAGGGCCTTTACTGTGCTAATGTTTTGAGCCGAAATCTGCTTAGGAATGCTTTTGTAGTGTTGAGAAGGGGATTTCTGAGATGGCATGTCTCTGTACCTTGACCAACACCAATGCCAGTTAAATATTTCTCCAAGCCTTCACAAGTCTCCTCTACTTCATTGTAGTTTTATATTTTAGTTGCCTTTGAGTATATCAGGGAGCCATGCTTGTTTGCTTGGAAGCAAACAGCATTTCTCTCTGGTCTAATTACTTAGGTGTCCTACGTGGCCAGGCTAATATGCTGGTAAGATCTAGCTAGTCCCACGATGATTGTGATAGCATGGGAGAATATTTATACCAGCTAGTACAGCATACATGGTCGGATAAACTGCCACATTTAGACTACCCCCTTATCTATGGAGTGATTTGCGGGAGGCAATCCAGAGCAGATGCAGCGGCCCTTAGGAGTCCTGCAACACTGGAGCAAGCAGATGCCCTTGCGCTCTGCTAGCATGAGACAGGACATATGGAGATGTTACTGGTGCCGCTGGAGCAAATCGATGATGAACGGGAAGACAGTGATACAGTGATATTAGATCCCTAAACCAACCCTCTTAAAGCTGGAAGTTGTTTTTTGTGGGTGATAAGCAAATCGATGATGAACAGGAGACAGTGATACAGTGATGTATATATATATATATATATATATATATATATATATATATATATATATATATTCAGTTTCTAGTTGTCAAAGGTGAGAGGCTAAGTCAGATTTCAAATATTCAATCATGTTCAAAATAATTTTTTACTTCTAGTAAAAAAATGTTATTTTTTCTACAAATTGTTTAAAATTAAAAGTAATAGTTTTATACCATGATTATTAGAGTTAGAATATAAGCATATTATAAAAAATTGAAATTGATAGCAATTGTGGTAGGAATATGCAGTGGTGATGGATTTGAGGTTGGATACTGAATATTTGTAAGGGATCAACATGAACACTTTTGTTAAAAAAATTGATGAGACGCCCATTACGTTTAATAAGTTGGCATCAATAGGTAATTGTGATTAGTTAAGTAATCAATGTCATTTGTAGAAGTAGGGTCTACTATCAAGCCTGCACTTTCTGTAGTATGCTCATTGTTATACATACAAACCTACACATGAATTCTTCCCTTCTGTTGAATCTTTGTATAATTCTAGGAAGTGCATCACAATGTTTCCATTTTACAGTTGGGGAAATTAACACAGAGATTTAAAAGATAACAGGAAGGTCACAGAAGCAAAAATTGTCAGCACCAGATTTTGTACCATGTTTATTATGTCTTTGTTTCTTTCCCTCAGCAATGTCTTTTCTATCACTTCTCCTTCATAAGAATTTGAGTGTTGCTTAACTTCTATACTGATATTTCAAGTTGCCTCTATTTATTCTAGATAAAAATGATTTTTTCCGATTTTCTCCAAAACACGATTTGTTTCTGAAATAAGAATAAATGGATACTTTTTCTTAGATCTTGAAATATCAGAGCTTATATGTAAGTTCCTTTTTCTTAATACCACTAGCTCTCAGTTTTTCTCTAGGCATTTTAATGTCTAATTTTCAACAGTTTCCTTCCAAATGGAAATCACTATTGCTATGGTAAGCATTTGGAGTTTTATTATTGATTTATGCCTTGGGTGAAGAGGTTAATTAAATGTGAATTTTAAGCCGACAACATGATTAGAAGAGTGAAGCAACCAGAATTCATGAATACTTCCAGAGCTATTAAAGTGATTAAAAATGAACAATGACTGAAAGGAGGCAATGGAGGTAGAGTAGGCAAGTAGACCAGCTCTCTGTTAGTTGTAACTAGATCAATGGCATTCTGAAGAACAAAATCTTCACAAAGCTTTTTATTTTGCATTTGTATTGACATTAGCATAGAATATGGCACATTCTAAATAAATCACACTTTTTTTTAATTTTCTTTGTTTTACTTTATGTTTTAAATTATATTATAGAGTCCTCTGTTTACAGCTTCAACAGAGAAGATTACAAGAAGCCAAGTATTTGTGGCTTGCCAGCCCTTAACAAGTCCTTAGGATGTGTAGAGTTTGAGAAGGATATGTACAATTAGCATTTTCATAAACTCGGTTTTTAAGTAAAACTTGTTGAAGGGCTGATAGCTTTAAAAAATGAATTAAGGGTGGATTTTATTACTAAAGTTGGAAGATATCATCATGCAAAATAAGTATATCAGCAAATTAGAAACCTTGGTTTGATGTTAACCCACAATATCAGAACTTTTGTAGATTTTAGATACAATCTGTATCCTGTTCCAAATCTCTAGTACATAATAATCAGTTGTGGTCTGTAAATTAAATTTTACAACTCTAGAAAATTTTAAAACACAAATAACAAGGGTATTATGGATGTTAAGAAAACAGGCAAGGGACTAGAGCAATAGCACAGAGGGTGGGGCATTTACATTGCACGTGGCTGACCCAGGTTCGATCCCTGGCATCTCATAAAGTCCCCAAGCTCCACCAAGAGAAATTACTGAGTGATGAGCCAGGAGTAACCCCCTGAGTGTCACTGGGTGTGACCCAAAAAGCAAAAAAAATAAAAAATAAAAAAATAAAGAGAGAGAGAAAGAAGAAAGCAGTCAAAATGCTTATACCAAATACAATAGTTATTCATGAAATTGAAAGATAATAAAGGACAGGATACACATAAATTTAATAGTTTCACAGTTATAAGAAATACATCTATCTTACAGACAAATTAATGTTTTATAGCATTTTTATGTACTTGCAAAACAAGTATACTAAAAAACATATGCTGTATAACTCTATTTATTGCCTTTAACTTTCAGGAGTATGATAATTTTAATGAATAGATCATAACTAGAATGAAGGATGTGGAATTAAAGCTCATACTATATGCCACAATAATACCTCAAAGTCAATCTTAGAACACTAAAAGAAAAGGTTATTGTATTGTTATTCTGTTCAGGAAATTATCAGTGGTGCCAAAATAACAAAATGTATAGACTCATATTCGGAGCTGAAATAAAAGACTCAGCCAAATAGAAGTTATAAATCAGCCTAGGAATCAAATATTTCAGACATAAAAGATTAAAAATTCTGATATACATTGCACTAATAGCTAAATAAGACTGAAGACTAGAAGACTGAACCATTTTCTTGTTAAGAGATTTGAGTCATTTACTTATGCGTTGAGAAAAGTCCTGCATTTCAAAAGCATAAGCCAACTGACAATTATATTCTAAGAAAAAAAGCTTTTTACTTTTTTTCTTAAATGTTACAGCCTAATATCATGACATTTAATGATGTTATAACATCAAGGCCACTTATTTCACAGTGGCATAAGGGTCAAGAATCTGGGAAGAGTTTTGCAGTATGGAAAGATTAATTGGTAGAAGCCCCTGTTTCCCATGCTTTCCAAAATAATAAAAGAATCTCAGTCTCTCTTTCAAGCTTTCTTTTCCACTCCAGAAACTGCACATATGCTACTAATTTGATCCCAGCTTCCAGGTGCTATTTACTCACCAGTACTTCCTTTCCAGGTGGTCCACAGGCACTATCCAACATCCCACAGAATAGCAACAGCAGCCATAACCCTAGGACAGGATTTTCCAATTTTGGTACTGTTGACTTTGGTACTAATTCCTTGCTTTAAGGGTCTTTCCTGTGATTTCCAGGATGCTTAAAACTGCCACTGTCTTTTACCCATTAGAATATCATAGCATATCAATGTATAACTATAAAAATATCTTCATGTACTTCCAAATACCCCCTGGAGAGGGAAAAATAACTTACTATGCTGAAAAACAGTGTTGTTACCTGTGATACATAGGACTCAGGAGCCCAATTTAAAGCCTAAGTAAGCTCAGATTGTATACTTATAGAGTAATGAATAACTAAAGATTAAAGAAGATTCTAGTGGTGAAAATATGTTTAACTTATTTCTAGATGATCTCAAGACCTAGAAATCTGTCTTCTGGTGTCTTGAACACGTGTCCTCTCTTGGTATGTACCAGAACAACCTGATCATCCAATTAGAGGCATGCCTTCAGGCTACCAATGACACAGAATGATGCTTAAACTCTCTATAGATCTAGTAGACTGGTCTCAATGGAGTCAAAGATAGAGAAAATAAAGTTTCCTCATTGTATTTGGTGTCAAAAATTATTTTTTCCAGCTCTGATAGTTAATTGTCTGAATATAGGTTCCCTTCTGAGCAACATTCTATTCTACCCAAGGACATGACCTAGCTAACTCTCCTTAAGAAAAAAATTACTTCAGAATTTTATAAAAACAAAATACACATAAAGCAGCAAGAGGGATAATTTTTTCCAGTATCTCACTTCTGAATTGTAGAAATAAGAAGAAACTAGTTCCATTCATAACATTTGTTATGTTTTCCCCTTCTGGAGAAATTTAACTACATGGCAACAAATATTAATACAGCACTAAAGCATGAAATTTCCAGGAGAGAAAGTTCCTATGAGCAGAAGGAAGGAGATTCTAAAGTTTGGTGTCATTCAAAATACGATGGTAGACAGTACTTTTCAAATCCCTGTGGATACTTCAAGCAGTAGCAAGACGACATTGTAAAGGATTGTTAGTGATTTGGATGAGCAGTTTAAGATGACTATTGATTTATAAGACTGTCAACCTTAGGAGAGAGAGAGAGAACTTTTGCAATCCAATAATTCAACATCTCAAAATTTCAAGATGACCTTACTTCAGAAAAATGGACAAGTTTATTTGATTCCCTTAAATTTCAGGTGAATATAAGGTGCTTCTAGTATACAATTCAGAGCCATTAATAGGAATCCAGAGACCATGCATTTTTCTTGTTTGTGTGGTCAGTAAACATATTTAATTGATAAGGGGTTAAATAACCAATTTTTGGTCAGGATAATTAAAACAATTTAAAACAAATATAATGGGGACAGGCAGATAGTATAAGGGGTAAGGCTGACCCAGTTCTATCCCCTGGCATTGCATGTAGTCACTTAAGCACTGCTAGGAGAGATCCCTGAGCACAAAACCAGGACTAGGCCCTGACTACTGCCGGGATAACCCCTAAGACATGAGAACAAAAATAATTATGAGAATTTTGCTAAAATGAGTAAACAAAAATTAAAGTTATAAATACAAAAAAATAAGACTATGTCTTTTAGAACACAGTAAAGCACATATTTATCATTGGATATCTTTAGTATGCTCTTTGTCACTAACAGGGAATGTGAATGTTGGGTGACACGCCCTACTGAGTCTTAGCCTCTAGCTACACTTAGCTAATGTGGAGAGCTGGTCCCTGCCTTTGGGAATCTCCACAGCAGACACAATGGTAGTTTTGGCATTATTGAATTGATTTCATAATCTTATACGGCATAAAGATTTTTATCATGAATCTCGCTTGTCCCAGATTAATATTCTGTTCCCATGGGTCCACGAGTGGGACAAACATGTAGATATTTCAAGAGTATTTGGATCAACCATAATGTAATCAATTCTCCTAGTTGAGAGACATGGCAGTGAGCCTCTGGGTAAATTAACATGTCTCAGACTCTAAAGGTAATGCCATAGTGATTATTCTGTTGGATTTTGAATCTTAGTGGGATCCAGAGTCTGGGATCTGCTAGCTATACATTCATAGTAAAAAGTATTAATGCCATTACCTACAAATTACATCCTGAACTGTTTTCTGGTTCAGAGATGCAGCCCCTCATCTCTCTGCTAGGGAGATTTTGCCTCTGGAGATTAGCTCTGGCTTTTGTGAAGCTTGAGCCAAAGGCCCACCTAAAGATTTACATTTCAAAAGGGTCATTTACCTGGCTTCATCTCTAGACAGCCCAACCCATGATGGGCTGGGCTGGAAGATTTTGGCAGGATTCTGTCTATAAAAGAAGCTAGGGAAAAGAATAAGGGGACTTTTTGCCATTTTTTGTCTTCTCTTGGCATTTGCTTCTCTCCATCCTCTCCATTCTCTGTTGGGCTTCAACACGGGTGGCAGCTACCTTGGCCTACAAGTGGCCGGGGCTTAGCAGGGAACCCAGAGTTCAGATTTCTTCCTGTATATGGATTGTATATCAGAACCTGTGATAGTCAAGTCTTTTTAAAACTGTGCCAGATTCCTGAGTTTTTATCCATTTCCAGCCAGCTCCAGAGTTAGAAGGGAACTCTTTTCCCTGCATTGTTGGGGACCCCAGCAATTCCCGACAGTGAATAACTCTATTTCCTTCAGTATGATCTGCCAGAAAGCATAGGGAAGTCAATATGAAATGCTGAGTGGCTATACCTGAACATTCTAGTGAATATGGATATTGTGAGGAGTGAAAGATTTGGACAAAGGGAAAGGGACCATGCTGCTAAGAGCATAATGATCCAGTTATGGGAAGGTAAAGAAAAACAGGGCAGGGAATTCATGCTTAGCTGGGTTCTTCTTGCCTATATTAATGGAGACTTGGAAACATTTGCTGGTGTGTTTTTCTACTACCTTAATTTTCGAACTTTACTTTTTTTTTTTTTTTTTTTTTTAATTCTGAGCCCAACAATGAACTTGGCTTCTGGAGCTCTATCTGCAAGTCTTTTCAACAATACTCCATGGAAATCAGTAATAAAATGTTGCATTTTCTCCTTGCCCTCGGCATAGTATGTTGTGTGGTTAGCTCCCAATGCTAAGATCAGTGCTGCACCCATTTCCAGTCAAGAGTGTGGACTGATAATTGTTTTTTTTTTGTTTTCTTGTGTAGGAAAAACATGTTTTTGGTTTTTTCAATTTCTGAGACTATTTCACTACTGAATAGATTGCTTTCCTAAGAACAAGTCTCCCAGAATACCTGCTCACAAGATAACTGGAGAGGAGCATAAATAGAAACTACTCAGAGAAAATTCTTACAGAAATTTTAAACCTAGAGAGGGAAAATACAAAAGCAATATTTCTCTTAGTGTTTTTATTTATACTATACCTAGGTACCCTATTTATTTTACCACTGATTTATAATCCTTTTCTGTTTTGTTTTGGAGCCAGATGTGAGGGTGCTCAGGGCTTACTTCTGGCTCTGTGCTAAAGAATTACCCCTGGCGAGATTCAGAGAACAATGTGGGGGCAGGAGATTAAACCCCAATCATCCATGTGCAATGTGTACACACACTACCTCCTGTACTATCTCTCCATATTTATAGTTAAAAAAGGGAAATCTTGTTTTTGATAGCTTATAGTTCAATTGCACTGAACAGGCCACTCAACTTCCATGTTTGAATATTTGAATTACTTGCAATGGATTTTTTGCTTCAACTAACAACCAGATAATTACTAAATGTCCCTATCTTTTAGTATGCATACATTTATTGAATTGGATTAACTAAAGGAAGCAGAAATATTTAGTACAAAGACCAATTTGGAAGATTTCTAAACTAAAAGAAAATTTCACTCCCTGTGTTCATTACAAAGGTGGAAGAAAGCACTGAAAGAAAATCATTTTCTCAATGGCAATGTTAAAATTTCATTAGTTTAACTTTCCTTGACTGAAGATATTGATATTCCCAGTAAACTTATAAAACAGTGATCTCTAATACACCGATAATGATATGTTCTCCCTGTGACAGGAATCATCTAGGAAGTCTAGTCAATCACTCAAAATGTATTACTGGACATCATGGACCTCAAACAAACCAGTTAGTCCAACAACATTCAAAAACCAAACAACAAAGGAGAGTGCAGAATGGGGAATGCATTCATGGAAAGACCCAGGTACCCTTTCCTGAATTAAAGGAAGGCAATTTCAAAGTAGCATTTAGAGAATGTTCTCAGTCAGTTCCTTTGAAATGAGAAACCTGATCAATACCTGGGGAGGGGGGATGCAAAGCATGTTGGGTTTTGTAGTTTGGTGAATTTTCCATAAAGGATACTCCTTAGTCATCAAATTCACTAAATTAGGGTCTTACATATTAATGTTCTTGACATGTACACATTTTTAGTCCTTTTGAAAGTTGTCACAAATCTAGGACATTATTGGGAATTATATAAAAAATACCTACTTTTCAATTATGATAATTCTGAACAATTTTGCTTATTTCTATAAAAAATTGATCTTCAAAAGATGAAACTAAGTTTTCTTAGAATTTAATCTTCTCTAGACAGGTTTACTATGAGGTAATGAATCCCATTATTTAATAAAGATATGATAGTTGGAACTTTGTGTGATCAATTAATTAATCCTTAGAAAATGATCCCAATAGAGCCTCGGAAGAAGTCAGAGGAACCCTCACACCATGATGGCAGCCATTTTCAACATCCAGACTCCACTGCTCATCAGAGCTCCACCCAAGAGAAAAGCCCACCTCAAGCCCAACTCATCAGAGTCTCACCCTATAGAGAAGCCTATTTCAAGCCCAGGTATACTGAACCAGAGACACAGATACACAAGGCAGAGCTCTCCCTGCTGCGTGCAGCTGCTTTGCAGCTGTGTGGTTCATCAGTAAACAAATGAACTGAGAGTCTACCTACTACCAAGAGTATCCAACCCACACGGCAAAGCCTGGCAAGCTACCCATGTCATATTCAAAATGCCAAGAATAGTAATGATGATGGACCTTGTTCTCATGACCTGAACGATTGGCTTGAGGCTCTTTGTGTTCCTGTAGCAAGCAGATGCCCTAGGGTTATACTAGCACACAACAGGGACAAATGGAGATGTTGCTGGTACCCGCTTGAGCAAATAAATGAACAACGGGAAGACAAGTAATATAAGTGATAGAAAATCATAAAAATCATGACCATTTAGAAAATATTTCTTTCCGCTTTCAACACATCCATGTATTTTAATTGTTGGGTTAGAAGAAAAAAAACAAGCTTCTGTTCATTCCATTTGTATGGTGGTATCTTTCCCCATCCATATGTAAGAGATTCATTTATATGCTTGGATAAATTTTCCGTAAAAAAAAAAACTTTAATAAATTAGAGCCAGATTCTTAAGTTGAGCCATTAATATTCTAGAGTAGTCATTGATTTCCTTACACACAAGATATAAAAATTGCCACTCACTCAAGCGAGTGCACTATTATACTAATGTTAGGCTGCCTTGCCCTTATGTTGGCCCCTTGCTGGAGCCCACCACTCCTAAAGTGAAAAAAAGCCCCAAACAGAGAGACCAACTACAGAAATAGCATTTATTCACACACAGATAACAACACTCATACAAGAGACTCAACACTGAGGGGTCACAAAAACAAGCGATTTGGAACTCAAAGCCACTGATGCCTTTATATTTTATACACTCTGAGGTTACATAAGTAGGCTGAGTAATGCATTCCTATTCTTACAAATACACAGAAAACCAGGGTGGTTAGAAAATCCTGACTTAGCCAAACATTTGTAATCATGCATCAGTAGCCTTGAGTCTGATGTAGGGTCTGGCCGGTTCTTCCACCTCTCCTAAGCCAGGGATTATAGGTGGCTGGAAGGAAATGTCTTATTTTAAGATGGAGTTACTTTTGCCTTTCATTGCTTTAATTTGTGGTAGGTGGCGGGTACATAAATATGTCAATCACCAACCTAAATTCCAAGCTACTAGACAATGGAATATGCATTGTTGTATTTTCAGTAGAATTCACCTCATCTTAGTGACCACAATTTATAAGGCACTCAAAATATATCATCATTGTAAATCCCGCAAAAAAGAGGGAGAGATGCTTCCATAGGGATTGGTGGGCAGAGGAAAACTGGGAACATCGGTGACAGAAAATGTAGACTGGTGAAGGAATGGATATTGGTACATTGTATGACTGAAACCCAATCATGAACAACTTTGTAACTATGTATGTCACTGTAACTCAATTAAAATAAAAGTCACTTCACTAGTATTACTTGCCTTCCTGTAGTTCATCCATTTGCTCGAGCTGGCACTAGTAACATCTCCATACGTTCTGTTGTGTGCTAGTGTAGCCCAAGGGCATCTGCTTGCTCCAGTAACACGAAGAGCCTCAAACCATTCCTTCAGATCATGGGAATGAGGTTTATAATTTTTACTGTTTTTTGGCATATTAAATACAACACAGGTAGCTTGCCAGGCTCTGCCATGTGGGTGGTATATGAAATAGGGGAGGTCAAACCATATGAAGTAGGGAATCAAACCTGATTAGTTTATCATATATACCCTACACACACCCTCACTCACATTCACAACATACACCCTCACCATACACATGACCTCACACACACCACATACACACACCTTCACACCATACACAGATCCTCACATACACCATGCACACTCTCACATACACCATACACACACCCTCACACATACTGTAGACCCTCATACACACCCTCATGCTCATAAACACCATGCACACTCACACCATACACACTCCCCCACACACAGACCATACACATCCTCACACACTATGCATGCCCCCCAACCCCCACACCCTCATACACACACCCTCACCCTCCACAGACACACTCACACACTCTAAATTTTAATAGGGGTGGAGTTAATGGGAAGGCAAGCTGGGGACTTTGGTGGTGGGAAATGTACCTGTCAGATAATGTGTATTGGAGCTATGACTGAAACCAAATTATGAACAACTTTGTACCTATATATCTCATGGTAATTCAATTTGAAAAAAAATTGAATTCCTTCTCTTCTTTTGGGTAGGACTCCTCTCTGCTGAGATCCTTTCTCTTTGGTGGGAGACATGGGCTCTCTTGTATGGTCCAAGTTCTCACCAGAGCGAGAGTTCTTTCATTATATTGGATTACGGTGGTAAACTCGCAGACATGGGGCAGAGCTGCTACTGGCTCTCCCTGTGACCAGCCGCTCATGAGGCGCCGGGAGGGATGGTGGGTTCTAGCCCAGGCCCACCATCCCAGCAGAGCCTCGCAACAAGCCAGAAGACCCCCACTCCATGAGGGCCTCCATTTTCCACATCCGGACTTCTCTCTCGTCCAGACCTCCACCCAGCAGACCAGCCTATCAGCGCCCAGCTCACGCGGCCGCTTGCGGCTCGCGCTGGTTCATCAATAAATGCTGGACTTAGAGGTGCCTACAAGAGTATGCTACCTGCACGGCAGAGCCTGGCAAGCTACCCGTGTTGTATTTGATATATGCCAAATACCAGTAACAATTATAGACCTCATTCCCGGAATGGATTGGGGCTCTTTATGTTCTTGGAGCAAGCAGATGCCTTGGGCTCTACTAGCATGAGACAGGACATATGGAGATGTTACTGGGGCCCACTCGAGCAAATCGATGATGAACGGGAAGACAGTGATACAGTGACAGAAAGAAAAAGACAAGATGAAGTCTCACAGTTGCTGCAACATGGATGCAACTGGAGGTTGTGATATTAAATGAAATAAGTTAGAAGGAGAAATACAGGATGACCTAACTGATCTGTGATACTCAATGAGAGAAGACAAAGGAGTAGAGGGTATCATATTTTGATAACTCCTTGGACATAGATTACAAAACTGATATTACCGAAGAGTGAGGGAAGAAAGGAGTGAGGTGGTGGGCTAGAGGTGACATGAGCACAGAGATAGACAGTGGTAGGGTGTCTTGGGGAAGGTTGGTGGTGATCAAGAAGCCCACACCATACATCAGTAATGTTAACACTGTCATGAAGCATCACTAAGGTAACATATAATCATAATAAAATATTTTATATTTTGAAAATAATAAAATCACTTCATGCTATTCTAAAGGAAATTCCAAATAGGAATTTTAAAGTATTTTAAGATTATTCAGGATTGATGACAGTGAAATAAGTTTAAGACTTTCCAGATTTATTTTTGAAAAAGCTTTATATAGATTTTGTTTAAAATGAAGCATATAATGTCATTTATCCACTAAGAAAGTGGATTCTCTGGCCTCATATTCTACGGTATATTTTAATCAGAGATATAACCATGTTTTTTAACACCTGTTATCCACGCCACAGAACAACGCAGCTCAAAACTAAATTCAAATTTGAGTTATTTGACTTACTTGACTAATTATATAAACTTGAACATGTTACTTAATCTGCACATATATTAAATTTCTTTTTTTTTATTAATTTTTTTATTTTTACAATTACAAAGATATACAATTAAAAAGTTCATATTTGGGTTTTGGTCGTACAGTGTAGCAGCACCCATCCCGCCACCAGTGCCCATCTCCCACCACCAACGTCCCCGGTTCCCTCCCCCCCTCCCCCCAGCCCTCCTCCATGGCAGGTTCTTTATTTCTTTCCATTTCTCTATCTTTCTCTTTTCCTTCCTCTCCAGACTATGGATTACAGAACATACATTAAAGGGTTGTCATGTGTATCCTTTTGCCTCTATTTAATGCTCAGTTCTAGGTTGGCATTAGTACCCTCACAATTGTTAGCACACTGTTCCATTTTCTGTCTTACCTAGCCTCTGACTCCCACACGTTTGTGATAATTTCCACCTTTGACAGGACCTCCTGATGTATGTTTCACTTGACCTTGGATATTGGTATCATAATATGTACCTATATATTTATGTTATGCAGATAAATGCAGTCATTCTGTAACTGTCTCTCTCCTTCTGGCTAATTTCGCTCCAACATAATCTTCTCCATGTCCATCCATTTGTAGGCAAATTTTATAACTTCATTTTTCCTAACAGCTGCATAGTATTCCATTGTGTAGATGTACCAAAGCTTTTTATCCAGTCATCTATTTTCGGGCACTCGGGTTGCTTCCAGATTCTGGCTATTGTGAATAATGCTGCTATGAACATAAAAGTAGGGATGGTGTTTCCGCTGCGTATTTTTGGTTTCCCAGAGTAGATTCCCAGGAGTGGTATGGCTGGGTCAAATGGGAGTTCAATTTCTAGTCTTTGGAGGAATGTCCATATTGTTTTCCAGAAAGGCTGTACCAGCCGGCATTCCCACCAACAATGGATGAGTGTCCCCTTTTCCCCACACCCACGCCAGCACTTGTTGTTCTTGTTCTTTTGAATATGTGCCAGTCTCTGTGGTGTAAAGTGGTATCTCATTGTTGTTTTGATTTGCATCTCTCTGATGATTAGTGATGATGAGCATTTTTTCATATGTTTTTTGGCCATTCAAATTTCTTCCTTGCTGAAGTTTCTGTTCATTTCTTCTCCCCCATTTTTTGATGGGGTTGTTTGTTTTCTTCTTGTAAAAGTTCTACCAGTGCCTGATATATCCTGGATATTAACCCCTTATCAGATGAGTATTGGGTGAATATTCTTTCCCATTCTGTGGACTGCTTTTGTATCTTAGTCACTGTTTCTTTTGAGGTGCAGAAGCTTTTTAGTTTCATGTAGTCCCATATATTTATCTTTTCTTCTAGTTGCTTTGTTAGAGATGTTTCATCTTTGAAGATGCCTTTAGCTTCAATGTCATGGAGGGTTTTTCCTATATTTTCTTCAATGTACTTTATGGATTCAAGTCTGATATTGAGATCTTTAATCCACTTTGATCTGATTTTTTGTGCATGGTGTTAGACACAGGTCCAAATTCATTTTTTACATGTCGCTGCCCAGTTTTCCCAACACCACTTATTGAAGAGGCTTTCCTTACTCCATTTTAGACTCGTTGCACCTTTATCAAAGATTAAATGATCATGTGTTTGAGGTTGGGTGTCAGAATACTCAATTCTATTCCATAGGTCCACGGGTCTGTTTTTATTCCAATACCATGCTGTTTTAATTACTACTGCCTTGTAGTACAGTTTGAAGTTGGGTAAGGTGATGCCTCCCATCTTCTTTTTTTGCTTTTTTGAGTCACACCGGTAATGCTCAGGGGTTTCTCCTGACTCTGCACTCAGGAATTACTCCTGGCAGTGCTTGGGGGACCATATGGGATGCCCGGGACTGAACCTGGGCCGGCATAGGCCAGCCACGTGCAAGGCAAACACACTACCCACTGGACCATCACTCCAGCCCTACTTTTTATTTTTGTCCCTACATTCTAATGTTTTCTGTGTAATTTCACCTGATTTCTTGCTGCCCTATTTTGCTGTGAACTTTTCCTATAACTAGTAGACAAAATTAAAGTGACTTCCCAGAATTAGAATGGAAACTGTCTGAGGTCTTCTGTTTGCTTGGTCTGTGTGTTATTCACAAGTGACCACATGAACCATGACTGATACTGACTCTGGCAGCAGCTGTCAGTGCTGAGGAGAAAGCCAAGCTGAACTCTGCATTCTAAAATGTATATCCTGAGTTGTCAAGGTTGCTAAATTTAATGTGTTTGACTTCAGAAAGGATTTGGGCAGAATTTGATAGACAACTACTAACCCAGGCCTGGAACTCAATTCACCTCTGAAATGAGAAAGGTCTTATTTCTTTTCTTGTCTTTTTTCCTCCCCCTCTTTCTGGGCCTCATTTTTTCTGCATGGTACAAGGTCCAATCACCCAGTAGACAGTGAGAATGGGCAGAGGGTTAACTCACTATGTGAAATGTCCCCCTTTCTGGTGGAAAGGTAGATTCCATTCCATTTCAAGCTGGACCTGAAATCAATATGTCATTATAAACACATACGGTGCAAGGAGAGACAGGAAGTGGATACACACCCAGGATAAAGTAATTTGGAAACATTAGTTACTTTGAAATGTGCCAGCACAATCAAGGAGACATGGACATTTCACAGTGGATTTCTTTGCCTCAATCAATGTCCTTGCTTTCTCTGCTGAAAGCAGTTTTATAGACAAGCGTAGTTACTTGCTTGGGAAAGTTCAAACTCCAGTAACATTAGCTGACTGCTTGTCCAGTACCTACCCTCTAATTGTTTGCTTTTACCTACATCAATTGCCTTGGGCTGAAAATCTTGGTAAATTAGAAATGTTAAAAAAAAAAAAGGAAAATGTGTGTTTCAATATACCCAACAAGTAATGGTCTTTTGCACTCAATTGTTTTTCAGTAGTGTAACTATCCCGAGAGCAAATCCTTTGATAATATTTCCATTCCCAATTACACCACAAGTAGAACAAAATAAACCAATATGACAGGCATGCAGTGACACATAAAAACTGAGAAACGGGGCAGAGCAGGATTTACGAAACTCTCCTTTAGTTTTTCATACTCCTCAGTGTCTCAAATATTTTCTGTATTTCTAATAAGCTACTTTGAACCATTCCACTCCAGTGCTTTAATTTCTAGACTTTTGGAACAATATTTGGCTCCCTGTAATAGATAGTAAAGGTAAGGTCTTTCCACTCCAAAGACCCACCTCTCCTCTTTAATCAAATCTAACCCAAGGTTTATGAGCAGTACCTTTTATAGTGCTAGCTATGCTGACCTTCCACAAATAAGGAATGTATTTTGGTTTATTTTTTGAAAACAATAAGAAGATGTTTATGCCTCTCTGACTTAATTCTCTCATTAGGTTGGAGACTGAGATTTAGATTTTGGAAATTGAATGGAGTTCAGAAAACTGGTCAATGTGGGGATTGAATCTGTAACCCCAGCCTCATTAACATCATGTTCCAACTAATTGATTGACCAGGTCCTAATCCAGGCTGCCTCCCTTCTGCTTTCTACAACTGGTCCTATTTCTAATATATTGTTAAAGAGACACATGCATATACTTAGGTTTTTCTCAGGCAATGTTTTAAGAATGATATGTAGTAATTTGCTAAAACTTTTTAAAACTATTTACATGATAATATTTGCTTAAAAACTTAGTGTTAAATTTTTTAGTCTATATTCAAAAACAAACTTTGCAGACATAAATCTATGTGTTAAAGATTAGCTTGACCTCAAATAAACTTTTTTAATCCTTTATCCTTGTAACTTGGGAGAGTTGTGAGTTGTTTACTATATACAGTTCATCAAGACTTCAAGAGCTGGGTGCAGTGCTCTGCGGTCAGGGGCACATGCCTTGAATGCACAGAACCTGAGCTCAATCCCCAGCGCCATGTAGCCTCCTCGCCCTGCCTCAATTGCATCTCACTGCCCTAGTATTGAACTATCTGACCTGGTAGCTGAATATCTTTCAGCAAGGACCCTGGACACACAGAGCATTGCTTGAGAACCTCCTCTATCACCCAGATATGAAGACTTTGGCTACACGAAAAGATCTAAAAGTAAAAACAAAGTTTAAGGCATACTATGCTATTTAGTTTGCCAACTTAGAAATTCATACATCTATTTTTTTGAAAATTGTAACAGGTTTCTTTTAAATTTAATTGATATTCTGTATTTTACAATGCAATTAACAATGGTTTTATGCATATATATCCAACACCATATGCATCACCAGTATTATCCTTTCTGCTCCCAGGGACGGCATCCTTCCAAAGCCCCCAACTTAATTGTGTGAATCAGTTATCCAGTTATATTGCTTTTGAGAAGTTTGTATATTTAAAATAAATTATTCGTTTAGCAAATCTTCACAAGTTGGTTTTAAATTTCAGCTTTCTCTTTCTAAAAAATAAAATATTATTTCATTGGAATTTTAATATCATATAACGTTTAGGTAGGCAATGCTATGTATGTGTATTTGCTATATTACATAGCAGCAAAAATCTAGTGTTTCTCCATATAACATGCTGGACATTTAACAGCTTTATCCATTTTAGCTAGCCACAAACCTCTTGCCCCTAAGGTACTACATCTGTTATCTGTATCAGATAATTTTTGCTTTCTTCTTTTGTTCATTTATACAGTTTCATTATATTTCACATACATATACTCTGTTCTCTCTTGAACATGTACTTCTTTTTTTTTCTCTCCACTTAAATCTTTCTAAATAAGTCTCAAAAAAACTATCTTGCTTCACACAACAACAATAAAGAAAAGTTGGATATTTAATTGTTGTTTTCCTTTTCCTGTTCTATAGGAAGTAGTTTCAGACGAAAGGCATCAAGGTGGACAGCTGCTGGAAGAACCAAAGTTGTTGCATTTCAAAGGGAATACGTTTAGTCTACAGATCTCTGTCCTTGACATTCCTCCATTCCTCTGGAGAATTAAACCATTCACTGCATGCCAGGTACTGTCCAAAGTGCTTTTTAACAGAATTTGCTTTGTTTTAACCAACTTGTGTTTCACAAACCCTGGTGTATGACTCATGATTTCCCCCTCTTTTTTAAAGTTTGGCTTTCCTACAATGACTGTCACAGAAATGTAACAGTTTGGACCACACACAGAGAATGAACACTGTCATAAATTCACAGGTTTCAAAAAGGTGCAGAAAAGGTGCTTGCATCTCAGTTAATGTGACATTCCTTCTTCCTCCTGTTTAAACTGCTGCTTCAAATAGGTTGAAGATAATAATTTAACAGCTTGGAACAATGTTGGTTGATGGTTGGGTGGGTGAGCTTTTATTAAAATATATTCATTATAAGACATTATTTTAATCAGGTTCTGCAATGAATGAACTGGATGCCAGTGAGAAACCTGAGAAAGGCAATGATGGTATTGTTCTAGAGAGCTGTTATTTCTTTATTGAGTATATGAAGTTGCTGCCTTGTTGATGACTACAAGAGTATGCTACCCGCACTGCAGAGCCTGGCAAGCTACCTGTGTCGTATTTGATATGCCAGATACCAGCAACAATTATAGACCTCATTCCCATGGCCTGATGGAATGGTTTGAGGCTCTTTATGTTCCTGGAGCAAGCAGGTGCCCTTGGGCTCTATTGCATGAGACAGGTCATATGGAGATGTTACTGGAGCCTGCTCGAGCAAATCGAAGATGAACGGGAAGACAGTGATACAGTGATACATATAAAATTATGAGTAAAATCATAATGTGACTTTCCTATTCTGACATTTTATTTAGCAGAATTCCCTCTAGATCTATACATGCCGCAATGTGGTTTTATGTTTTTTAATCCAAGTACTATTCCATGATTTATGTGTTACTTTCTAAAACATATTATTTCATTGTCTTAGTCTTACCTCATTTACCCATTGGTCAGTTGATGAACACAAATTGTTTGCTTACTTTTATCTTAGTAAGTAATGTTGCCATGAATATATGCATACATACATATTATCACCTATTTTTTTGCTATGTGGCAGGGGCAAGACTAAACACTGAACAAATGGCTGGTGGGAAAATAAAGACAAATTTACCCATAACAAGATAGAACATCGTGTGGCTAACCTGAAAGAGAGAATTATAAAGGGACAGTAAGGAGAGTACATTATTGTTGAGGAAGTGTTCAGAATAAATCCAGGGAGTGGATTACCTAGTCCATTATATAAGATGAAAGAGAATCTGGATAGTCCTTCAAAAGAATACAAGGACATAAACTATGTGAATAAGTCAGAAAATAAAAGGTCATGGAAGGAACAGGACTTGGCTTGGTGGCAATGGAGCACATAAAGAAACAGCTGAAAAGAAGTGAGCATGAGATGAATGGGGTTTAGAGAACCATATGAAGTTTTGATGAGATGACAAAAATAACATAAGCTAATTAAAATTATTTTCTTGATAAAATGATGCATTTTGGGATCAGGAAAAATATTTTTGACACCTTTAAGTTTACAAAGTATCAAGCATACCTTTCCCACAGAAATATTTGATTATTAAATGATATAATATTTTGATAATAATAGTATTATCAAAATGCATATTATATAGCAAGAGCTTCATCAAAAATATTTTTACAGATTACTCTATTCTAAAAATAATAAGTATAACAGACTGTACTTTTCTTAAAAAAAGATAAATTATCAGAATTGAAAATTATAAAGGTTCTTTTTATTCTGGTTGCAGATTCTTTTGTAATGCAGAAACTTTTTTTGTTTTAATCCTATTTGTTTTTCTTTGCTCCTGTTTGCAGATGACCAGAATAACAAGACTCCCCTTATACTGAGGGATATACTTGCCCATAGCTCATCTGATAAAGAATTAATATCCAAGACATATAAAGCACTTGTAGGACTTTACAAGAAAAAAATACAACCTATTAAATAAATGGTGAGACAAGATAAAGAAAAACTTCCTTAAAGAAAACACTCACATGGCCAAAAGGTACATTTTTTAAAAAATGATCTGAAACACTTATCATTAAGGGTATACAAATCAAAGCAACAATAATTTATCACATCAGCTGTGTAATTGGCAAATATTACAAAGAACAAAACAACTAGTGTTGATGGGTATGTTGGGAAAAGGGTCCACTGTTTTGGGGATTTATTCACCTTTTTTGGAAAGCAATATGAACATATCTACAAAAAGTAGGAAAAACCCTCCACGACATTGAAGCTAAAGGCATCCTCAACGATGAACATCACTAACAAAGCAACTAGAAGCAAAGATAAACATATGAGACTAAATGAAACTAAAAAGCTTCTGCACCTCAAAAGAAAGTGACCAAGATACAAAGACAGTCCACAGACTGGGAAAGAATATTCACCCAATACCCATCTGATAAGGGTTAATATCCAGTATATATATCAGACACTGGTAGAACTTTACAAAAAGAAAACAGTCATCCCATCAAAAAATGGCAGAGGAACTGAACAAAATCTTTGACAAGGAATAAATTCAAATAACCAAAAGGCATATGAAAAATTGCTCATCATCACTAATCATCAGAGAGATGCAGATCAAAACAACAATGAGGTATCACCTCACACCACAGAGACTGGTACATATCCAAAAGAGCAAGGGCAACAAAGGCTGGCGTGGATGCGGGAGAATCTCATCCATTGTTGGTGGGAATGTCGACTGGTGCAGCCTTTTTGGAAAACAATATGAACATTCCTCCAAAGAGTAGAAATTGAGCTCCCATTCGACCCAGCCATACCACTCTTGGGAATATACCCTGGGAAGCCAAACAGAAATACTATCAGCACTTTTATTTTTAGCAGCATTATTTACAATAGCCAGAATCTGGAAACAACCAGAGTGCCGAGAATTGATGACAGGATAAAGAAACGTTGCTATATCTACACAATGGAATACTATGCACATGTTAGGAAAAAATGAATTATAAAATTTTTGTATAAATGGACATGGAGAGGATCATGTTGCGTGAAATTAGCCAGAAGGAAAAATACAGATATAGAATGACTGCATTTATTTGCATTAAATATATATAATGTAATATTAAATATAAATAATATAATGATTAAATATATAATATAATGGATTTATGTAAAATCCATGATATTATATATATTTATAAATATTATATATAATATATATTTATGATATATATTATATTTCTATGTGGCAGGGATAAGTCTAAACACTGAACAAATGGCTGGTGGGAAAATAGAGACAACAAAAACTAAACAAATACTATGCTATTTTTTAGATATGTACAAAAAAAATTCATAGAAAAATGAATAAAATAAATGAAATGTGTTCTTGGTTACATAGTGCTCCAAAAACCATTTTTTGTTTTTTTTAATGGATAATTCAAATGTATTAAGTCAATTTCAAACGAAGGAACATTGACTTTAATTTCTAGTTGTTTTAATATGAAAACTGACCATTCACTGGAGTGAGGGATATCTACTCTGTTCCCAGTACAAGTTTCAACAAAGTTCAGAGACATTCTTATATTTTTTCAGCTCAATGACAACCATCAATGCTTTTCTAGTATACTTTGCAAAAGTGGATATTTTATGAGCTATATTTGTCAAAAAAAATCTATGCACATATATTTTACTGGGCTCTGTAGGGCCTGCTTAGATATAAATATACATATATATTCATAATATAGATTATTATGAATACATTTCTTATTAGTTGAATCTTTCTCTTTTCTCATTATTTTATAACAAAATATCTTCTGTCTTTTGAGTGAAAGGGATTTCTGTTTACTTGCATTCTGAGACATGGAAAATGAACATGTTTTTCTGGAAAGGGGAAAGGATCTATGATTATAACAGAGAGGTTCATTATCTAAATTCACATAAAACTTTAAGTTTCTTTTCATCTAGAGGTACAGCCCTCTTTTTCCCTGGTTCAGTAAGTGAGTGTCTTGTTTGGTAGAGGTTTGGTTAGGGGAAATTCCCTATAGATAATTAGCTAAAGAAGAACAAGGAGAAGTAGAAAGAATTTCCATTTAGGAAGCCTATGCTCAGTTTTTGGGTTGTGTTTTCTCTTTTTTCCTGCTATCTCAGAATTCTTTCAAGGAAGATTGTGATTCTTAGACTATAGCTGGGAAACAAAGAATCATAGAGTAACTTTTCCAAGGCTGTGGTTATTCTTGTTATTTCTTGAGTTCAGAAATCTAGCTTGGGAAAGAAGATTGTTTTAGATCAGGATTTTTTTTTTTTTTTGCTTTTTTGGGTCACACCCGGCAATGCTCAGGGGTTACTCCTGGCTCTGCACTCAGGAATTACTCCTGGCGGTGCTCGGGGAAGCATATGGGATGCCGGGGATCAAACCCAGGTTGGCACAGGCTGGCAGCGTGCAAGACAAACGCCCTATCTGCTGGGCTATCGCTCCGGCCCCCTTCATATGATTTTTGGCCATTCGAATTTCTTCCTTGTTGAAGTTTTTGTTCATTTCTCCTTCCCATTTTTTGATGGGGTTGTTTGTTTTGTTCTGGTAAAGTTCTACAAGGACCCGCCCTTCAGAGACCCTCCCTTCAGAGGAGAGTATTTCAAGTTCAGGGATGCTTGAGACACAGACTCAGATATCCCAGGGAGAGCAGATACCAGCTCTCCCCCATTGTGGTGGCCACAGAGCTGCCACGCAATTTGCTTCCACACCCCTCTCAGAGAACCCTGCAAGCTACTGAGAATATACCATCCGCACGGCAGAGCCTGGCAAGCTGTTCGATGCGTATTCAATATGCCAAAACCAGTAATAAAAATGTGTATCTTCCCCACCCTGAAAGAGCCCTTAATACAGCAGCACTAAGCAGGATGAACAAGGAGTACCTGATAAAATTTCAGGGTCAAACTAGGCTGCCAAATGAAGAAGGACTAAAATGACTATCTGTACTTTCAATGCATGCACGCTGGCATTGGAAGCATATATTGAGGACCTGATGGCGCAAGCTCAAAAGATCAAGTATGACATCATTGGTCTGACTGAGACAAGGAGATGTCATTCGCATCATGCTGTTTTTGACACTGGAGAAGAACTCTTCCTAGGAACATGTGACGAAAGAGGAGTCGGTGGTGTTGGTGTCCCTGTCAACACAAACATGGCCATAAACATTGATTCATTTGAATGCCTAACAAACCAGATAGGACGGTTAGACTTGAAGAGATGTGGCCCATTGCCAGCAATTTCTATCTTCGTTGTCTACTCACCAACATCTGCATACAAGGAAGATGAAATTGAGAAATTCTACATGGAACTGGAGGAGTTCTGTAAAATAAATCACACCTTCTACAAGATCATAGTTGGTGATTTTAATGCCAAGATAGAACCGAGAAGATCGGCTGAAGAACTCTACATCGAGACCCATGGCCTAGAACGTAATGAACAGGGTGAGAGACTATTTGAGTTCATCATGTCCACCAAGACCATTCATGGGAACTCACAGTTCCAGAAGGCTGAAGCAAAACGTTGGACATGGGAATTTTCTGGTGGACATTTCCACAATGAAATTGACCACATCATCTTTAATCAAGGGTCTTTAAATTTATATTTATTGAAAGAAAGTAGGATTTACAATTAATATGATTAGTAAGTGGTAATTTTGCTTATAATAATTTTAATTGTGCTTTTTCAATTTTTTAAAACATTTCAAACATAGTTCAAGCTGACCCTCACAGAAATGGAGACAAACAACTTTGCTCTTTAGCTCTCCTTATGGCAGCAATTTCTATCTTGAAGATAAGAATTGTTTCTATAAGATATTTATATCATCCCTTACCTTGTTTTTGTGATGTGCTTACAGGTTCACTTTAAGACTCAAGAAAATGGGTAACTTTTTTAGACATATGTTCTCCAGTAGCTATATCTTCAATGTGACACTTATTGATCAGTAACTATTAATAATTCCTTCTATAAATGTTAACTTTATCCAATGTTTCACATTTAAATTAAGTCCTACATACTAACTGTATCATAATTAAGTCCTACATACTAACTGTATTACAATTTTTGTACCACTAAACAAATTTTTCAGAAATAATCATAGTATTGTGCTTTTGATGGTATGTTTCAATACCTCCTTTTGCAATATCATCATAAATAACAAAACTTTACTTTTGCCTATAGTTTTCACTTTAGAAGTTAGTCAAAGATGATTCTTTAAAGTAGCTATAATGCTAACTGGTCTGTTATAGGTCCATTCAAAAACCTGATCAAGCTATGAGTTTCAACACTCATCACTGCATTTGTTTTTGTTTTGCTTCTGTAGTAAAATACTTTTTATTCACTTTTACTGTAGCACAAATATGTGTTTATTTATTCAAAAGCTCTTCCGTCAAAGGGACATTTGTATAATAGTTGTGTGTACACAGTGTGTACTTCTCACATAATGATAGGCACATCAAATTCATCTTGATATTATGTACATGTGCTTACTTTATGATTGTTTTGCCTTTTCTAGAATAAGTTTAATATTACAGGTGTAGCCTCCAGGAAAACACACTTGATCACTTGATCACTTGAATCCCGTTATTCATCGATTTGCTTGAGCGGGCGCCAGTAACATTTCCATTGGACCCTATCACGTGCCAATGTAGCCCAATGGCATCTGGTTGATTCAGGAATATGAAGAACCTCAAACCGTTCCTTCAGGGTCTTTACAAGGAAGTCTGACCATCTTGTAGGTGGGCGGCCACGTGATCTTTTGATATCCCATGGGATCCAGTCGGTAATGGCTCTAGTCCAGCAGTTGTCTCCAAATCACATTACATGTCCAGCCCATCTGATTTTCGATGCCTTGGCAAGCGAGACAGCATCCCTGATTCTGGAATAGCGATGGAGGTCAGAACTCCGGATTCCTGCTCTCACTAGAGTGAGGCATGATATTCCAAGCATAGCTCTTTCGATTCCTCTCTGGGAGACCCGAATAGCATTCTCATCCTGCTTTTGTAGGGCCCAGGTCTCTGAGGCGTATGTTAATGCAGGGAGAATGGTGGAGTCAAAGAGATGTGCCCGGAGCCAGTATTTTCCAGGAAAACACAATTATAAAATATTCATGGTCTCTATATTTATCTGTGCTTAGAAATGTTGGAGAGAACCAACTTGTTCTCTTATTGGAACTACATATTTGTCATTTCTGATATTTTCTTCAGTTGAACAGCATTTTCAAATGTAGTTAACAATTTTTGACAGTAATAATATTTTATTAATTTTTTTACAATTTAAAACTTTATTTACTTTTATCATAACATTGTGATATAGACATTTACAAATGTCTGTATCATGATTGGGTTTCAGTCATTTAATGTTGTAGCACCCACCTCTCCCCAATGCACATTTTCCACCACAAATTCCCTCCCCCTTCCCCCAGCCTGTCTCTATAGCAGGCACTTTGCCTCTTCTGTCTCCCTCTCTCTCTCTCTCCCATCTCTTACACATTGTGGCTTGCCTTACACACATTTAGGGGTTACCATGTATATCCCTTGCCTACATTGAATGCTCAGTTCTAGTCTGGTATTACCATTTCCAACAATTAGTAGAACACAAGTATATATTTATATCCCACAAACGAATGCAGTCATTCTATATCTGTCCTTTTCCTTCTGACTGATTTCACTAAGCATAATAATCTCCCTGTCCATTCATTTGTAGGCAAAATTTCATGACATTGTTTTTCCTGACAGCTGTATAGTTTTCCATAGATGGTACATCTACAGATGTCCCATAGTTTTTTATCCAGTCTTCTGCTCTCGGGCACTCAGGTTGTTTCCAGGTTCTGGCTATTGTGAATAGTGCTCAGATCAATATAAAAGTGCAGATTGCTGTATGTTTTCAGATCTTCAGGGTATATTCCCAGGGGTTGTATTTCTGGGTTAAATGGGAACTTAATTTTTAATTTTGGAGAAATGTCCATATCGTTTTCCTAAAAGACTGTACCAGTCGACATTCCCACCAAAATGTAATAATGATTGCTTCTACAATGCTTCAAATTTTGTTTAGCTGATCTTCAGTTCCAGTTATGGTATTGTCAGAAAAAAATTATGAATATTTAATGGACAAAAATTTCACTATATTTTATTGTTTTTTTATTCCTGTACTTACATTACACTCATATAACAAATGGCAATGAAAATGTTCATTTCTATTATCACAACAAACTTCTAGGACTACTGGTGTCTTCTGTAGTTAGCTGCAGAGTTAGTCACACTTTTCGTAGCATATGTGTTGTCTTTTTCAATGATGATTTGTAATATGAAATTTGTTGAGAAATTGTATGGTAGGTAAAAAGAACTATTTAAAAAAATTTCTCAGAAACTTCTCATTTCTGAAATAAATAGGACACTGTACTTCTTCTTCCTATTTGCTACTGATCTTCATTGTGATCAATTCCTGAAACAGATTTTTAACATTCTTCTTTTTATGATATATTCATGATTCGTGAACTAAAAATACATATTTTTGCAATCTGATGGATTTATAAAATTCTCATCTGAAAAGTATGAAAACATTCCCTTTTTCTAGCTTAAAATTAAAAATTGAAAAGCATTAAAACTGTTATTTATATATTTTTAGATATAACTACGATAATATAGTATAACATATTTACACATTATGATAAGTTGCAAATAATTTAATATAAAATAATATGGGCTGCAACGTCTCCCCTCCATGTCGGAGGGTATAGCTGTGAGCTACCAGTCACCACACCCAGCAACTGGAAGAGAGACACTCCAGATCCACAGCTGCACAGCTCAACTCCACTTGAAGCAGCCCAGGGAATTCCAGAGGATGGTTAATGGCTTGACCAGTCCCTGGCCAAGTCCAACATATCTCCTAGGGTTTGCTCACACATGCAGTGGTTCCATGCTGGCTGGATTTGGTGTGGGGATTTGGGCTCCTCCTCTCATTCCTCCCCTCCATGTTGGAGGGCGTAGCTGCAAGCTCCCAGCCACCACACCCAGGAAGAAAGACACTCCAGACTCACTGTTGTGCTGGCACGCAGCCACAGAGCGGCTGTGTGACATTCTTAGACAATAGTGGAAGTTAGGAGCAGATCCTTCCCAGGATCTTTCACATTTATACACCGTAGTGATCATTCTCCTGCACAACATAGCCTGACAAGCTACCAGTGTCATATTTGATATGCCAAAACCAGTAACAGTTATAGACCCCATTCCCAAGACCTGAAGGATTGGCTTGAGGCTCTACGTGTTCCTGGAGCAAGCAGATACCCTTGGCTACACTAGCATTTTACAGGACATATGGAGATATTACTGGTGACTGCTCAAGCAAATTGATGAACAATAGGAAGATAAGTGATACAAGTGATGCAAGATAGAACAGCAGGTAAGCTGCTTGCCTTGCAGAAACCAACCTGGGTTTGATGACCTGCATTCATATTGTACTCTGAGCACTGCCAGGAAAAATTTCTGAGCACAGAGTTAGTAATAAGCCCTGAGCACTACTGGGTGTGACCTCACCCTCCCCTTAAAGGAGAAAAATAAAATAAAGCAATATTATAAACTAAATCAATTAGTCAGTATCACTTGTCTTCCCGTTGTTCATCAATTTGCTTGAGTGGGTGCCATTAATATCTCCATTCATTCTTGACACATGCTAGCATAGCCCAAGGGTCTCTGCTCACTCCAGGAACATGAGGGTCTCAAACCATTCGTTCAGCTCATGGGAATGAGGTCTATTATTGTTACTGTTTTTGGCATATCAAATATGACATGGGTAGCTTGCCAGGCTCTGCCATGCAGGCGCTCTCAGTTCTTGCATTTAATGATGTACCTCGTGGCAAAGCAGCTGCGTGCAACAGGAAAAGCTGATAACAGCCCTGTCCTGCCTCCAAGATGGGACAGAGATGGGGAAAGGAACTCCAGCTCCAACTCCACAGAAGCCCGGTGACTTTAGCCACTGAGACCAGCATACATGGGCTTGAAATAGGCTTCTCTCTAGGATGGAGCTCTGATGAGCCAGGGATGATATTGGCTTTTCTCTTGGGTAGAGCTCTGACAAGCTGTGGACTCTGGTTGTTGAAAATGGCGGCCATCATGGTGCAGAGGTTCCTCTGACTTATTTTTTGTAGCAAAAGAAACAACAAACATTATTATTGTTGTCAAAATTGCATATTATGGTTCAGTTTGGTGCAATTAGACAAAGCAGAGCACTATTAATGAAGAGACTAGAGGGAAGAAATACTAGTTTCAGTATCTGCATCAAAGCTTTAAACACTCATTTGGTTGTTGACCCAACTTCCATTAAAATGTCCCTATAACTTTATTGAGCTACAGTTGCCCTATGTTGTATAATTTAACTAACATGTATGGCATAATAATTTAATACACTGTACATTGCAGAATGGTTTACATAATATGGTTAGTTAACACAGCAATCACCTCACATAGTTACTGTTCTTTGGTTGTTGTAGAGGTGAGTCCGGGTAAGAAGAAATTCTACTCTCAGCAACTTTCAAGTATGCAATAGAGTATTGTTAGCTACAGTTACCAGCTGCAACTCTTAAACACAGTACAGAAACAAGAGTACATGGAACTCTTTTATAATATTAAGTGGTTAGTGAAAGACAGTTTAGACAGAGAAAGACAGAGTGTTAGAAGGAAGATTGATAGGATAGGCAAAACCAGGTCCTGGAGGAACTTCTGTGTTAGAATAAAAGCACAGACTGTATCCTTCAGGCAAGAAAGAATAATTAAAGCATCTTTAGTGTGGTAATGGACACATCACATTTTGTTTTAGAAGGACCACACAACACAAAAGTTCTAAGCAAGAGAGAATGCTCAATTTGCTTTTGACTCCTATAAGCAATGTGTTGACAGTAATTCTGAAGCTGTAGTTAGGCTAGGCTGGTAAACAGTCATAATTATTTGTCCAAATGTGATTTGTAAGTCTGTCTTTGGCCACAGCCCCCAGTGCTCAGGGGCTGTTGCCTGCAGAGTGCTGGGATCGAGCTTGAGGCTCCCAAATATAACGCTTATATACTAGTCCTCTGCATTCTCTTCCTACCCTACTAGCCCCAGGTTTACTCCAGGGAAACTTCTAAAAGATACCTTTGGGATTTTAGAGATTTTTTTAAAGTATTAAATGTTTCTCTACATTAACACAGAGTCCTTAGCCTGGATGGGCTATATGCCTGGTAGCATATATAAAAGTCTACAATGGGAATTAATCCTTCAATATCACACATATGTGTTTCTATAGACCCATTTAAACAAAGAGCCCTTGGTCTTGATAAAGAAACAACAGAACCTGAGGGACAAGGCTGTGAGGATAGAGCCCAGGGAAACCTTGAACACTGTCAGCTTGCCTCGGCCAAGACACAGGTGTGGCTTTGTTCTGTCACCTATATAAGAAGCCTCAATGGGCTGATTAAGACAGAGCACTGCATCCTTCAAGAGTTTCTACCCAAGGATTCACTTTTGGGAGCCACTGTCCCCAGAGGTGTGCCCAGGAGCACAAAAAGGTGGAAAGCTCCAGAAAGAAAAGCAATGGCATAGCCATTGATGTTAAGAAGCTGCTAAAAGTCATCAAGAAACAGACCATGGTGAGCTAAGGGTCAGAACTGATGCTGTCCACTGAGATGAGCTCAAAGAACCCAGGAGGATGGAGGAGATTGTCACTGCCCCTGACCATTGTGAAAGTATGAGCAGAGAAAGCAGAGCAGCAGAGTTCCAAGTAAGAGAGAAAATGGTGTTGCCAAGGCTTCTGCTTCCAGAAAGAGATGCCAGGAACAGAGTGCTAAGAAAATGTGAGCAGGGGTGAAAGCCTAGGAGAGTCACTGGTCATAGGAGTCAGCAGACTACTTATGAGGCAGCAAAACTGTGTGTGGCTTCAGTAAAGAATGTCACATTCTTCCCCTCTGGCTGTCCTCTCCTCTGACAACTTGAATATCAGACCTAGACATTCCAAGACAGACCATAGCCCAAGCCCCCCCCACCTATGGATCTATTCCCTACAATATTATTCCCCACTCCATGAGGGCCTCCATTTTCCACATCTGGACTTTCCCCTCATCAGAACTCCACCCAGCAGACCAGCCTATCACAGCCTGGCTTATCAAGATCCACCCTGCTGCAGTCTTTTTAATCTGACCCAGGTATGCTGATCCAGAGACAGACATGGGGCAGAGCTGCTACTGGCTCTCACTGTGCCCAGCCGCTCATGAGGTGCCCAGGAGGGATGGCAGGTTCTAGCCCTGGCCTGCCACCCCAGCAGAGCCTCACAACAAGCCAGACCACCCCCCACTCCATGAGGGCCTCCATTTTCCACATCTGGACTTCCCCCTCGTTAGAACTCCACCCAGCATACCAGCCTATCACAGCCCGGCTTATCAATAAATGCTGGATTCTGAGATGACTACAAGAGTATTCTACCCACACAGCAGAGCCTGGCATGCTACCCATGTCGTATTTGATATGCCAGATACCAGTAAATACCAGTAACAATTATAGACCTCATTCCCATGACCTGATGGAATGGTTTGAGGCTCTTTATGTTCCTGGAGCAAGCAGGTGCCCTTGGGCTCTACTTGCATGAGACAGGTCATATGGAGATGTTACTGGTGCCCGCTCGAGCAAATCGATGATGAACGGGAAGACAGTGATACAGTGATACAGTGATTATTCCCAAAACAATACATTCAAATTTCATCACTTGATACCTAGGTAATATGAAATGTTATCTTTCAGAGGAGGTCGCACAGCAAGACATGATCTGTTTTACTCAAAATGGCCTGCACAATTGGAGACTCTTCCCCCAACCCCATCCTTGAAATATAATCCCTGCCTTATTTATTTATTTACTAATTTATTTGTTTGTTTATTTCCCATGATGGAGTTGTTTCAAGGATGCAACCTTGAATGTGTTCTTAGTCCATCTGGATCACATATATGACTGAACTCCATTCAGGCATGAATGTAGATGTTTTAAGAGCCTGACAGCAAGGGTAGGTACTCAGTTGTGCTGCTGTCATTTGACAAGTCTTGTATGCAGACTTTAATTATTAAAGCCCCACTTTCCAGGCTGAAAGGTTCTCCCTTTCTTTTTTGGTCTCTATTTGCCTTCTGCTCTCAGGGGCCAGTTTTCCATTCTACCTGGAACTCTGGAAGTTGTGAGCTAACCAGAGTAGTAAGGATTTAATGGATAGAGAAGTCAGGGAATGATCAGTTTCCAAGACACATAAGACTTTTTCTTTATCATTAAAAATAACTATGGCTGCTAAATTCACCATACTGCAGAAATGTAATGTAAATGGTGTGTTATATATGACCATCCAGGAGCTGGCAGGGGACACTAACCAGGAATGGGTGAGAGGGAATTAGAAGGCCACTGTAGAGAACTAAGCTAGAAATGCTGACTTGGTAAAGAAATCTGAGTGATGTCATGAAATCAAATTTATTGAGAGAGTCTTGGGATCATAACCATTAATTGTAGATGGGAAAAGGATTTCTGAAGGAAAGATAAGAAAGGGTGCACCTGGAAGTGAAAAAGAGGCAGGAAAAGCCATATCACAAAAGGCCAGTTTTAGGTCAGGAAAGTAGAAAATTGTTGTGGAGGTGAGTTATAGGATGAATGAAAGAGTTCCACTGAATTTTGCTGCAGGGATGACTGAACCTTGGATAGAACAATTTTAGTGTACTTGTGTGAGGAAAAGCCAAGTTAAGTGTTTATTTCCTCACCTTCTGTTTACCTTTTACAAGAAACCAAGTGACAAAAGCAAAAAAAGTTGAAGGTATGACAGACTTATTATGGTCCTATCCTCTCTTTTTCAATTTTTGGTTTTTTTGATTACACCCTGCAATGCTCAGGGGTTATTCCTGACTCTACACTCAGTAATCATTGCTAGCATTGCTTGGGGGACCATATAGGATGTGAAGGATCAAACCTAGGTCAGTGGCATGCAAAGCAAGTACCATACCCAATGTACTATCTCTCTGACATTTATATCTCTTTTTGTTGTTTTTAGATGAGGAACTGAACCAATTATGGACCTCATTCCCATGTCCTGAAGAAATGTTTGAGGCTTTTCCTGTTCCTGGAGCAAATAGATGCCCTTGGGCTACACTTGCTTGCAACAGGGCGTATGGAGATGTTACTGGTGCCCGCTCGAGCAAATCGATGATCAATAGGAAAACAAGTGATACAAGTGATAGATGAGGAAAAATTGATCATGTTCACAGATAAAAGAGAAAATTTGGAAATAGAAAAGAAAGTGTGGATGTAAATACCTTTAGTGCTGGGAGGGAAGTGGATAGTATCTGCAACCAGTGTACTATCTCTCTGGCACTTGTATTCTCTTTCTGCTGTTTTTTAGATGAGGAAGATTTGAACATGTTCACAGATAAGGGAGAAAATTACTTTGAGCTGGATATAGAATATGAAGTCTCTATGCCGATGGAAAAGAGGCAGAAAAGAAATTGTCGATGTAGATCATTTAAGTGTTGGGAGGAATCTGAGAGTATCTGCAGATCACTGACTCTATTTGCTCAACTAACTAGGCCAATTTCGAGAGAGAGATAGTGTAGAGGGAGTAGGAATAATAATATTTGTACTGATTATTAGGGCTATGGTATTAGGGCTTTTGAATAAGAGGAGGAGAGATTGTGACTTCCCTCTCAGGGGGAGGACCCAAGGTCCCAGGCTCAAAGGGACCCCCCTAAGGATTCCAAGGCCCTAACAGTACTTTGGTCAGGGGGACGAAGGCAACATATGATGATGGTCTAGCTGGGTGCCCTGCAGTTCGCTCAGTCCTTCGCAGCCCACAATCTGCTTCTGGGTAGACACAGAAACCCCCTGACCCACCATGAAAGAAAGAACAAGGCCAGAGTTTCCTGAAGATTCCATTTAATAAGTCTTCTGTTACTTGTTACTTCTAGCTTCACCCCACTGCTTGCTGCAGGAACTTCTCTCCAGGGGCCTCTGACTCTCTGCAGGTTCTGCTGGCTGCTCTCCTCTGGGCTTTTGTCAGGCTCCTCTCTTCAGGGCCTCTCTCTTCCCGACATCTGTGTTCAGGGATTTTCCTTTCAGGTTCTCTTTGAGGGCCTCTGTTTTCAGGACCTCTTTTCTTAGGTTCTTTATGTTCAGGGCTTTTCCATTCAGGGCCTTTTTTTCTCTTTGTTTCTCTATATATCTAGGGCCCTAATACTATTTCCCTGTTTCACCGTTTTTTGGCCTGTTGCCTCTATTTCTCTGTTCCTCTCTGTCCCTATTTCTTTGTTTCTCTGTTGCTTGGTCCTATTTCCCTGTTGCCCTGTATCTCTGTAGCTTTGGTGCTAGCCCTCAGGCTCAGACACCAGGCCTTGTGGCTCTGGTTCTCGTACTTGGACCTAGGTATTAGGAAGAGCTTTTCTACCCTGGTGCTGGCTATCCAACCTAGACACCAGAGGCCTGATGGCCTAGGTTCTGGTGTTATGGCCCAGACACCAGGGGCAGCTGCTCTCTCTCCATCTGGAAACCCCGGGATGCTCTCCTGGGGCACCTATTTATAGCCTCAGGTCAGGTTAAAATTTTGGCCTCAACTGACTAACAGTTTCCCAACTGACATTCCCTACAAATAGGAACAGGTAGGTGGCAAATTAGCAAAACTTATTTATATTTTTTCTTCTGAGTGAACTCTGACCCTCAACTGAAATTAATAGTTCTTTTTTTGGGGTTTTCTTAGTAGTAAGACCGCTATTTGATTTCTTTTAATACAATACATTGATAGATAGTATAGTGCGTAGCCACCCTGCCTTGCATAGAGCTGGCCTGATTCAATCCCAGGTACCAGAAATGGTCCCCTGAATCTATAAAGAGTGATATATAAAGAGTGAGTCAGGAATAAGCCCTGCACACTGCCGGCTGTGGCCCCAGCACAGAAACATAACAAAACACATAAAGTGTAAGAGAGAAACCTGCTTTTCCCCGATTCTTGGGTTTGATACCCAAGCGGTGTGTACAGAACACTCAGGATATCAGGCAAGAGATTTATTCTCTATGAGTTCATGAGGAATTCTCAGAAACATAAGTCTAAAATGATGATCTTTGAAATTTATATAATTCTAATTATCAATTATTTGATCCAGTTTATAAGAGACTAATTAGTGGTGTTCTCTACTAAGTAGTATCAAACTATAAAACCAGTTTGGGGCTTTTTCCCTTCCTATGAAGCTAAATTTTGTGTATCTTCTCTAAATCAGTTTCTTAACCTTTTTGATCAAACTGGCCATAGCACCAGTTTGATCTTGTTTACTCATTTTATTTCTCTGTCTCCCTATACTACCACCTGGCTCCTAATCTTATGCTATGTCCTCTTCCCTCTATTAATGTAAATTTTCACATGTAACTTTTTTTTTTTAATATCCTGGGAGCCTACATGGGGCAATATGGCACCTGGAAACGCTGGAAAATACTGCTCTAGACTAAAAACTTTAATATTGGGATTAGTCCTATAATCATTGACCAGGTATTTCTTTCTCCAACAAAAATCTATGAGTCTTCTCCTCTCCAGATTAAAACCTGTGAGCAGTTCCACCCCAGGACAGAAAGCCAATAGGTTGTTTCCAATAACTGACTCAGCATGCTCTATTTTGGATGTGATGAGATTGGCTGCAAGACTCCATAAACTGTTGAACTCCATGAGCTGTGGTTTACAGATACTCAACCACAGGGTAGTATCAATGATTGTAAAGTTTGTGTTTGACAGCCTAGGGAGGTACACACCAGGGAATCCATGAGCATGTTTACTGATAACTTGTGCGGAATGTGGTCGGTTCATTCATTATGGTAGTGGTCTCAGAGGATCAGCATTGTAATCACCCTAGAAGTGTGTGATGTATAGTGTATGCTTATATGTATACACAGAAATGATCTCAGCTCTTAGAAAACTTAGAAGCTTATCTATAAAAATTGTTCTGTGAGACAGGGGACCACATTTAGGCTGAGTGAGAGAATGACTGTTGCCACAGTGAGCCTCACAGGGGCCATTGCAATTGATTACTCTGAGTGAAGTATGTTCTGTAGGTTCTAAGCGGGTCTGCTGACAGTTCAACTATGGATAGGTTCATATGTCCTTGTCAACAACTATGACAGTCCCAAAGGTCTGAAAATCAAAAGCACATTTATAGGTGTAGACAAATTTGGCAGCAAAATCTGACTTTTGTAGATATGGAGATTAACTATCATTGCAACATTTTCACTCAGTGAATGCTTTCCAACAGAAGTATTAGTTCTATGGCACTAAATAAGTAGAGTGCCTTAGATATTGTAAAACTGTAAGAATTTTACATAGTAATACACATCCATTCCAAGCGATTTTGAATAAGGATTTTGAATAAGGAATTGGGAGCTTGTATGGATGTCCATTCTGTAAAAAAAATGTGGCTGCTATTTGCCTGAACATTTAGTGACATTTGATGATCTCTTAACCTTTATTTTCTATAAGTCAGTGGTTCTCAAACTTTTGCACATTGGAGTCATCTGGGATCTTTAAAAATGACCGTGGCCTACCTCAGACCTCTAGGTATTCTGATTTAATTAAGATGGTGTGCTGCTCAGGCAATACCAGTTCCCCAAAGTTCAAAATCATTCGTTTATTGTTTAAGAGTTATGTTTAGGGATATGAGCTTCAGTGGACTGAAATTGAGCACTGGGAAGAAATGCTCTATGAAATATATTAAATTTGACTACATAGACACCGCTCTCCTAATGGAGCACTGTCAGGTTTCTGTTGTTTTGTTTTTGTTGTTGTTGCTGAGAATGGGTTTTATTTCACTTTCTTGTATGTATGTGGGGGGGTCACTCTGCTTGGGACTAGAATTACCAACTTTTATTGCATCACAGAAACCTTAAATTTTCCACAGTTGATACTGTATAATTTGTAGAAAGCAGAATAGCACCTAGATTTAGCAACACATAATCTTTAACAAAGTCTTTTCATGATTATCTGATATTTTAGGAACTAACAACCAATTTTTGTCCTCAATATTTGTAAATCTTCAACAAACTGTTTTTGGAAAAATTTTACTCAGAATTGTCCAAGATATAGACAAAAGGATAATATTTTCTCACTATCCTCAATCAATTGCAACTATTAGGTTTTGAGTCTATTTTTGGGAGGCAGGGTGTTCACACTTAGCTGAGTGTTCAGGACTTACTCCTGGCTTTGCATTTAGAGCTCTCTCCTGGTTGGCTCAGGGATACCAGGGATTGAACTTGGACTGGCCACATGTAAGACAAGTGCTCTACCTGCTATATTATAGCTCCATTCCCTAGGTTGTAAGTCTTTACAAATATAAAAAAAAAATACAAGAGGTTCCTGAAAATCTGACGGTCATTTGGTTTGTCAGCCAGTGTCTAATTGTGTTTCTGATTTAATCACTTGTAACTTATGTGAAATTTATAAAGATAAGTAGAGAGCCAATCAAATGTCTCTAGAACACGCTGAATTTCAACAATGAAAGCAAAGCTATAAAAGACATAGACACTTATGATGCTACAAATGGAAAGAAATTAAAATGTTTTTCAACTGAGGCAGAAGGAAAATTCTTCTTGTTGGTGATTGAGTGATAATATAGCAAATTCACTTTAGTTTATGGAAAATGTTTCTTATTGTTAAAGAGGCAAATGAATTAGTGATAAGCTTTGTCTGCAGGGGCCTTCGGCAGTCCTGTTCCCCAGGGAAGAAAGACTAAAAGTAGACATTTAGTATTCCTCACAACTTTAAAGAAAACAACTTGCTTTCACCACTGACTCTGTGGCCAGTTTTGTTACCAGAGCTCCCAGAATTTGTTTTCATAAGCAGATGCTGTTTTTCTCCACATTTTGCATTGCTAGCCATCCAAATAGCAATTAAAGCACAGCCGGCTTCAGAATTTGCGAGGCAGTACACACCTTTAGTAAGATAGCATTCTGGAAGAGCTGGTTTTTTTTTAACTGTTTTCCTCACCTGAAAAATAGAATTCGGAATGCAATTGTCATTTTGAGGTTGCCAAGAAGGGAGAAAAATGTATAAAAATTGGGTAGGCTCTTTTGTTTGGAATGGCATAACAAGCGCATGAGGATTGCTTGAGAAAGATTAGGTGCAGACCGTGGACTGAAGCGCTAAGCCAACAATAACATAAACCAAGAACAGACATATATTTACTACTGGAAGTGGTGTGCTTGTGCTTCCAGGTTTCGTATCAAATCTTGCCTCATTATGAGAAGAGAAACAGCATTTAGGTTTTGGGTCTGTGCAGGCTCTTTTTTTTTCTTTCAATGATCCTGGATGGTCATGATCTCTCTATTAATCATTTTCTGAATCCCAGACTTGCCTGCCCTAGAATAAGCATTTCACTTATATAAGTGTATGGCCTATTTTCAGGGACTCCTACCCTGTGTGGAGTCACTCATAATGCACATTGCATTATCTATGCATCTATTTCCATGGTTAGTTATGAAGCTAATACATAGTCCCAGAAATGTGGATGTTTGAATATTTTCTCTGTATGTACTGTCTGCTATTTGAGAAATGACCAATACTCCTTCCGTTGTGTTTTAGGCATCAGGGCTGGTAACCATTTACTTACTTGCCCCATCCTCCCTTGAGTTGTGTTGAGTTGTATGAGATCTGTTATGTAAGTATTGGGGAGATTTGTGGACAGGTGTGGGAATAGGAGTCTCCAGTTTTTGCTAGATATGACCACAAAGGCTCCTATATTGCCCACAGTACCACTGTCCACTGTCTTCCGTTTATCATCCATTTGCTCGAGCGGGCCCCAGTAACATCTCCATATGTCCTGTCTCATGAAAGTAGAGCCCAAAGGGAACCTGCTTGCTCCAGAAACATAAAGAGCCTCAAACCATTCCATCAGGTCATGGGAATGAGGTCTATAATTGTTACTGGTATTTGGCATATCAAATACGACACGGGTAGCTTGCCAGGCTATGGCGTGCAGGTAGAGTACTCCCTGTAGCGAACAGGCCCTGAACACTAGCAAGTATGAGCCAAAAATAAGTTAGAACAAAAGTAATGAGATCAATCCAACTAGGGTTCGTCACAGATTTTTTTCTAGAAGCATTCTAGAAAAATGCTTTGGTTCAACCAACGTGGATTTTCCATAAGCCCAATCAACTCTTGGCATGTCTGGTGTCAGTACTCATCAGCTGACTCTAGTGTTACTGACAGTAACACTAGCAGACTTTCAAATATGATACTAACACCAGTTCCTCCTCACTAGTCCTGACAAACAAATAGAATCAAGGCTTTTGCAAGTCAGTATTTCAGATCTGTTGATTTAAGAATTTTAGTTTGATTACTGAGTTAGAAAATATAGTATAGACAGTCAATTCTGAAAGTAGAAAACCAGTATCCATGAGTAAGAATGCAGCTAATGCTTAAAGGCCCAGCTGTGAACACTACCACTATCCTTGGTTCCAAAACTTGTAAGGTTTCACTTGGGGCCAGATAGCAGGACTCTTTATAGGATTAAAGGTAACCTAGTTGCACTCTCTACACCCAGGGAATATTGCTCAAAAGGGTACATAATCTTCTTGGATCATGGCTCTATTTCCAGTGCTATGATCTTCCAGTATTTTTATTTTTTTGATTAGTCAGACCAAACAACTCTTTGGGGAATGTCATAATCAAAATAGCAGATATTTATCAAAGGCAAATTTCATTTCCTTCATTCCTTTTAATGCTATTTTTTTTTCTGAGTAGGGGCATACCTGGCTGTGTTAAAGGTTTACTCCTGGCTCAAAGCACTATATGTGGTGCAGGGATTAAACCTAAATTGGCCTCATGCAAGAGGCTGACTTGCACTAATCCTTTGACACTCATACCATTTTTCTTTACAAGTAAAAAAGTCTAACTTGGACTGAAATCTGGCATGTAATTTTTTTTTATTAAAGGCAAACAAAAATAGGAGCTATACTGCATGCATCCCAAAGCAGTGTTCTGTGCATTGAGGTTACTCGCTAGATCTAGAGTTAATTTGTTGAATGGTAATCTGAGAATTGTGGTGTACATTTGCCAATACCTCTACCTGCTAATTGACAGTGTTTTTTGCACATTATTCACCATATTGAATTGTTTAACACTGAAACATTTTCAAGCAGATTATGTAGTTATAAGTCCAGATCCATAGTAGTCAGTATCATTACTGTATGTCCGTACCAATATTTCACTTCATATATTCCCAGAATAAAAGTAAGGATGTAGCTAATTTAGAGCTTGACAGCAGAGCTAGGGATCATTAATAAAGGACAGAAATACTTGTATCCAGACTCTGATTATATATACCAAATCCACACAGCCTGTTTGCTTTAGACTTGAGTGAAATGTGATGAATGTATTAGAGCCTTGAAATAATGCCCTATTTAATTCTAATTCTCAAAGTTTCCTTAGTAATGACCATACTTCTAAACATCACACAAGGCAAAAGGCAGCGGAAATTGAGCACAGGAATTATTTTACTTTAAAATGTTTTGGAAATCTTTGCTTACTTCAACAATGATAGCTCTACCAGAGCATTTTGGGAGTCAGCGGAAGAGAGATGAGGTGAGGCTAGGTATATTACTACATGGAGCTGAGCGCTACATGAATAGGTGAAGCAGTTAGAGAAAAATTTTAAGAAATAGTATATGCCACACTTATAAACTTAGTATTTAGTAAAGCTAGAAAACATCAAGCAAGCACATGTTCAGAATACTTTTTGACAGAAGACATTTTAATGATGCATGATACTAACATATTGCTGACAAATCTATTCCACAAACTACTATGGGATGGACATGCTTTATATTTTGGTAGAATTAGAATAATTACTAAAGCTATAATTATCACTGCGAGAGACTACGCAGACATGGGGCAGAGCTGCTACTGGCTCTCCCTGTGACCAGCCGTTCACGAGGAGCCCGGGAGGGGATGGTGGATTCTAGCCCTGGCCCACCACACCAACAGAGGCTACGCAACAAGCCAGACGACCCCCCCACTCCATGAGGGCCTCCATTTTCCACATCCGGACTTCTCTCTCGTCAGACCTCCACCCAGCAGACCAGCCTATCAGCGCCCGGCTCGCGAGGCCGCGCAGTTCATCAATAAATGCTGGACTTAGAGATGTCTACAAGAGTATGCTACCTGCGGCAGAGCCTGGCAAGCTACCCGTGTTGTATTTGATATGCCAAATACCAGTAACAATTATAGACCTCATTCCGGAATGGATTGAGGCTCTTTATGTTCCTGGAGCAAGCAGATGCCTTGGGCTCTACTAGTGTTGGGACGCTCCGCCGGGGCCCGGACAGTGCCGGGAAGCGAGTTCCCTTCTACCTCTGAAGCCGGCGAGGAACGGATGAAAACTCAGGAATCCGATGCAGTTTTAAAAGGCTTTACTTATCACAGGTTCAGGCATACAAATCAGCAAAAGGAAAAACCCGATGCTTAGGATTCCAGGCTAGAACCCCAGCCATGTGTAGGCCAAGATGGCGACCACCACGTGTAAAAGCTTCCAAGCAGGGGCGAGCGCTCACAGCAAGCAAGCGCCCCCAAAGAAGTCTTGCGAGAGTGAAAACCGGCTAGTTTATACCCCTGCAACTCAGACCTTCCTCCCATTGTTGTGGAAAGCAGGGAGGGTCCAATGCCCTTAGGTAATCCCTCCCTGTATCTCACCTAGGGCCTTTACTGTGCTAATGTTTTTGAGCCGGATGCAGCGGCCCTTAAAGGAGTCCTGCAACATACTAGCATGAGACAGGACATATGGAGATGTTACTGGGGCCCGCTCGAGCAAATCGATGATGAGCGGGAAGACAGTGATACAGTGATACAGTGATAATTATCACCAGGAATACAGATCTCACTCAGAGTTTTCTTCTCTGCCTCATTTCCTTTATCCACATTCCACCTCATTACCTAGTAAGTATAAAAGTTTTTCATCAGGTTTAAACTACATCCATTTATTAAGCCATATGTACTCTTTTCTTATGGTTGTTATCTAATGAAATACCACAAAATGGATGACTTAAACAACAGAAATAATTCTCTTCCAGGTCTGGAGGTTTTAAACCAGATACAGGTGTCTGGAAAGTTATCAGAAAGCTTGTCTCTGTGAATGAACATTTGTCCCATAACTTTCCCTAGTTTCTGGAGACTTGAAGGCCACCTTTGGAGCTGCAAGGCTTCTAAATACGTTTACCCAACTTCTGCCTTGATGGCCACCTGTCTTTTCCCTGCCTCTGCTTCTTTTGCTACATTTTATATTTTTTATTAAAAAATTAAAATAAGATCCAGTCATATTGGAAAAGACATTTTAACTTGAGTACCTCTGCAAAAACCCTATTTGTAAATGAAGTCAAATACATCATTATGTCCTTTGGGCTTAGGAATCAACATGCTTATTTTGGAAGGGGTTCAAATTTACATCATATATTCACTTGCTATCTCTATTCTAAATCAAATGCACCTGATATTTGGTTATAGGTATAATATTAAGACATGACATTGTTAAGGCCCATGAGTTTCTGTGGGAACAGACATTAACTATCAGGTGCAAAGATGCTTTTTCCTTTTCTGTTATAGTTAAGAGCAGTATTATCTGTACCTAAAAGATGCAGTACCAGGGGGCTGGAAAGATAGCACAGTGGGTAGGGTGTTTGCCTTGCATGTGGCCATCCCAGGTTTGATCCCAACATCCCAAGTGGTCCTCCAAGCACCATCAGGGGTAATTCCTGAGTGAAGAGCCAGAAGTAACCCCTGAGAACTGCCGAGTGTGACCCAAAAAGCAAAAAAAAAAAAATGCAGTACCTAGGACAAGATAGCTCTTATTTTCTTTTATAGCTAACACTTATACATTAGGCCACCCTCCTACACACAAACTCATCTAAGAATTCTCTAGTAAAATATTTATCAAAAAATCTGGAAAAGGTATAGAAATAAATAGAAAGCATTATCCATCTTAGATAGCAATAAAAACTCCATATTTGGAGGGTCTAGTTCTATAATAGTTTGAGAATTGAAATCTTATTTTCTTTTGCATTCATTTTGCTTTTAAAATTGGTATGGCTGTAAATATTTATGGAGATACCAAGATTTACAATACTGTTAATGAGGTTTCATGCGTACATAACTCATACACCACACAGGCCAACAGTTTACCCACTTCCCTCCACCAAGTTCACAAAGTCCCCTCCCATTCAACCTCTCCTATAATCACTGCCCCCTTCTAAACTCAGTTCTTTGTTCATTACTCAGAAGCCATCATTCCACTTCTTCTCCATGACTGATTATATGACACTAATGATATATCACTGCAATCATCCTGGGCATCCCTTTGGCTTTCCAGACTCACAAAGAAACTACTGGTGGCTATTGCCAATTTTGGGCAAGGCTCATATATGCTGATATTTCCAAGTGCCTCTATAGGAAGGTGGAAGGAATGGCAGAGCACAAGCAACTTTATTAGTGCTGATTTAGTTTTCTTTCAAGAGCAAAAGTTCCAACAGGGAAATCTTTAAGAATACAAAATTTGCTAATAAACTAGTGAAGGTAATTCATATGATAGGCATGAAAATTATGTTTAACCTTGAGGTGGAAATTATCTTTAAAAAAAGGAACAGGTAATTTTTGATAAGTAATGATCCATGAACTCTGTTTTCAAAAGTTGTGTTCTTTCAAAGAGTTGTTAAACCCACATTGCACACACAGGGAGCAATGTTTGAAGTCAAAGCAAAGTCTCTCTTTGCTTTGTTCTGCATGTTACAGCTGTTCTCCGCAGTCTGTGAGCTTTCTCTACCTGGTGCTTTCTTGTGAGAGCTAGATATCTTGTTCTTTATGGGATCACTGCTGCCAAGGCTAAACCTGAGGAGACACCTTGTGGAGAACGGAAGCATTCATTTTCTGGGTACGCTCTGCTTGATCTTTTTCAATGACATTGCAGATGATGAGATATCAAGGTTCTGCCACAGCATTGTTGTGCTTTCTTTTCTTAGTTGTGTTGAGATGTGAAGGAATTATAGAAGCTATGAAAAAGAGGTTGCGCTAATTTACTCTTAGTATACTATAGTCTATGACTTCAATGATAATTTATTTATCCACACATATATGTAGTCATTAATGCACCAGAAAATTTGAGATTTGTCCCTGTTGGCTGCTCATAAAGGCAGGAAGTAACAATCAACAGGAGGAGATATCAAGGGTATAGTTGCAGGATTGTGATCACAGAAAAGATGCTAACTGCCGGATACGCAGAGACCAGATAGAAAATCACGAATGAATGGATTTCAAGTGAGTGTTCAATAATTAGAATATTTAGTTGAGTAAGAAGAGAAAAAACACCAGGAAAGATATATAAAGAAAAAAAGTAATCACAAGCAAGCGGCTAATAAGAGAATATGATCTTGACTGTGGAAGGCGTGTAAGGATTAACAATATGCAACTTGTATCACTTGTATCACTTGTAACACTTCTTGTTGTTTATTGATTTGCGTGAGTGGGCATCAGTAACATCTCCATTCATTCCTGTTGCATGCTAGTATAGCCCGAGGGCCTCTGCTCACTTCAGGAACATGAAGAATGTAAAACCATTCATTCAGGTCAAAGGGTTGAGGTCTATTATTGTTATCGTTTTGGGCATATCAAATACGACATGGGTAGCTTGCCAGACTCTGCCATGCTGGCGCTCTTAGCTTTAACATTTATTGATGTACCGCAGGACAACTTTACACAATGGAGAGAGCCAGTAGCATCTCTGCACCGTATATTTGTGTCTCTGATTCGTAGGTAACAGCCCAGGAACAGTTCATGGGCGGGTGCACCTAGCCCCCCTGGACCAGACAGAGGTGGGGAAAGGGACCCCATCTCCATCTCCACAGAAGCCCAGTGACTTTAGCCTCATGCAACTTGATTGAGGTAAAATATATTTTAGTAAAAGAATATTTCTTATGGTTGATCCTAAAAGCTGTGCAGAATCTGATATACTATTGGCAATTTGACTTCCTATGTCAGAATGCCCAAATGTTGGGGTCAAAAGTAATGTCTGATATTTCACTCTTCTAACTAGCTGTATGCCCAGCCTATCATCTCTGCTACAAAACTCAGACAAAAGTCAGTAGCTTTAAACATCCGCCATTGGGAAGGGTGGGAGTAGCAGGCAAAGATATGTTTTAAAAGGTTGTTTGGTTAGTTTGCTGTTTTCTTTTTGGCATTTTTTATTAAGGCATCATGATTTACAATCTTTTAATAACAGATTCATGCATACATTGTTTCAACACTATACTCACCACCAGAAAATCTAATTCCTTCCACAGATGTCCACATGATTCTTCCAGTCTCCCCCTTCTCATAAGGGCCGCCTCACTTCTGAAACAGGTAACTCTGTTCAGCAGACCAGCTCTCCATTCTGATTGTTCATGTGTCTGCTGGTCAACTGATCTAGAATGAACTTGGCCAAATTGGTTCTCTCTACTTTCCTCTCATCCCTTTTTGAGGACTCACAGGCTAACCTGGGCATGGAATTCTCATTTGATTGGTCAGAATATAGATGTCAATAAGTTGTCTTGAGACTAAATCTCATAACTTCGTGTAATATTGCTTCTCTTTTGAACCACTTACCAATAACAGAGGGGAAAGCCAAAAGCAGAGTTCTGTGGTGGAAAATGTTCTTCAATCTTCCTACATGCATGTATAGGCAGAAATGAAAACCACATACAAACCACTGAGATTGAGAGGAGGGAAGAATCTGAGCCAAAAATGCAATCTGCTACTAATAACTACCTTATATTTCCAGGACTAATATTTCCAGTCATTAGTCCTCTTCACTGAAATGCAGGTATAATTCTTGACCTCAGGAATTAAAAAAGACAAATATAAAAATTAATGCATTTGATATTTTACTCAGCAGTAAAGCATACTGCCAAGGAAGGAATAATTATTTTGTACTTGCCTAAATTTTCTACCATTAGCAAAAATATAAAAACTTTTTTAGCAGCCAACCACTTTCCATCAAGTCTCTAATTCCATGAGCGCTAGCATACAATTATTCAGAATACATTCCCTTAACACTATTGTAACCATCTTACCTAAACTGTAATTAAAAATATAAAACAACTTTTAAAATGTATTGAAATATTTTCCAGTTAGGAAACTGGTGAGATAGTACAGTGGGTAGATAGCTTACCTGGTGCTTGTGACCAGGCACTATTCTTGGCACCCTAATATGATCGCCAGGCCCCTTCAGGAGTTATCCTTGAGTGCACAGCCTGAGGAATGCTTAATTTAAACCAAAAATTTTGGGGACCCCAAAACAACAAAAATTAAAAGCAACAATAAACTGTGCTCCCCCAAACTGCTCCATAAAGAAAAGAATAAATATTATTGTATGTATTCAGAAGAAACAATGGAAAAACAACCCCCTGCAGGTTACTGATGCTTTCTCTATAAATGGGCAGTGTAGGCTCTACACTTTCCTCTAGAAAAGTCTCTTTCTGTGGAGTGATAGTGTACTTATTTGACTCATTCTATATACACTGACACTTCTCCTTATATAATAAGCATTGTATAAAATAGTTGGCCTGGGGGCTGGAGCAATAGTGCTGTAGTAATAGTACTGTAGCAATAGTACTGTAGTAATAGTACTGTAGCAATAGCAATAGTACTGTAGCAATAGCACTGGCATTTGCTTTGCATGCAGTCAACTCAGGTTCTATCCCCAGCATCCTACATGGCCTCCAGAGCTCCAGCACGAGTAATTCCTAAGTGAAGATCCTGGAGTAGCCCCTGAGTGCCGCCGGGTGTGGCCCAAAATAAAAAAAAAAGTTTGCCTGGGTTGCAGTACACAGCGCAGGATGCTAACTAGATGGACATAGTATTTTGATCTTAAAGTTAATTTTTTTCGGAGATCCAGCAATAGCACTCCTGGGAATATACCCGAGACCGAAAAACACATAGCAGAAACACTATCGATACTTCTTTGTTCATCTCTGCGCTATTCACTGTAGCTAGAATCTGGAAACAACCTAAATGCCTGAGAACAGAGGACTGGCTAAAGAAACTGTGGTTCATCTACACTATGGAATACTATGCAGCTGTCAGAAAATATGAAATTATGAAATTTACCTGCAAATGGATGGACATGGAGTCTATCATGCTGAGTGAAATTAGTCAGAAGGAAAGGACAGATATAGAATGACTGCATTCATTAATAGGATATAAATAGATACCAGTGTTTTTAATAAGTTGTGGGAAATTGTAATGGCAGATTAAAACTCACCATTGAGTATACACAAAGAGACTTAAGTGATAAACTCTAAATATCTGCAGGGCTAGCCACAATGTGTAAAATAAGAGGAAGAGAGATGCAGAGACAGAGAGAGACAGAGAGAGAAAGAGAGGAAGCGGGGGTACCTGCTGTTAAGGCAGCCTGGGGTGGGGGTACATTGGTGGTGGAAATGGGGCACTGGTGGAGGGATGGGTGCTGGAATGCTGTATTACCAAAAACCAATTATGAACATCTTTGTAATTGTATGTCTCACGGTGGTATAATAATTTTTTAAAGTTAATTTTGTCTATTAATTTAATTTTAATAGTGGGTTATGCACTATTATGACACTGGGAATAGATATTATGACAATGGGTATAGAGTGAGGCTATTCATTGATTGTTTGTCCTGGCCTTGGTGTTATAAAACTGATACTTTGCTGCACAGGTTTCATGGTTACCCATATGAGAACCCATAGTTCTCATGTGTTACCAGGGCCGCACCTCCCTGAACAAGAAGGCATATGATGCTGGAATGGTAGTTAGGATATTATACATACAAGGCATATGCTCTACCATAAAACTGTCTAGAAAGTATTTCCTTAGTACTACTGAAACCATCTTACCTAAACTACAATTAAAATAATAGACTATATTTTAATTTTTATGGATAAAATTTTAAAAGTTTATTTTTTCACTTGGGAGAGACTATCAGGTGTTTCAGAGATTGAACCTGGGACAGACACACAAAAAGCAATTGTCGTACCTGCTATCTCACTAGCCCCTAGAATTGTGATATTTTTAGCATTATGCTCTGAATAAAAGTGAGCTCACTTACCACATGTCTTTAAATTGTGGCTCAGAGTAATTTATGTACATAATTTGCTATTAATAAATTAAAAGCTATTGAATCCTGATAGTACATAACATAGAATTCAGTATTATTTGAGATATAAAATGTTACTTTTATATTTAAGGAACTTAAATTCCAGAATATGAAAGGCAGTTCTCAGAAAATTTTAGTGGGTTGTGGGCATTTGGATTACTTTTAAGAGAAGAGAATTCCTTTTACAAGTGTTTTGCAGAAAAGTGTAAGATCATAAGTGAGTTCATTTAATGAGACTTGGTTTAAAAGGAAGCTGAACTCTTCCAGACAACCATCAGCTAGTACACTGGGACAGTGTGAAGGAGAGTTTCACAGTGCTGTGAGCTCCAGTTCTCAACTTCACAGTTATTTCCCAGATGTTTTTTTTCCCCTTCCTCTTTCTTCTTCTTTCTCCTTTTTTTTTTTTTTTTTTTTTTGGCAGGCATTTTAAACCAGGGAAACTGTAGATCTTAAAATAATCTGAGATTTGAAAGATGAAAGAAGTGACCAAGCTGATTCAGAATTGAAGTCTGTTCAAAGCTTAAGCCATGTGGAGAAGATCATGCACTGAGAATAAAAGAGAGAGCAATAGATACATTCTGCCCCTTCCACAATGTCCTTCTACCCCTAGAGTCTAAATTTAAGTTCACCTCCATTTTAAGGTAAGCACTAAAATAGTGTGCTTCTGTTTCAAAATTGCAGTTGTGTTTTTCTAAATGCAGACATGTCATTTAGATTGCTCAGACAGTGTTGATTAGATTGACATAAAAATTTGGAAACAAATTTATTTATAAATTTCGTGCAATCCCTAAGATGTTTGGTTTTTCTCTCTCCCTAACTCTCTCTTTTCCTTTGAAAGAAAATGGCTTGCAGCTCTTTTTTCTTTTCTGAGATATAAAAAAAATCAATGTTCAACAACAGCCCAGCACTCAAGAATAACTCAGAAATAACAAACAAGTCTGTGTGTGTGACAGTGTATACAGAAAGAAGAGCAACTACCATTCCAGGCTATTATAGGGCAATTATAAGGAAGAGTGAAGAAAATGTGATTGGAAAAAAAGACAAGAAAAACAGTTTCACTTGGCTATGAAATCCACGGATTTTCATCCACTTTCTCTTTAATTTTTCAAATGCTCATTAGATTATGATTGGTTAAAAATTATGTCTATCTTTTATATATGTAGATAATGAATTCTCAGCAAGGAATTTATAGAGCCACCATTACGTTTTACTCATAAATATATCCATCATCTGCTATCTTTTATCCTGTCCTTTTTATCTGAAACTATACTTTCTTATTGTTTCCACTCAAGTATTTAACACGAGACATCATTTTTTTTTTTTTTTTTTTTTTGCTTTTTGGGTCACACCCGACGATGCTCAGGGGTTACTCCTGGCTCTGCACTGAGGAATTACTCCTGATGGTGCTGAGGGGACCATATGGGATGCTGGGGATTGAACCTGGGCCGGCAGGGCCGGCCACTTGCAAGCGAACACCCTACCCGCTGGACTATCACTCTGGCCCCAACCACGAGACATCTTCTATCAAAGTTTTACATATACAGACAATCTAGTGTTTTTAACGAAAAGCACTACACTGATCGTAGGCTTATGGATTTAATTTTTGTATAACTCAAGCCTTGTGCTTGTGGTTAGTATTTCACCTTTGCTAGCATGGCACAAACAAGAATTTCAACTCCCCTCTTTTCTCATCTGTGTGGTATGAAGAAATGAACACCTAGCAAAATCATATTCTTATGAGAATTACTTCAGGTAAATAATAATCCAGCAACTTAAAATATGTGGTAACCTAGTTAATAACCTAATAAAAATAACCTACTAACTTGGTTTGACCACAGTATGCACTTATTATATCCACTCCAGGTGTGTAAAATAGGATATAACCTTTGCTGTGTCAATTATTTATTAGCGTTTAGGGCTTTCTAAAGGCAAGGACATCACATAGATTTGTTTTCCAGCTCTGAATGCTTGGAATTATCTGCCGAGATAATTTGGCCTGAAAAGGCTCATTTTGAAGATATATATATATATATATATATATATCATATACATATGATATATATCATATACATATGATATGATATCATATATCATATATATATATATATATGAGAGAGAGAAGTCCGGATGTGGAAAATGGAGGCCCTCATGGAGTGGGGGTTCTTCTGGCTTGTTGCAAGGCTCTGCTGGGGTGGCGGGCCAGGGCTAGAACCTGCCATCCCTCCTGGGCGCCTCGTCAGCGGCTGGGCACAGGGAGAGCAAGTAGCAGCTCTGCCTAATGTCTGTGAGTCTCTGGCCCAGCATACCTGAACCGGATTTAAAAAGACTGCTGCAGGGTGGAACTCGATGAGCCAGGCTGTGATAGGCTGGTCTGCTGGGTGGAGTTCTGACGAGAGAGAAGTCGGATGTGGAAAATGGAGGCCCTCATGGAGTGGGGGGGGGGGTCGTCTGGCTTGTTGCAAGGCTCTGCTGGGGTGGCGGGCCAGGGCTAGAAACCGCCATCCCTCCTGGGTGCCTCGTGAGCAGCTGGGCACAGGCAGAGCAAGTAGCAGCTCTGCCCCATGTCTGTGAGTCTTGAATATATTTACGCTTTCAAAATATCAGCGACCAAATTCACCCTAATAAGCCTCTAAAAGATCAAAATTACCCGAACACCACAAGTAGACAAAAGGTATTATAAAACATCAACACTACAAACCAAGTGAACATAGATGTAAAAATTCTCAACATTTCAGTAAGCTGAATTCAGCAAAATATCAAATTGTATCACACTCAGGTCAAATTTATTTCAAAGACTGAGGATGATTCAAGATATGCAAATCAATGTGATTTTAAAGACTTAAAAGGAAAGAAAAAAAAGCCTTATGATCATAACAACAGTTGCAGATAAAGCTTTTGTCATGGTTCAGTGGCCATACATGATTTATGGAAAAAAAACCCTCAAAAAATAGGGATGGAGGGGCCTACCTCCAAATAGCAAAGGCCAGTCCAAAAGAAAATAGAAGAGTTAGGAACGCGCCCTTACCTGTGGCCGACCCTAGTTCAGCACCTGGCACCGCACAGTCCTGGGCACTGCGTGTGACTGTGGAGCACCCAGCACCTCCAGGGTAGTGCGGATCATTCACAGCACTCGAGCAGTGCTTGCACTGGTCCTCCTCAGGGTCTTGCATTCAACTTCTGGCCCACGTCTACAACATCACACTAAATGCCAAAAAAAATGGAAGCCTTTCCTCTAAAATCAGGAGTGTGGCAACGATGCCTACCTTTTCCACATCCAAAACTAAAATTTAAGAACCAATTTATAGAAATACTTTAAAAAATGTTTTAAGGTGCAGAAGCTTTTTAGTGTCATGTAGTCCCATATGTTTATCTTTTCTTCTAGTTGCTTTGTTAGTGATGTTTCACCTTTGAAGATGCCTTTAGCTTCAATGTTGTGGAGGGTTTTTCCTATATTTTCTTCAATGTACTTTATGGATTCAAGTCTGATATTGAGATCTTTAATCCATTTAGATCTGATTTTTTGTGCATGGTGTTAGACACAGGTCCAAATTCATTTTTTTACATGTCGCTGCCCACAGTGACTAAGAAACAAAAGCAGTCCACAGAATGGGAAAGAATATTCACCCAATACCCATCTGATAAGGGGTTAATATCCAGGATATATCAGGCACTGGTAGAACTTTACAAGAAGAAAACAAACAACCCCATCAAAAAATGGGGAGAAGATATGAACAGAAACTTCAGCAAGGAAGAAATTCGAATGGCCAAAAAACATATGAAAAAATGCTCATCATCACTAATCATCAGAGAGATGCATTCAAAACAACAATGAGATACCACTTTACACCACAGAGACTGGCACATATTCAAAAGAGCAAGAACAACAAGTGCTGACACGGATGTGGGGGAAAAGGGAACACTCATCCATTGTTGGTGGGAATGCCGGCTGGTACAGCCTTTCTGGAAAACAATATGGACTTTCCTCCAAAGACTAGAAATTGAACTCCCATTTGACCCAGCCATACCACTCCTGGGAATCTACTCTGGGAATCCAAAAATACGCAGCAGAAACACCATCCCTACTTTTATGTTCATAGCAGCATTATTCACAATAGCCAGAATCTGGAAGCAACCAGAGTGCCCGAAAATCGATGACTGGATAAAGAAGCTCTGGTACATCTACACAATGGAATACTATGCAGCTGTTAGGAAAAATGAAGTTATAAAATTTGCCTATAAATGGATGGACATGGAGAAGATTATGTTGAGTGAAATTAGCCAGAAGGAGAGAGACAGATACAGAATGACTGCATTTATTTGCATGGCATAAATACATATGTACATATTATGATACCAATATCCAAGGTCAAGTGAAACATATATCAGGAGGTCTTGTCAAAGGTGGAAATTATCCCAAACGTGTGGGAGTCAGAGGTTAGGTAAGACAGAAAATGGAACAGTGTGCTAATAATTGTCGAGGGTACTAATGCCAACCTGGAACTGAGCATTAAATAGAGGCAAAAGGATACATATGACAACCTTTTAATGTATGTTCTATAATCCATAGTCTGGAAGGGAAGGAAAAGAGAAAGAGAGAGAAAGGGAAAGAAATAAAGAACCTGCCATGGAGGTGGGCTGGGGAAGGGGGAGGGAACCGGGGATGTTGGTGGTGGGAGATGGGCACTGGTGGAGGGACGGTTGCTGGAACACTGTATGACCAAAACCCAAATATGAACTTTTTAATTGTATATCTTTTTATTTGTATATCTCACAGTGATATAATAAAATACTTAAAAAAATGTTTTAATGTTCTCTCATCAGAACTCCACCCAGCAGACCAGCCTATCACAGCCCGGCTCATCGAGTTCCACCCTGCAGCAGTCTTTTTAAAATCCGGCTCAGGTATGCCAGGCCAGAGACTCACAGACATGGGGCAGAGCTGCTACTTGCTCTCCCTGTGCCCAGCTGCTCACGAGGTGCCGAGGAGGGATGGTGGATTCTATCCCTGGCCCACCACCCCAGCAGAGCCTTGCAACAAGCCAGACGACCCCCCACTCCATGAAGGTCTCCATTTTCCACATCCAGTCTTCTCTCTCCACCAAGCAGACCAGCCTATCACAGCCCAGCTCGCACGGCCGCAAGCAGCCGCATGGTTCATCAATAAATGCTGGACTTAGAGATCACTACAAAAAGTATGCTACCTGCAGGGCAGAGCCTGGCAAGCTACCCGTGTTGTATTTGATGTGCCAAATACCAGCAAAAATTATAGATCTCATTCTGGAATGGTTTGAGGCTCTTTATGTTCCTGGAGCAAGCAGATGCCCTTGGGCTCTACTAGCATGAGACAGGACATATGGAGATGTTACTGGGGCCCACTCGAGCAAATCGATGATGAACGGGAAGACAGTGATACAGTGATATATATATATATACACACATTTCATCAGTAAATGCACAAGATGAGAGTCTACTACTGCGAGTATACCATCTGCACAGCAGAGCCTGGCAAGTTACCTATGATATGCCAGAAACCAGTAACAATTATAGACCTCATTCCCATGACCTGAAGGAATGATTTGAGTCTGTTCATGTTCCTGGAGCGAGCAGATGCCCTTGGGCTACATTTGCTCTTGACAGGACATATGGAAATGTTACTGGTGCCCACTCAAGCAAATGGATGGACAATGGAAAGACAAGTGAAGTGAAGTGATAGAGTATTGATATTCATTCTCAGTAAGGGAAGAGAACCTGAAATCAAATAAGCCTGATACTTACCAAATAATACTATTTCTTAGTGAACATCAATAGAAAAAAAAAAACAAAACTCATATGGACTAAAGAAAAATACCAGTGAAATTATAAAAACTACCATAGCAATAATGATCCAGACAAATATTTGAATATTCCATTGTGTGATTATTCCAAGAAGTTATCTTTGTAAGTTTGTCCAAGGTATAATCCTTAAGTCTTGGAAATGGCACCTTGTAATCAGGTGCTTGAGGGAAAGGGACAGGCATTGCTGAAAGTGAGAACAACACAGATGACAGATGACACAGAGTAATGGGAGATAATAGAATAAACGTAAATTTCAAATTGAAAAGAAGACATTCATATAGGGAAATATTCAAGATCAGTTTTCAAAGTGGGCAGACTCTGAACTAAGGGAAACTCCATTAATGTAACAAATTGGCTTGATGTGAGGGTGTATGTGGGGAGAAGCCACGTAACATGTGTCTCCAAGAAATGTATCTCCATTCACATACATTAAAGTCAATTTCCTTTACATGTTGAGACTTACAAAATGATGAGAAATCATATGTTTTAATGTAGAGCTTTTCTCGTGATGTGTGCCGTCTCACCAAGATAGGACATAAAATAGAACACAATGGTCTACCTTTTAGTTTATTGTTCTGATAGGTTATTGTCATCATTAGTAGAGGGAAAAACAACAGCGGGCACTAAAGATTTCTCGTGGGCAGCTATTGGTTGGTTCCTTGGTCTTCCGTAACCTTTCTGTTTTACTGATTACTTTACAATGCTCTTGAAAACCTGTACCAATTTTCCATTAAAGAATTAACCACTCCTTTCTCTATGAATCATGTAATCTAAAATATACTGTACATATCTTTGTCTCAGTCTTCATCCTATTCAGTCAGAATTGTTAATGTTTGTTTCTGTGTTGTATGTGTTTGTTTGTGTGTGTGTTTATGATTTGTAATCCTCTGAAATACTGCCAGATTTATACTATAAACTCTGGAAGACAAGGACCAAAGCTTATTTATCACTGTTCCTTTCAAAACACTGGGTCTTGCACTAAGCAATGAACAGGTATTCGATAAATGTGTGCCTGAGTGAATTGAATGGCAATTGTTCTTTGGTGCTTGAACCTGAATCATAGCTATAATGGAATTGCCATCTACCAAGTTTTCACTATGGTTCATAAAATTGTGTTTCTAAATACTTACATATTGTCAAATTATTCACATCACGAAAATGGAATAAGGTTCAGTACTAGTTTAAATCTAACTTATCATGTTTATAAAAATTAAATATAAAAGAAAACTATGAAAATTATTTTAGTTACAGTCATTGTATACTAACACCTTAACCCAAATTAATCTCCAGTAAACTTAATGAGATTATAGGTTTGGGGGTAAAGTTCTCTTAGTTGTAAGAATAATATCATCAAAACTGATATTAAAGAATTACTGATTTACCTAAACCAAATTATAATTCTCTATTAGATCTAATGAGGAGTAGAAGAACAGTAAGAAAACAGTGTTTAATGAAAATTATTAGCAATTCTCTAAAAAGCTCAGTAAGAACTATAGTAAAAGTAAACTATGACAACTGTGAGTGGAGGAAAAAAAGGAGATGGCAAAAAAAAGACAAGTGCCTACAATTTCCTGCCTCTAGACAGCTCAGCAAACAGAGGAGGTGATGGAATATTGTTTTTGTTATGAATCAGATTATGGTGAATAATGACCCCAAAATATCTCTAAAAAATTAGTGTGGGTGAGGTACAATCCAAAGTTTTGAGTTCAGGCAATAATAGAATCTAATATGTAAAAGAAAGACACAACTTATATACTTACTATTTCATCAAGTGACAACTCTATTGAGTTAACATTAGATCTTGTTTTCAAGAATGCTGCTGGCAAAGATGGTAAGGTAAAGGAAATAAGCAAGAATTTTGCATTATTTTCTGAAAGTGATTCTTATGGAATTGATGGGATTATGTATTGATATAGAAGCTGTGTGAGTTATGCAAGACACTACAGATGAGTCAAAGAACCATCTCAGTTTTCAAGGGGACTGAAGTTTGAGGCTTAATTTTTTTTTAATCTTCTACATAGGTTTATTCTTTGTTTCACATATCAGATTGTCTCAATGATTATTATGCTCACAACTTTACAACATCAGCAAGTCCACTTTACCATGGATGTATCTTTCATTTATTATTAAACATTTTTTTCTAAAACAGAAGTAATACATGCTGTAGGATCACAAATGTACTAAAAATCTATAGAAATACATTAAAATTGCCTGTCTATATTTATATTAATTTTCATTGTCTTATTGGTTTATAAATGGATGAATACCTTTTGTCCCATTTCAAATGCCTTGACTTTTAGCTATTACTTCCTTGTCCCTTCAATATTACTTGTAACATATACTATAGAATTAGATTAATTTGAGACAATGCCCATTGAAGGTGGGAAACCTATTGTAAACGTCTAGTAGTCTAATATTCTTGTTTTATATATTCAGAAACCATATTTCAGAGTGGTGATGTGGTTCAGTGGTAGAATACTTGCCTTTCATGTGTGAGAGTCTGGGTTCAATTTCTAACCCAGGGAAAGAAAAATAGGAGGAAAGAAAGAAGGCTGTATTCTGCAAGCAAACATAGGTGCTATGCTATAGCATGTTAGAAACTGACTGGGTCCCTAGAGCTCAATTATGAGAGATAATTTTGAGATAGTATTGTTATTATTATATTATTATATCATGTCATATCATAACATATCATAGCAAAGCATAGCATGGCATATCATAGCACAGCATGTCATGTCAATTATTATATTATAACATTATATCATGTTATATTATATATGTTATATTATATCATGATATATTGTATCATGTTATATTATGTTATATCATATTATATTATATTAATCATATCATATCATATCATATCATTTCATATCATATCATGTCATATCATGTCATATCATCATATCACATCACATCACATATCATATCATATCACATTACATTATATTACATTAATCAATTATATCAATTATATTATATTACATTACAATACATTACATTACGTTACATTATGTTACATTACTTTACATTATGTTACATTATGTTATATTTTATTATTATATTACATTATATTATATTACATTATGTTACATTATGTTACGTTACATTGTTATGTTACAATATAAATAAAATATTATAATACAATATTGTATTATATTATATAATGATATAATAGTATCTCCAACTGTTATTTCTCAAACTTTGCTCTTCAGAGTCCCACCCTACAGCAAAGACTATTTCAAGTTCAGGTATGTCTGATCCAGAGTCTCAGAGACACGGCACAGTGCTGCTACCGGCTTTCCCTGTGCTCAGCTGATCATGAGGTGCCCGGGAGGGAAGGCGAGTTCTAGCCTTGGCCCGCCATCCCAATTGAGCCTCCTAAGCAGCAAGAGGAACCCCCATACCATAAGAACTGCCATTTTCAATTTCCAGACTCCACAGCTTATCAGAGATCCACCCAAGAGAAAAGCCAATCTCTCCAGGTTGTGGTTCATCAGTAAATGCACAAGTTAAGAGCCGACTACTGAGCATATACCACCTGCACAGCAGAGCCTGGCAAACTACCCATGTTGTATTTGATATGCCAAAAACCAGTAACAATTATAGACCTCATTCCCATGACCTGGAGGATTGGTCTGAGGCTCTTCTTGCTTCTTGGAGTGAGCAGTAGCCCCTGGGCTACATTACCATGTGACAGGACATATGGAGATGTTACTGGTGCCCACTGGAGCAAATCAATGAACAACGGAAGACAAGTGATGCAAGTGATACAGGTGATGATATAATAGATAAAATAATGTTATTGTTATTAGTATTGTTATTATTGTCTAATTTTGAAAACAATGGAAATGTCACCTAGCTGTATTAACAACAACACTGTATAACAACATATAGTAGGACTCCAATGGCTATTCGAGGGGATGATTTTGCACTAGCTCTTCTTATTCTCTTGAAGTGGGTGCCAACCACTTGGGATGGTCTGCTCATTTATATTCAGGAGGGAAAGCGATTTTCATTTTAGAACTCCCAGAAAAATGCCCATATTCATACTTGCTAGATGGGCTCAGATCACTGCTCCAATCACTAACTCCAAGAGATCAGTCTTAGACCAGATTAGAGACTTTAAATGATTTGGCGAGGGTTTTGCATTTATTAAAGCTGTCAGGAGAGCCAGAATTCCTGTGGTTGCTTGAACCTACAAAAACAAAAACAAAAAAAAGATCAATAACAAGTAAAGTAAAAGAGGATCCAGAGATATCAGGAGAACTGATAAACTTTCAAGTTATAATGCTAGTTAAATTACAAGTATCCAAGATTTGGTGATTAGACTAATGCAATTTTACTCTTTTATCAACTTTTGAAGAAACCCAGCATACCTTCCCCATTTTAGACTCAGAATTAGGTAGTGAGGGCAATATCAGTCATATTTTCCCTTAATTCTTATTTCTGCCATCCCAGCAGAGCCTTGAAAGAATCTAAAGGAACCCCCATACCATGAGGGCCACCATTTTCCACATCTGGACTCCCTAGTTCGTCAGAGCTCCATCAGGAGAAGAGCTGATCACAAGCCCGGCTCGTCATAGTCCCATCTTACAGCAGTCTTTGTCAAGCCCAGCCAGGTATGCCTGATCCAGAGACTCACATACACAGGCAGGCTGTTACCAGCTTTCCCTATGCCCAGCTGATTATGAGGTACCAGGAGGGAGGCAGGTTCTAACTCTGGCCCGCCATCCCAGCAGAGCCTCACAAGAATCCACAGGAACCCCCACGACATGAGGGCTGCCATTTTCCACTTCAGGTCTCCCAGCTCGTCAGACCTCCACCCAGCAGAAGAGCTGATCTCTTGCCCGGCTCATCAGAGTCCCAACCTACAGCAGCAGTCTTTTTAAAAGCCCAGCCAGGTATGCCTGATCCAGAGACTCACATACACAGGCATGCTGTTACCAGCTCTCCCTGTGAGCAGCTGATCAGGATGCTCTCAGGAAGGAAGGAGGGCTCTAGCCCTGGCCTGCCATCCCAGTAGAGCCTCTCAAGAAACCAGAGGAACCCCCACACCATGAGGGCGGCCATTTTCCACATATGGACTCTACAGTTCGTTAGAGCTCCACCCCGCAGAAGAGCTGATCACAAGCCTGGCTCATCATAGTCCCATCCTACAGCAGTCTTTTTTCAAGGCCAGCCCAGGTATGCCTGATCGAGAGACTCACTACATGAGGCATAGCTGCTACCGGCTCTCCCTGTGCCCAGCTGATCACAAGGTGCCCGGGAGGGAAGATGGGTTCTAGCCCTGGCCTGCCATCCCAGCAGAGCCAGCATCCTTGCAAGAAGCCAGAGGAACCCCCACACCATGAGGGTTGCCATTTTCCATATCCAGATTCCCAAGCTTGTCAGAGCTCCACCCAACAGAAGAGCTGATCACTAGCCCGGCTTGCGTGGACACTTTGTGGCCACACAGTTCATCCATAATTGCATTAGATGAGAGGTGACTACAAGAGTATCCCACCCTCATGGCAGAGCCTGGCAAGCTACCCATGTCGTATTTGATAATCCAAATACCAGTGACAATTATAGACCTCATTCCCATGACCTAAAGAAGTGGTTTGAGGCTCTTTATGTTCCTGGAGCAAGCAGATACCCTTGGGCTACACTAGCATGGGACAGAGCGTATGGAGATGTTACTGGTGCCCGCTTTAGCAAATTGATGAACAACAGGAAGACAAGTGACAAGTGATAAAAGTGATACATTTTTGCTGATTATCAAATAGATTGACTTTGAATATCAAAATATTGTCCATCATTGCATGTGAATATCCATTGTCTGAGACCAGAGATGTCACATAATCAGCGTTTGCAAAGCTGAGATGATTGACTCATGCATGATATCCAACAACCAGATTTCTAATGTCTGCATTTAAAATATCCCCATTTCCTTGGATGTCTTTGAATGACTAACCAAGAGTCAAATTCTCTCCCTAGAAATCTCTCAATTTACTTAAATATCTAGGAAGGCCTATTTCTCTTCTGATTCTTCAAATTCGGATTCTTCTCATTGTTTCCATACGCTGCTCTATTCATTAGGGCTGATGAATGAGCATTATACATCTCATCTATGAATAGAAGTGATAGAAAAGGTGAAAATAGGTGATTTTCTGAAGAGGGATTAGGAAATGAAAAATGCATTTAAATAAAAAATTTTTGTACCTGTGTGAGAAATCATAAGCAAGATAAACAGTAAAAATGGTGTTGTCTGGATCAAAACTAGATCTTCAAAATCTACAAAACTAACAAAATTTTGTAGATCTACAAAAACTCAAAAAAATCAGGAAAACTACAAAAATGAAAATGAAGGAGGGTAGATGAATATTTCTTTTAATATTTTATTATACCATTGTGGTATACAATTACAAAGATGTTCATGTTTGTATTTGAACCATCCTCCTCCAGTGCCCATTTCCCACCACCAATGTTTCCGATTTCCTCCCCACTCCCACATCCTGCCTCTATGGCAGGTTCTTTATCTCTTTTCTTCTTTTTTTCTCTCTCTCTCTTTCTATCTCTCTTTGTTTCTCTCTCTCTTCCTTCTCTTACACATTGTGGATTTAATACATACATGTAGAGGTTATCATGTGTATCTATTTGCCTGTATTTAATGCTCAGTTCTAGGTTGGTATTAGCACTTTCTACAATTATTAGCACACTGTTCCCTTCTCCGTCTTACCTAACTTCTGACTCCCACATGTTTGTGGTAATTTCCACCTTTTACAAGACCTCATGATCCATTGGTATCAGAATATGTATATATTCATGTCATATAAATAAATGCAGTCATTCTATATCTGTCTTTTTCCTTCTGGCTATTTTAACTCAACATGATCCTCTCCATTTCCATCCATTTAGAGGCAAATTTCATAACTTCATTTTTCCTAACAGCTGCATAGTATCCCATTGTGTAGTATGTACCAAAGTTTCTTTATCCAGTCATCAGTTCTCAGGCACTCTGGTTGTTTCTAGATTCTGGCTATTGTGACTACTGCTGCTATGAAAATAAAAGGATGGAGTTTCTGCTGTGTGTTTTTGCCTTCCCAGGGCATATTCCCAGCTGTGGTATGGCTGGGTCACCTTGATGCACCTTTATGACGGAGAAGGATGATACTTTCATCCAAGCCTGAAGAGAGAACTCATTAGTACATTACGTTCTTCATATACATGAGGTCCAGATTCAATCCACAACATGAAAAGAATAAACAAACAAAAAACCTTTGTTGCAACTCTGTAGCCCAATTGTACAGTGACAATGACTACCAACAACTAAAAGACACTGATTTTTTGGTTCACACATAGTACCACGTAAAGCCTGTAATTTTACATACTTCTTCCCTGTGATGATCACACACTTCATGTCATGGAACTGAGTTCTAACTGTACCTCAGGTTTGACAGATCATGTTGTCACAGTGATATTCCAAATTTCTTCCTCTCTCAAGAATGTTTCTGAATATAGGAGATTTCAACTGCTATGGATTAGAAGCAAAACTGAAAATAATACATATAGGTATGAGATCAAGATTATACTCCAAACCTGCGGGGTTTAAAAATACAATAATAAAAATAATACAAAATCTCCACAATTGACATGATACATGTTTAATTTTGGAAATGGAGATGATGAAACATGAGGACGTTAAGTGTCATTTTCCAAGGTTATTAAGTTTCTTAAAAATAATTGTTTATTTTATTTTTGTTTTTTGGGTCACACCTAGCAATGCTCAGGGATTACTTCTGGCTCTGCACTCAGGAATTACTCTTGGCGGTGCACAGGGGACCATATGGGATGCAGGGGATCAAACCCAGGTCTTCCTCGTGCAAGGCAAACACCTTACCCACTCTACTATCATTCTGGCCCTGAGTAATTATTTATTTAATACTAGTAACTGGAAATTCTTATTAAGATATTAAAATATAGCACCTACTCAAAGTATGTCCTACATTTATACCTGAAAACAGTGAATGAAATAGACATTGGTCTTAATGAATCAAAACAAGAGAAATTAGATAATTTGTTTTCCTTAGTATTCACTTACCTCTTAAAGAAACTGTCATGAACTCAGGAAATTATATAAACATCATGAGAATGTTTTAAAAAAATTTTTTTGCTAAACTCAGTAATAAAATGTTCAACTATGCATCTCTAGATTCACATTTGTCTTTTTGCTTTAAGGAAAAAGTGAATAGTACACTTTCACAGAAATATATGTTAGAAACGACTGATAAAAAATTTCTGGTGAGTTAAATGGTCCCAATGTAAATATGTTAGAGCATAAATAAATGAGTGTCAGCAAAAACTGCATTGTAATCAAATGTGGACTCCATTTTCTGATCATTTTACCTAGATATAGCAGGTTTTGTTTAAAATGTGTTTTATGACTCTGAATTTAATATTAGGGATTCAGTTTCTGCTTTCATTCTAAGAATGATGGTTTCAAACAGATCTGTAAAATATCTTACCTCAGAGATAAGAAAGCGATTTCTTTATACTGAGTTAGTTTTACTCAACTTTATACTGGAAAAAAGATTTAGGTTAAAAAAAAACTATCATGGCTAATTATGACATTCTATTCTACTCTGATTCTATCAAATGTTTTAGATAAGTACTGATCCTTTGGAGCTTTTTAGCAGTTTTGATAAGCTAAAACTTTTCTCCCTTACTTGCTCTTTAAATATTTCTTAGTGAATTGCACAATACTGTTGATTAGCTAATATTTAGTGATTCTTAAAGTTTTGACTTGAAAGATGGTAATTGCTAGCATAATAGTACCATAAGTTTAATAGAAGAAAAGTCAAGTCAAAACACTTTACTTTAACTTTTTCTAGAATACTATTTTTTCAAACCTTTGGCAAAGCTTTTCAAGTCTTTGCTTCAAGCTGATCTCAGTAATTAAAATAATAATTAAAAAACTTTCAAAAAACCTGCATAATAAAATTCATTAAAATGCAATATTCACAAAACAGAATATTTTATCATAACTATATGTGGAGAGAAAAACAGGAAGAAAATTGTGTGCCTTCTTCATAATCATTGCACATGTGTAGTTGTTATATTTGTTTAATGCCAATAAGTAGTTACAGGGCTATTTTTTCTAGAGGCTTTAGAAATAAAGAAAGGATGGAAAGAAAAAGAAAAATCTTTCTTCCTAAACTGTCCATTAGAAGATAGCCACTCATTTTCACAAATGTGTTACATTCATGACTAACAGATTTCAATAGCAAACTAAACTCATCCATTGGAATGATACAAACCCTTTATACTCTATTCAAGCTTAAAAGACGTTATTGTGATCAAACAAATGAGATATTTACATGAATCAGTGGGCCTAATGGAAATATAGCATCTAGATAATTCGTGGAACAGTCCTGTACTGGAATGCTGTCATGGAACAAAAATCAAAGTGAGTCTCAGAGTAAGCAAGATGCAAAGATCCCTGGCCATGCCAAGCTGTCAAAACACAGGTCCTACCTATCTATAGCCAGCATCAAGGAATGCTCATGTAGGTAAGATATTCTCACAATGACCTTAAAATAAAACTATCTAGATAAGTGATAAAAGGAAGGATTATTACAGATATTCCCAAATATCAGATAAAAATATATCAAAATGTGTGGCAAGTTGCTAAATAATTTTAAAATTAAAATATCTCTCAATCAGTTTTACTTCTAATTAATATTAGTAGTAATTTAAACACAAAAATTAAAACATTAGTCTGAAATTCAATTTTTAATGAGGTCTAACAGAGTCCTAGGTGGAAGCACCTTTTAACATAAGCCTTTATAAGTGAGTTTTTGTGTTGTTATTTAGTACTATTGCTGTATATATCTTATATGTTAAAATTTTAACAACTATTTAAAGAATAAAGACAGTATAAGAATAAAAACTAATCCTTTATATATTTTTTTCTACTTCATCACTTCATCACTTGATATATCGTTATCCATATATTTGCTCGGGTGGCCACCAGTAACATTTCCATATGTCCCTGTCACATGCCAGTATAGCCCAATGGCATCTGATTGCTCCAGGGAAATGAAGAGTCTCAAACAGTTCATACAGGGTCTTGATGAAGAAGTCTAACCTCTTGTAGGTGGGCAGCCACATGATCTTTTGATGTCCCAGGGGATGCAGTCTGTAACAGTTTTAGTCAAGCAGTCATCTCCAAGTCACATTTCATGACCAACCCATCTGATTTTTGATGCCTTAGCAAACGAGACAGCATCCCTAACTCTGGATCGTCGATGGAGGTTGGAACTCTGGAATCCTTCTCTCACTTGAGTGAGGTATGATTTTCCAAGCATAGGTCTTTTGATTCCTCTTTGGGAGACCCGAATAGCATTCTCATTCTGCTTTTGTAGGGCCCAGGTGTCTGAGGCATACATTAATGCAGGGAGAACAGTGGATTCAAAGAGATGTGCCGAGAGCTGGAAGTTCTTTGTCCTTTTAGCTATTTCCTCAATGCTGTTGAAGTTGTTCCATGCCGCTCTCTTCCTCCTGCACAGCTCAGGTGCTAGGTGGTTGATCATGTTGAGTTCTAGGCCTAGGTACACATAACTGCTGCATTCAGAGATGTTTGCACCTTTGAGAGTGAAAGGAGCATCTGGAGCTAGTTCATTTTTCATGAACATAGTTTTGTTGCGATTCAGCTGTAGACCTACATTTCCTCATTCAGGGTTGAAATCAGCCAGCATTTGTGCCACTTGGCTAAAGATTGGTGTTATTAGAATGACATCATCAGTGAAGTGGAGGTGGTGTAGTTGCCAACCATCTATCTTCATTCCCATTCCTTCCCATTCTAATTGTCTCATGATGTTCTCGAGGGTGCACGGAAGAGTTTTGGTGAAATGGTATCACCCTGCCAAACCCCTCTTTTTTACAAAAATGATCACTTCCTTGTAGAATGGTGAGATCCTAGTGGTGAATCTGTAATACAGCTCATGAAGGATCTTGTTGTATTGGGTTTGAATGCCCTGTTTGATGACACTTCAGTCTCCAAAGAATCAAAGACTTTCTTTAAATCAATGAACATTAGACAGAGTGGCATCTTGAATTCCCTACAAACCTCAATGAGCTTGGTTACTTTGTGGATATGGTCGATTGTGCTGAATCCTTTTCAGAAGCCAGCTTGCTCACATGGTTGTCCTTCATCTAATGTTCTGCCAATCCTGTGCAGGATGACTTGAGTGAACAGCTTGTAGATGACGGACAATAGGCAGATCAGGCTATAGTTGCCAATGTCCTGTATGTCTCCATTCCTGAACAGTTCATCTGAGTTCATGTTGACCAAGACCATTCATGGTAACTCACAGTTCCAGAAGGCTGAATCGAAATGTTGGATAAGGGAATCGCCTGGTGGACAGTTCCACAATGAAATAATTGACCACATCATATCCAATCAATCGTTTTGCCTGGCCGATGTTGCTGTTGTCCCAAAGTTCCAAACAGGATCGGACCACCATCTCCTTCGTGCAAAATTCTTCTTCACAGAATGGAGAGAAAGGGCTGTAAATCACCAGGTGAAAAAAAAAGAACAGAACTCCCAGAATGACCACCAACTGGAAACTCATTGGCACCATTGTGGCAACATGAGGAGATGCCATCATTGATGACTTCGACAAAGAATACAACTGACTGGTTCAGCACCTCCATGATTGGCAAGGAATGCAAAGTGAGAGAAAGCCACAAAAGGATGCCTGTCTTTAAAAACTCTCGAGCTCATTCGTCAACGTGGCAAGGTGCAAGCCTCAGGCAATCATAAGCTAACATTCAAGCTCGCAAAACAGTGCAGAGAAGCAGTGATAAAAGAAGACCACAAAGAGAGAAGAGCAGCAATTCTGGCTGATGCAGCAGAAGCCAGTAAAAGCATTCAAAACGCCCACCTGTCCTTCGCCAACTATAAGACCAAGATGACTTCCCTCCAAAGTCCTGATGGATCTATCACATCTTCCAGAAATGCAATGGAGAAGATTATCCATGACATCTACTTGGATCTCTTTGATAGACACATCCACCTACCCACATACCAAATTCTGCAGGATGGATACGTCATTCCCAACATTCTCTCTTCTGAAATCCAACATGCCATTTCATTGGTAAAGAAGCGACCAGCACCTGGCTCAGACAAAATCAGACCCGAACACCTGAAGAATCTGCCCTCAGTACTCATCAATACACTGGCTTGGCTCTTCACATGCTACCTGTCTGAATGCAAGGTGCCCTCCCAATGGAAAACCAGCAGGACAGTTCTACTGTTCTATTTCATAAGCTCAGTAAATATTTGCTTATTTTGTTGGACTTCTCCAAGGCACATACTTGTGATTTTCCTGTTACCTTAGCTACCTTCAGACCAAGAACTCACCCTATGCTCTCTGCTTATTAATAAAATCCTGGTACACATTTTAAATCTCTAAACCAGTAGCTGAAGTTCCTACTGCTTATAAAAAGAATTTGCTAAATATATGCTAAATTTGAGTCACCTGCTTTTGCCCTCTTAGTATGAGTGGTAGTTAAGTATAAGATTCATCTCTAAGAACCTCTGTATCCATCATCTATCAAGAAAAATATTTCCCTTTGCCTGGCTTTCTGGAATCTGTGCTTTGCAATTCAGGAACTAACATTGCTGGCATTTACTTGTTTTTTCTCCTTGGATGCCACTAGGGTCTCTCCCTTACAAGTGTTGGCCTAATTTTTTTTATCTCTCAAAGCACTGAAGTCATGGTACAAAAGATATTAGAAGTGGCTTATACCTGGACTTCTTTAAAAGAGGTAGGATAAGTAAAGACACTTCTAAATATCAACTTTTGACTGTTGTAACTGAGGAGACAATAGGCTCTTAGTAGACATGATATTTGGAGCTACATTCAGGTCATGGTGTAGATCTGCCCAATTGTAAGTCTTTAATCAAGTCCAAGTGGTCTCATGCACATGAAATACTGCCCTTAACAATAGAGCAGTGTTGGTTTGCAGTGAGAGTACAGCCGTGTCGGGCGCACCGCCGGGGTCCCCGACAGTGCCGGGAAGCGAGTTCCCTTCTACCTCCGAAGCCGGCGAGGAATGGATGAGCACTCAGGGATCCGATGCAGTTTTAAAAAGACTTTACTTATCACAGGTTCAGGCATACAAATCAGCAAAAGGAAAAAACCCGATGCTTAGGATTCCAGGCTAGAACCCCAGCCACGTGTAGGCCAAGATGGCGACCACCACGTGCAAAGGCTTTGGGAAAGGAGAAGAACACTTCCAAGCAGGGCGACAGCTCACAGCGAGCACAGCCCCCAAAGAAGCGCGGAGAGTGAAAACCGGCTAGTTTATATCCCTTCAACTCAGACCTTCCTCCCATTGTTATGGAAAGCAGGGAGTGTTAAATGTCCTTAGATAATCCCTCCCTGCACCTCACCTAGGCCCTTTAGTGTGCTAATGCAGCGGCCCTTAAAGGAGTCCTGCAACAACTCCCCTGATTAGTTTACTAATAAAAATTGAAAAGGTAAGAAATATTTAGTAATGTACAGAAAATTAAGATAAGAAAAAACAATTCGAATTACAAAATGATAATACATGTTACTTTAGGATCCTAACTTGTTTTTTGGACCCAAAGCAAAGTTCAAGACAAAGTGTTTTTAGCTGTCTGATTATAACGGACTATCGCTTGCACTGTCCATAATTTGTGAGAGTCAATTTGCTATATTTTGTGTAAAGTCTGTGGGGCTACTTCTGGAACAGCAATAGCGGTGATCATATGAGTATGAGTCTCTGGAGAGCAGCGATCAGGAACTCGTTGAATTGTCAGGAACACTGGATCGGGTCTCATGAACACTGGAACAAGTATCTCGAATTCTGGAACAGGAGTCTTGAGTGCTGGAACAGGTGTCGGGAACATCGGTGTGGTATCTTGAACTCTGGAACAGGAGTCTTGAGCGCTGGAGCAGGTGTCCGGAACATCGGTGTGATATCTTGAACTCTGGAACAGGAGTCTTGAGCGCTGGAGCAGGTGTCCGGAACATCGGTGTGATATCTTGAACTCTGGAACAGGAGTCTTGAGCGCTGGAGCAGGTGTCTGGAACATCGGTGTGGGCGTCTTGCAGGGCTTCTTCAGCAAGGGAACATTGGCACCGGTAACTGTACCTGTAGCTTAGGCGAGACAAAAACACTTTTCGAGGTTAATCACAAGTAGAGATTTTAAGGCTTTGTAGGGATCCAAGTCTGGGATGGAGAGAAGAATATAAAGAAGCTCCAACATGGGTGGAGCAGGGAAGTAAGTATGAGAATAAATCTAGTGGATCAGCAGTGGAGTTGATGAATGTAATAGAGGTTTGTAGTGGTCAGAAACTGAGAAGGTAGTAGTTGAGACATAACATAGACACAACATTAATCACAAACATAATGGTGGCCACCACATGCACACACACGCACACATACATTTGATCGATCAATATCTTACAGCTGTATATGTGACCCATTTAGGGTGATAAATGGTAACGAGTCAAGCGCTTCATAAATATAAAGCCGGCAAATGATGGTGAGAAAGTGTCTTTTCCTGTGAACAGAGCATTGGGAAAAATTAGTTTTGCAAATTATTAAATTGTTAGCGAGCACTGTTTTAGGAGTCTCGGAGTATTGAGCACTGTAGCGCAGGTTTACTGGATTCGAATATCTCATCCTGTGAACAGAATCATTAGAAAAACAATTTTTTATTGATTTAGCAAACATTTTTGTAATGAGCACTGTGATCAGAGTCCACCCATTTTTCCACCTTTTTTTTTTTTTTTTTTTTAAGAAAGAAAATATTTAGGCTGTAAGGCAAGATATTAGACATGAACCATGATCACAGACTGCAAAACAAGATCATTATTAAAAGGAACCAATCCAGGAAGTTTAAACAGCAACTTGCAATTTAAAATTTAAGACTTTATATTGAAAGAATTAGTTGTTTTCTGATTCTTGGAGAATTCTAGTCTTAACAAGTCGCAGAGGGACCCAGAGTTTCTTGGCAGGGTTATCGTCTGTAGAAATGAAAGCATAGCCTCTTCCCGAATGAGGAGGTGACCTGCAATCCATTTATCATCAATTTTCACCCAGATAGGTGAATTGACTGTTTTTTGAGTTTGCATATCTTCTTGAAAGTGACGTTCAGCCGCGGTATAGGGATCTCCTTGAGGTATATTTAAGAAGTTTAAGGTAAATAATGTTAAAGATAAAGAATCCATTGGAGGCATGCTTGTTTTTCGTTGCTTTAATAGCTGAGTTTTAAGTGTTCTGTGGGCACGCTCAACTATTCCTTTGTCCTTGTGGATTATATGGAATTCCTGTAATATGTTTGATCTGCCATTCCTCGCAAAAAGGATTTGAAGGTTTTGCTGGTGTAAGCAGGACCATTATCTGTTTTTATGGTATGGGGAATACCCATGACGGAGAAGCACTGGAGTAAAAATGAACAAACAGATTTAGCTCTTTCAGACGTCATAGGAACAGCCCATATGAACCGGGAATATGTATCGATGACCACATGAAGGAAAGGTTTGTTGGGAAATAAGTTAGTATGAGTTATATCCATCTGCCACAATTGGTTTGTCTGTAAACCTCGAGGATTTGCTCCTGCTACATGAGATGTACAATGTAAAGGAGCACAGACAGGACAGTTGCGGACAATTTGTCTAGCTTGTCTCCATGGGATGCCATGGTGTACATGAAGGCGGCGGGCATTTGTATGTAGAGTCTGGTGCTCTTCCTCAGCTGATTTAAATACTGGTGCTGCCAAGAGATCTGCTGCTTCGCTTCCTCGAACCATTGGCCCGGGGAGTCGGCTGTGAGAACGGATGTGGGAGATGTATATAGGGAATGTTCTATTTCGGAGGAGATCTTGTAGTTTATGGAGCAGCTCCTGAATTATAGGATTATGGGCATTTAAAGAAGCAGTGACAATTCCAGGAAATAAACCAACTACATATGCAGAATCACTCACCACATTACATGGGCCAGATATATGGGATAGTAAATGTATCAGGGTGGCGAGTTCCACTTGTTGGGCAGATTTATAATTTGTATGCACAGTAGTGGTCAACGAAGGACCTGTAATTCCACCCCTTCCTGATGAGGAGCCATCAATATAATACACTGGAGCATCAGGAATGGGAGAGGAGCGGACAATGGTGGAAATTATAAAAGGTGTCCTTTTCAGAAATTCCCAGGTTTTTCCAGCTGGGTAATGATAAGATATTTCTCCTGAAAAATCTGCTAAAGCTCTCTGAAGGATTTCACTGAGTGGTAAAACAGCTTCAATTTCTTTTTTAGGGTCAGGTAGTACAATTACATGGGGATCATGTCCAAGTAATACTTGGGTTCGTGATCTTCCCTTAATTATAAGATTAGCTATCATCTCAAGGTAAGGTGTAGCAGTACGATTCTGCTTGTTATGTAAGTAAACCCATTCTAACGGTCCAGATAATTGGGCTATAGCAGCAGTTGGAGACTCGGGAGTGTTGAAGACCAAGAACCATACCTTTTCTCCGGGATTAAATCTGGAGAGGTAAGATTTTTGAAGCCGATTCATGAAAAAATCTAATTCCTCTTGAGCTTTAGGAGTTAGCTGCCTTGGGCTATTTAAAGCAGGATCACCTTCAAGGGTGTGGAACAGGTTACTGAGCTCACAGTTAGGAATACCAAGGGAGGGGCGCACCCAGTTGATATCCCCCAGCAGTTTTTGAAAATCATTCAAGGTTTTGAGCCTTTTCTGACTAATGGAGATCTTTTGAGGACGCACTGTAGTGCGGTCAAGAGCATAGCCCAAATATTCATATGGAGGCTGCATCTGGATTTTCTCCGGAGCTACTTGTAAGCCAGCCTCTGGTAAAACTGTCATTACATCATTATATAAATTCTGGAGATCTCTGGAATTATCACAAGCTAGCAGGATATCATCCATGTAGTGGATGATGTATGCACCAGGAAATTTAGCACGAATGGGTCGCAAAACCTCATCAACAAAGTATTGACACATCGTAGGTGAATTAGTCATTCCTTGGGGCAATACTGTCCACTGAAACCTACGTAAAGGACCTTTATGATTAATGGAAGGGACTGAAAATGCAAACCTTTTCCGATCATCTGGGTGGATAGGTATGCTGTAAAAGCAGTCTTTTAAATCTATGATAATTAGCGGCCAATCCTTAGGAATAGCTGCTGGAGAGGGGAGCCCAGGTTGTAGGGCTCCCCATGGGGACCATAGTAGAATTTACATTCCTTAAGTCAATCAGCAAACGCCATTTGCCTGATTTTTTCTGTATTACAAAAACAGGAGAATTCCATTCTGAAAACGTTTCCTCAATATGTCCTAATTTCAGCTGTTCTTCCACTAGATTTGTTAGCGCCTCTAACTTTTTGGTATTGAGGGGCCACTGTGGTGTCCATATAGGTTTGTCAGATTTCCACTGAATACGGATAGGTAGTGGGCGCTAACCACAGCGGCCCCAATTAAAAAGGGTTACTCCGGTGTTAGGCTTATTATGGAGAGCTGGAATTGGTGCTCGACGGGAATTGGACGAGGTATGTGGATTACTGCCCCCCCACTGCTCCAGCATGTCTCGACCCCATAAAGTTAAAGGCATAGGGGCTATATAAGGCTGGACCATGGCTACATTCCCTTCAGGGCCAATACACGGCAGCCACCTGGCACTCTGTCGGAGAAGAGAGGAGGAGATATTGCCGACCCCGCTCAGGCTATGGGACACTTTCTTTAGGGCCCAGTTAGAGGGCCAATACTTGGTGGAGATTATGGATATGTCTGCCCCTGTATCCAACATGCCTTTGAATTTCCTTTTATAAATTTCGATGGGTATAACCGGCCGCTTGGCCTGAGAAATTCTGGCAGTGTACCCAACTAGATAGTTAGCAGGTGGCTGGTGGGCTTGGTTCTGTGTGGCTGCATAACCAACAATGAAGTTGGCAGAATGGTTGGTACTGTTTAAGCCACCAGCTGTAGGGTGTTCGGACTGACTACACGGATCCTCAAAAAATAATAATAGTTTAGCAAGTGGTTCCCTTTTTTAAAAGTCCATTTAGTTGGCACAGATATTGACAGTATTATCTCTCCATGAGATTCAGGATCCAGAAGTCCGAAATGCACCATAATTCCCTTAAATTTCAGCCAGTCGCTCCCCTGAATTAAACCCATACTACCTGGGGAGCAGGTCCTTTTATCCCTGTTTTTAGCATGTAGGGGTCTTGACTTGGGTATATTGTGACAGTCTTAGGGCAGAGAATGTCGAGACTGCCACTGCCTGATGGGGTAGGCCAGAGAGCATTTATTGACTGTAATTCTGTGGATTCTGATTCGGAGGATATTGGGCAGGTGGAATGAAGGAGAGTGCCCCTGGATTCAGCTGGGCCTGGGGCTGGCCCCCACCCAGTTTCCCGCATTAGGGGAGGCATAGATGTTATTTGAGCCTGCGGAGCTTGTGGAACCTGGGAGGGGGCCCATGTAACATTTCCTATAAAGGGATTATTAGAATGTTGCCCTGTATTGATAATTGTAGAAGATGGGCAATCTCTACGGGTGTGTCCCTTCTTTCCGCAGATAAAGCAGGTTATCTGTCCAGATGAAGCCTGAGGCTGACTTCGCCTCCAAGACCGACAGTTTCTGGCCCAATGTTTTCCTTTTCTGCACCTTGGGCATGGTCCAGGTGGGGCCCTTCGAGGGGTGGAGCTGCGATTATTAGAATAGTTTCTCCGATTATTGTTTATCCTTTGAAGTTTATTGTTTCTCCCCCTAGAGCTGTCTGACTTGTTTCTCTCCCTAGAGCTGTCTGACTTGTTTCTCTCCCTAGAGCTGTCTGACATTTCATCCCTCTCCTGATCCTCCTGCTGTATGGGATAAGCCTCTATATCATCCTGTGTTTTATGCGAGGTTAAACCGACATTTCTACAGGCCTTTAGATACCCCATGAGGTCAGCCTTTTCCCTTAATACCATATAGTAATGCTCGACATTTTTGATTAGCATTCTCATATGCTAAGTTTAGTTTTAGGATTTCTTGAGTGGTTGGGTCTTGAACCTGTCTTTGGATTGTTTCACATAATCTCCCAACAAAATCAAAGTATGGTTCATCACGACCCTGGTAAATTTTTTGTATAGCTACCTAGAAATTCTGGGTCGGAACCTACTCTTTCCCACGCCTTTAATGCTGTCTCCCGAACGAATTTTAAAATAGGTTCAGGTAATGTCGCTTGTTTTGCTTTTTTTTTTCCATTCACCTTCACCTTTTAGCATGGCAAAAGTTATAGTATGGCCTGATTCCTTTTCTCTTAAAGTGTCAATATTCTGGTTAACTCCATCTGCATACCACATATGCCATTGCATGTACTGTGATTTGTTTAGACAAGTATCGGCTACCGTTTCAAAGTCTCCCAATATCCACTGACTACTTTCGCTCCAATCAGCTAAATATTTTAAAGTATAAGGACTTGATATTCCAAACCTGTCGCAAGCCTTCCTAAACGGGGTTATTGCCTCAATTTTTTAAGTCTTCATGAATCGGTTTTACTTTATCTTTAGATTGGTCATGAGAAAGATTGCTGGGCTTTGCTCTTTGACTCGAGCTAATCTGTTTCTCCCCTTCTTCCTCATCAGAGCTTGTAGTATCTGGCAGAGGAACATCTACCCCATTGAGGGTATTAACTCTGGGGAGATTTTCAGCTTGGGAATTTGCCTCCTCTGGGTTTTCCTGTTCCTCCTCTAAGTTATCAGCCACATTAGAATTCTTTTTTAAATTTTTTGCTGGGAATGTATACACCTTTTTCAAGTCTACAGTTTTGGGGCGTGTTTGTGAACGGCTTTTAGTTGGTTCACGCCTCAGTATTGGGTATGCGCTAGGTCCTGATTGATAAGTTATGAAATCAGAAATCTCCCTGCGTAACACATCCATTTCTTGGTTTAAGTTTTCAAGTTTCCTATATGTTTCTTCCTTTTGTTCTTTCAATCTTATGTGTAACTTCCAAACCTCCTCTTTCTGTCCATCTATTCTATCTCTCTGTCTGTCAATTTCTTCCTCTAAGATAATGCTGATTTTATCGATATCCTTCTTCTGCTCTTCAAACTTTACTTCAAATTTTAAATCCTGTTTAATAATTTTACTTTCCTGTTCTTCTAATTTTTCCTTGAATTTTAAATCCTGTTCTTCTAATTTTTTCCTTGAATTTTAAATCCTGTTCTTCTAATTTTTCCTTGAATTTTAAATCCTGTTCTTCTAATTTTTCCTCAAATTTTAAAATCTGGTTAATAATTTTACTTTCCTGTTCTTCTAATTTCTTTTCAAATTTTAAACTCTGTTTAATAATTCTGTCCTCAAGCTTTAAGACCAGTCTACCTGTAGCTTTATGATCCTCACTTATTTCTTCAATCGCTGAGTAAATCTCGTCCCTTAAGATTGCATTCAATTTATTACTTTCCTCCCTCTCTCTATTAAACATTGTCCTTACGCAAAGGTACAGTTTAAAAATCGCAAGGACCCAGATGATTTGTGAAAAGATAGAGTAGTTCTCAGAAAGGAACTTTATAGACTGGGCTATGTATGGTTCCGAGCCAATAAAAGATACAATGTATCTATACCATGAGATATCCATCATTTTACTCACGGTTCGGAGGCAGATGATCTCTGTCCGATGATAATTAGACCAGACGATGTTCGTGGTGCCTACACCAGGGGCGCCAAATGTCGGGGCGCACCGCGGGGTCCCCGACAGTGCCGGGAAGCGAAGTTCCCTTCTACCTCCGAAGCCGGAGAGGAATGGATGAGCACTCAGGGATCCGATGCAGTTTTAAAAGACTTTACTTATCACAGGTTCAGGCATACAAATCAGCAAAAGGAAAAAACCCGATGCTTAGGATTCCAGGCTAGAACCCCAGCCACGTGTAGGCCAAGATGGCGACCACCACGTGCAAAGGCTTTGGGAAAGGAGAAGAACACTTCCAAGCAGGGCGACAGCTCACAGCGAGCACAGCCCCCAAAGAAGCGCGGGAGAGTGAAAACCGGCTAGTTTATATCCCTTCAACTCAGACCTTCCTCCCATTGTTATGGAAAGCAGGGAGTGTTAAATGTCCTTAGATAATCCCTCCCTGCACCTCACCTAGGCCCTTTTAGTGTGCTAATGCAGCGGCCCTTAAAGGAGTCCTGCAACACAGCCGGAAGGGCATTTTGCTTGTATGTGGCCATGCCAGTCCAGGTTCAATCCCTGCAACCCATATGGTCCCCTGAGCATGACCAGAATTAACTGCTTAGTGCAGAGCTAAGAGTAAACCCTTAGCATCATCACCAGATGTGCTACAAAAAGGCCAAAAAAAAGAATTGAGTATTATTTAAGACTTTAACATTCTCCTTTATGTTAATTGTTAATTATATTAATAATTAAATTATTAAGATATTTTAAATATATAAATTGTTAAAATTAAATGAAAATAATTTAATTAGTTAATTGAATCAAGGCATATGACATAAACATCCTGTCAATGAAAATAAAAAATAAAAACCAATAAAAAATTCATTGTAATAAACCAGATGAAAGTTTATCTCATTAGAATTTATAGGTAGGTATGGAAGTACAAATTTGTGTGTTTAGAGAGCTTTCAAGGACATAAAAGGTCACTGTATTTGCTCCATTTTCGATAAATTCCCATCAAATTCACATTAAGAGTACTAAAGAGTAATGGAACAGATACATACTGTCTGGGCTGAGAAAGTGAGAAAATGTTGGTACCATAATTAAGTCTGGTACTCTCTGCAGAGTTAATGGAGTTTGTATTTCAGGGAAATTCAGCTTCTGGCAGGGCCAGTTACTGCTTTTCTGGAAGGCATATCAATGGTGATAGAGATCAAAGAAAAGTTTTTCTTAAATTTACCATGTAGATCAGGGTCTTACCTGGATAGAGGGTTAGAAATTTATGACCGACTATGCAAACTGGTCTCAAAAATATCCTCCTGTCTTTTATAATTTACCCTGAAATTGATTTTAGCAATAGAACTCGATTTTCCAAGACCCCAAAAAATCATGAAAAAAGATTGGGAAAAAAATTTACTCAATTATACATAGAAAGAATACATTCTGAAATGTTAACTATGATAATGCATTGGAAATATGAAAACAACAGGAAGTGTCTATCACTAAATGAAACCTTTAGTGAAAAAGTGAACAGAGAAACACTAAAGTGTAATTTATTTTTTTGCTTTTTTGTGTTTTTATAAGAACTTATTTAAACAGTTGGTAATGAACGTATTTATAGATCCTTTGTTTTATAACTAGAAAGTTTGGTTGGAATGGAAAGAAACAGTGTGATTGGTTTAATAAGACAAGATTAAGGATGAATTTTCCTTAATTGGAAAGTGACTGATAATTTCTCAGGCTAAAAGAAAAGATTCAGAAGAAAACGAGCATGAATGTGCAGGCAATTGATTTATCATAGCTCCTAAGATAAAGAGAGGCATACTACTATAAATAATGAAAGAAGAGTTGAGTTAGTCTTTAATAAAAAAAAGATTCCTGATTAAATTTTAAATCTTACAAAAAAAAAAAGGAAAGTACTGGGGAATGTAATGCATATTTATGAAATGTTTATTATATACTTACATATATGTTACCATACCTAGCAGTGTTCAGGGCTTACTCCTGGCTCTGTGCTCAGAGATTACTTTTGGTGTTATCGGGGATCAAATTGGAGTTGACCTCATGCAAAGCAAGTGCTTTAACTCATGTACTCATCCTTCTGGTCCTACAATTGTGTTTATATGCCTTACAGATTCAATTTTCATAGAGAAAATTAAAGAAACCTTTGTTAAGAATTATGGGGATTTGAGAGTTGATAGGAGGAATGAGAAGAATAATAATGACTTAAAATGCATGTGCATATGTTGGCAGAAGGTAGATCTAAGGATATGCGAAGGAAGGTCTGATGGATACTGCCTGTTAACAGATACACAGGGACTTCCGGCAGACTGTCTCCCAATAGAGTTAGTATGTAGAAATCCCTAGTGAAACTGTTGATCAGCTGCAGGTATACCCAGACAAGGCTATCCTAGGTCATTTCTCTGCACATTTCCCTGTTGGCTATAACTAGCCCAAGATGGAGTCTAATGGACGATGCTTAAAGTTAGGCAGAAAACAGGTTTTTCTTGTTCTTCTGTCTGACCCGTCCTTGCCATCATGGGCTAGTCCTGAAGGCTGCATTAGCAACTGTAATGCGTTCTTTTGTTCATCTTATCTTACCTAGATAGCACCCCCTGCAGGTTTTTGGTTCCTGGTTGTCTCCTTCCTATTATTCCTAAGTCCTATTCAATGAATGTGAACTGTCTTTGTAATGTAAACCATGCAAACTTTAAGCTGTATTGCCCTTTGAGATGAGGGAATAAGGGAATTGGGGATCTGTGTGGAGGTGGTCAGTCAGTTCGGTCAGTCAAATGAGTTAGTTCAGGTCAGCGAGTTCCTACCAAGATGAGAACTGCTGCCCCTCCGACTGGTGATCATTAAAAATATTAATGGAAATACGCTCGTGTTCCTGGTGTCTCATCTCTGCGCCTCCGACCTGACAGGACATTCCTGCTTCCATCTGGCGCCTGAACGCGGGGCTGGCCTGAAGGTGAGACAAGGGTTACAGACGGGAATAGGAGGAAATAAGTTGCACAGGGTTTGCACAGCCTGCAGTAAGCTGGAGTAATTCTTGCGATGGGAAACTCCACGTCATGGTTAGAAGGGTATACTGATGTGCTTATGCTTCTCACTAAGGCAGCTGGACTGCCGTTGAAAGAGAGTATTTTAAAAAGTCTCCTTAAGAGAATACAGAAGCATTGCTACTGGTTTGAACCAGAGAGCAGGGAACAGTTCAACCCGAAAGTATGGAAAAAGGTTG